>CM054137.1:12910051-12942863 GCA_028751875.1 Rapana venosa
AAAAGGAGGAAGGGAGAGAAAAGGAGGAAGGGAGAGACAGACAGACAAACAGATAGACGAAAGGGGGGGGGGCGGGGGGGGGGGGGGGGGGGGGGGGGGGGGGGGGGCTTCAGTATAAATGGCATCCGCCACCTTCTGAACTTCTGTGCTAGAATTGCAACATTTTCCTATCCAACTCTTTGTTTCTGTCTTTTTTTATTTTTTTCCTTTTCTGTCTGTACATCCTCGTATCTATATTCATACCTTCTCCCTGTCTTTTTCCCCAAAAGACTTATAGAGATACAATTTTCTCCCAAGCCAGCCGAAGTTGAATGCGCTGGGCGGACCTTGTCAGGCGCTTACGGCAGCGCAACGCGATTCTCGATACATATGACAGCAAGCAAGCTTCTATCTGAGGCGTTCGACAAAGAAGAAGGAGAGAAGAAGAAGAAGAGAAGAAGAAGAAAATAAGAAGAAGAAAAGAATAAGAAGATATAAGAACAGAAAAGAACAGCAACAACAACAAAACAAAACAACGAACACAACAAATACATACATGAACATTGGTACTCTTCAAGTGGCCTATACAGTACTTTGTATGTTATTTCTAGATTTTAATGAAATATCTTTTTGTGGTAACCGCTGGCAGAAAAGAAGGAGACTAGAGTTGCACTGGAAGAAAAATAAAAAAGCTCAGGAGGACGCTCAAACCTTTTAATGGCTTAAGTTCCTGGGCCTGATGTCTTTGCCTGTACAGTCCTCCTCTGTTGCATGGAAAATTGAGTCAAAGCTACATTCTTTTAACCTAGATGACTCTCTTTAATCTATAAAAAAAAACAAAAATACTGTTGCTCATGTGATCTTGCTTGTTTCAGCAGAAAGAGACTAGCACTCTTGTCTACTTGGTACCTAGGTGGGCTGCTTGGTTAAGGGGGGGGGGCGTGGGGGGGGGGGGGGGGGGGGGGTGGGGGGGGGGGGGGGGGGGGGGGGGGGGGGGGAAATCAAAGTATCACTTGATGTATCCATTTAGTTGAGGCATTTTGAAAGCGTAGATGAATATGAGACCCCCCTCGACCCGCCCCCCCCCCCCCCTCCGCCCCTCCCCCCCCCCCCCCTCCCCCCGACCCCCCCCCGACCTTACCCCCCCCACCCCCACCTCTGCCCCCCCCCGCCCCCTCCCCCGCCCCCCCCAACCCCCCACCCACGCCCACCCCCCTAAGACCCCTGGACCCCCCCCTCCCCCACTGGGGCCCCCCCCCCCCCCCCCCCCCCCCTCCCCCCGCCCCACCCCCACCCCCCCCCCGTGAGGACCCCCCCCGCCACTCCCCCCCCCCCTTCGCCGCCACCCCCCCCCCCCCCCCCCCCCTCCTCCGCCCCCGCCCCCCCCCCCCCGCCCCACCCCCCCTCCCCCACCCCCTCCAAGACCACTGCCCCACAGCCCCCCCCCTCCCCCCTACCCGCCCCCCCCCCCCCCCCCCCCCCCCCCCCGGAAACCCCCCCCCGCCCCCTACCACGCCCCCCCCCCCCCCCCCCCCCCTCCACCCCCCCCCCCCCCCCCCCCCCCCCCCCCCCACCCCCCCCCCTCCGCCCCCCCCCCCCCCCGCCCGCCCCCCCCCCCCCCCACCACCCCCCCGCCCCACCCCCCCCCTCGCTTCCTTCCCCCCCGCCCCCAACCCCCCTCCCCCCCCCTCACCTAGACTTCCCCCCTACCCTCCCCCCCCCCCCCCCCCCCCCCCCCCCCCCCCCCCTCCCCTCCCCCACCCCCGCCCCACCCCCCCCCACCCCCCCCCCCCCCCCCCCCCCCCCCACACCCCCCCCCCCCCCCCACCCCCCCCTCCCCCCCCCCACCCGCCCCCCCCGCCCCCCCCCCAGACCCTCCCCCCCCCCCCCCCGCGCGACCCCCTCCCGACCCCCCCCCCTCCCCGCCGCGCCCCCCCCCGCCCCCCCCCCCCCTCCCGCCCCCCCCCCACCCTTCCCCCCCCCCCCCCGCCCCACCGCCCCCACCCCCCCGGCCCCCGCCCCCCCAGCCCAGCTCGCCCCCCCCGGACCCCCCCCCCCCGCCCCCCCCCTCCCCCCGGCCCCCCCGTGACCCCCCACCGCCCTCCCCGGCCCCCCCCCCCCCCAAACTCACTCCCACCCCCCCCCCCCCAACACCCCACAACAACACCAAAATAGAGCCAACAACCCAAACACAACACCAACAACAACAACACAACTCAAAAAACGAACGAACAACAACAAGAACACACACAACATACAAAAACCCGAAAAGAAACCTTGGTTTCAGCACACAGACTGTACCTCATAACTCTGCTCCCCAGAAAGTTTGTACAGTGGGTTCCACATTCCCAAGAAGCACAACACGTTAACAACACAATACCCACCCAACAATGAGTCCACGCAAAATAACTATAGGCATTCCAACCACCCTGTTGATCACAAATGAAGCTTAATAAACGTGTTGATTTCTCTGTTTATTGCACACAAACTTCAGATAATCTCTTTTTAAGTACCAGGAGCCGATCCACTTTTGAAACACACACACAACACACACACACACCCACGACCACACAACACACACACACACACCAAACACAAACCCAACACAACACACACACACACATACCCACACACAATGATAAACAATCAAATGATTTTTAAAATCCACCGACATGACAGTTTCCTCATTATCAATCCCTAGTCTTTTTTCACAATCATCCCATTTCACAAGCTGTCGAAAGACCTCTCGGAAACAAACTACCTTCAATGAAGCTTTCAATACAGACCGAGCTAGCCCACCAAGAAAATGATAGGACCCATTCACTAGACCCGTAGTTCCGGGTCACTCTATCCTCGCCACCACGACCCCCGTCGGATGCGCCTGGTCTGACCTTGTCAGGGCGCTCAACGGCAGCGCAACGCATTTTCCGCTCAATCATTATGATTAACAAACCAATCGTTTCTGTCCTGAGGTTCCACGATGACAGATTACCGTGTCCGTACTAAAAACAACTACGACCAACCATCGAATAACACACCTTCTGGCTTAAGAAAGGACACCCTACAACGCCTATACTGGCACACATGAAGTTGTGCTCTGCAGAAAGACATTTTTTTCTCATATTCTTATTTTATTCTTTATAATAAGAGGAGTACATATGGCTTAAGCCGTTGCGTGTGCTTTTCCTTAATCACGAGTCCCCGTGTTGAATGCGGTTTTGGTCAATTTTGTCATACTACTCCACACAACGCGGCACACAATGGCCTAACTCTCTACGACAACAGCGGGAACAGGATTTAAAAAACGTGTGCGCAAATGTTCTGCGTGCGTTCGCACAAGGGGTCTCGGTTTTATAGTCTCAGCCAAGGACCCTTTGGGAAGTGGAGTCTGCACTGATGTTAACTCGAGGGGAAAATACCCCTTGAACGGGAACGAACCCAGGTTGTCATATTGCGAGCTCCAATGCGGTTCTAACACTTAGGCTTATCCGGTCCCACAATTAAGGTAAATAGCAGTGCTTTTATTTATTTTGTTAGATTTTTATTCCACAACATAACAATCTTAATCCGCTACCCCTTTCTACAGAACACCCGTTTACCACAAAGCTTCTTTGATTTACACCAGACAGATCCTAGATAATTATGTCGCTCTCCACATTACAGGTTTGACACAACAGGTACATAAATAATAATAACAATAATAATAACAATAATAATAATAATAATAATGAAGACGACGACGACGACGACAATAATAATAATAATAAATAATGATATAAACACTCCACCGTATAACTCTAATATCACAGGCAGATAAATCATGTTAACACTTCACAATACAATCTTGATATCAAAGATAGATAGATAAAACCTTACTAAAATAATCATAACATCTTAATTTCGACAAACAGAATCTTAATATCACAGCATAGCTATATCTATTAAAATCCAGTTATCACAAGCATGATGTCTTTTCCTAGAGGCACTCTCTTCTTTCTTCTTCTTTTTCTTCAAAAAAACAAACAATTCAATAGGATAAGCGGTTATCTCTGACAAAAGTTGACCTTTGGAATGTTTTTTAAACTTGTAAAAAATAAACAATCAACAACCACAACACAGCAAATAACAACACCTAACTGTCCCTCACTAGCCCTCTGATATTGAACCTACTCCATGAACCGACATTTTAAACTGAAACCATTTAGCCCATCACCGTTATCCTTTAGTGAGCAGCTGCTACGGTCATGCGAACTCAACGATAGTAATGAGACAAGACACACCCATCTCCCCCTCCCAGAGTTCAACTTCGCTTGGCGATGAGCCAGCAATGCCTTCTGTATTAAAATCTGTTTAACTCTATATTATATACGTATAATATGTAATCTGTGTGTATTACTATGTGGTGTTGTACTATATATATCTCTATAGTATTATATCATTAAATATAATATATATATATATATATATCTATCTATATATATATGTTATCTTTCTCTATTAGATATGTTGTCACGTCCCGTCTAAGTCAAGACAAAATTTTATTTTCCATGATGGTACATTGTAATAAGCAATGCATTTGCTTTTTTTCGGATGGCGGATGAGCCATCTATCTAAGAACAAATTTCGTAATGATTATACTAGACACAACAATTATGCATCGTGTTACCAGTACCTTTAAACCCATGTAAAACCACCAAAATTTAAACAAATAGGTCGGAAAAACTCTCGATAAGGACAATACCATGGAACATAACCACACTTTCCACATATACATATACACGCACACTACATACTCATGCACACCTGAGCGCAGTCGCGCTCGCCACGTTCCGTCACCGTACCGAGTTGTGTGACTGGTGTGTGTGTGTGTATCTATGCCTAACTATGTGTGTGTCCGTCCCAAAAAAAAATCTGATGATAGTAATAAAAAGAAAAATTAGGCAAGGAATAACCCTGTAACCCTATGTTATGTTTTTGACCGAAACTGATTTAGCCTTGTGGTGTCAATACTTAAGTATGACTGTGGTAAAATTGTGTGTGGAACTCCTCTTAGACATACAGATATCGTTAAGTGCTATACAAAAAAAATAATCCAAGACAATTAACAGATTTAGCATGCCTATAATTATAGTGACCAATGATTTTGAAATGATAACCCTTTATTGTCCAGTGTAGTTTATTATATGTGGTGGGTATGTCGTGGTTGTGTATGTAGGTATTAGTAGTATGAATGTATGTATGATATGATACGTATCGGACTATGTGTGTATGTGTGTGTATGTGTGAGTATGTGATGGTGTGTTATGGTATGCATGAATGCATAACTATATGTATGTTTGCTTTGTATCTTTCCCTGTTCCCCCATGTGTTAGAATGTAACAGTATTAACATTAACCTCACAATGTGTAGAACATTTTTTTGAATATAGTATCCTTGTGGCCTCAATTACTAGTACCTATTATTAGTTAACAAAATTAATGTCAAAATACTATAGCCAGGCTTGAAAAATGGTGGTATTGTATTGATATAGAATTTCATGTGCCTTTATGTTTAAAACGGTGGGACAACTGGTTAGAAAACGATACTTATGATATGTTCAACTTATCTGGTTTTAGTGGTCATATGCAAAAATTGAATAAAATGTTTTGTTTTTTTTAAATCTGGTTTGACTCCATGTGTTAGGGCAATCATTTTTTACCCTAAAGCGAAACTTAGCCAAACCTATGCCCCTAACTCGTGCTATGGAAATAGTGCTGAAAAGACACATGCCCTTGGATAACACAAATATTTTCATCCTTCTCACTGGAATAATGGTAATACTTTTAAGGCTAGAGTATATTGGCGTATGACCAACGAAACACGTCCAATTCTTCTATTTCAGTGTTCCTGCGTCTTCACATCTGGAATACCACTGTGCAAGGTTTGTGTTTATTTTTTCTCTCCCTCTTTTTTCTCTTTGAACCAGAATTTCAGTTTTCCATTTGAGCAACTACAAGGATGATAAATCACATCCGTGAGGCTAAGGAAGCACTGAAGGTACTGTGAACAGGGTTTGTTTGTTTATATATACTTTGGTTTTTTTTTTTGTTGTAACGCACATCAAACATAAAATTTATAAAATAATACTTCTGTATGAAATAAGGGACAGTTTTTGAGTCGAAATGTGTGTTGTTGTTTGGCAATAATTTGTGAAACGTTTGTATCCCTAGCTAAGATTTTAGGTTGACATCAACTTTGGAGGTGGCCCACTAGATGATCGCCATTCCAAAAAGACTCAGCAGCAGAAGGATGAACAAACGTTCACCAACAGATCAACTGTCTGTGTCTTTTTCAAGCGCATGTTATGTTTGACATTACTCCGATGATTACTTCCAGGCCATCCATTCTGTGTAGTGTTCTGACTCCCTTCATCACGCGGGGTCGTGGATCTATCAAGATCAATCACATTTTCTGTTCGGACAGAAATTGTACATTACTACTGCTATGACAAAAGTGGTTCTTGTCCTTTATGGTGGGTGAGCATCCGTGAGGGCATTGGGGGCTGAACTGAAATGGTAAAACAAATGACAGTCATGATGCAGTTTATGACAACAGATCTAACAGCACTCCTGGCTGAGCAGGCTTCCCCGGAGCTTAGCGGTCTTTCTGTCCACCTGGGCCTTTGAGTCACTCTTTTTCCCTTTCTGACAACAGGCTCCTTTCAGGAGGGCCTTCCCTCATTCACCAGCAGTCCAGCCTCCACAGTCCCCGGCAGGACGAGATGCAACCAGCAGCAGCATCAGCCCGCCTGGCACAGTTGGGTCCAGCTGCCTGGGCCCGCTTCCATCAGGGAGGCCCCCGCAGTAAGGCAGGACTCACTGTCATGGAGGCGCCACTTCACACGATCCTCGATGAAATAAATCACACAGCTCTGCCGACCCTCTTCAATCCGTTCCGTGGTCCTTCAGGTCCGGGCGCTGTCCGGGCTGCCTGCAACTTCCTGTTGTTTGGGTCATGCACGTCCTCTTTGATACGCTGTCAAGAGGACAGTGCCAAGCAGCCTGCCCCCTTCTATGTCAAATCACAGCTCCTCCGTGGAAAAGTCGTTCCTGAGGGAGGAGGAGGTAGATTTCGGAGGGCCTCCCAGTCTTCCCTCCTCCAGGTCGTAGCTATGCCCAAGCTCCTTCTGGCGACCCCAGTCAAAGTCCGACAGGGTTCCTCCTTCCAGTAATATAGTCTCAGAGCTGTTGGATCCACCGGTAAAGGTATAGCTTTTCTCGATTGGGGTCTGTACCATCTGGAGCGGGGGACGAGGTCAGGATCCATGGTGCCTTCTAATTTGTCTGCCACGGAGCAGATGTGTGGCTGTATACATCTTGAACAGTTGGAGATTCGGAAAGCTCTCTCCATCAGACGATGCGCGAAGCGTCTTCTAAAAGTTTGCGACTATAATCTTTCCTGAGATGGTCATAGTAGGCAGGGGCTTACTGTGCCAATGATTGGCTCGGCCCAATGCAAGAAGGCGGCAGCTCCTTATCAAGCTCTTCTTCTGTGAATTCCATTACACCGTCAGCACTCACGATCCCGTGGTCGTAACCACACAATGTGGGGTCACTGAGAAGAGATAGGTATCGTAACTACGAATTATGGTTGAGCGTGGGTGAAGGTCTCTTCTTCCTCGCCCGCTGCTCTCTACTGGCGGCCGCCTGGCTCCATCAGTTCGTCACGTTGTTTCATGTATTGGGGAAAATAGGCTCCTGACTACGCGCCGTTGGACCATCATAGACCTTTCCCCTTGTGCGGGATCCTCTACGACCCACTTCCACACTCGTGCGTTATTGCTTGTGCGATCTCTGGAGGGTGAATGACTCTGCCGTCCGCCCTTCTCATCTGAGACGTATTCATCCTCCGTGGTTGTGTTGTGTGCAGATACCGTCTGCTTGCTTGGTTGCAGCTCGCTGTCAGATCCGCTAGCTGGTGGTCCCATCACTTCCTGCTGATCTCCAAGAACCACTTGTTGTAGACGGAGATGTCCGTTCTTCCTTTCTTCTTCTTGTTCTTCTTTTCTTTTACTTCGGCACGAGGCTTTATTGGCTTGAAGACGTAGTCTCTTTCTCAGCCTCGCTGCTTCTCTTCACGTTTTCTGACTGTTCCGCCAGAAAAAGCTGCCGCTGCTGCTGTGTCGCGTTTTCTGCAGGCACTACGTGCTCTGTGACTCCTTGCCGGGCCTTGCTCTGTTGTGGGAGCTTACCTGGGAGATGACCCCGTCTACTGCTTGTAGAAGCGGACGTCGGTAAGCCAGGACACACCACTCGGAGAGGCGGAGGATATGGAAGGGTCCCTTACGCGGTTGTGTCCTGAACACCACTTGATGCTTTCTTCCGCTGTCTCAATACTGTTGTTGTCGTGCTCATTTGCGACGCCCCCACACTGCATGGCGATGGTTTGGAGCGGACAGGGAGGTAGGGAGAAGGGTTCACATCAGGGCTGGGACATGTGTACTGTCTTGTAGTCCAGAGAGACACGCTATGGGGGTAGACACAGGAATGAGCCTGCTTGTGTCGCTTGTCACTCTGTTGTCCTCTGAGCTTTCCCTGGTCATGTGGTACGCCCCCTGATACAACAATTGGGATTGTGAGCCATATGGGTGTTTTTGTTGGGTATGTTTAGTGTTGTTTTGTGAACACAAACAGAAATTCATAGAGTAATTTTTTAAAAGTTAATTTTTAGAATCCTTATAATAATGTATTATTCGTATATATCTATATCTATACATACCTTACATACATACATACCTACCTATAGTATTAATATATATATAGTATAGATATATATATATATACTATAATATATAGAGAGTAGAGAGAGAGGAAGAGAGGAGAGAGAGTTCAAGAGGGAGAGGAGAGAGAGAGAGAGAGAGGAGAGAGAGAGAGAGACGAGACACTCTTGTGACCTTGTGACCACTGACATTTGCACATTGCCAATGTGTCCCTATTGAGACAATGGGGGGTTGCACACACGACTTTTCTTGTGTTAAATACAAATAAATACAATAAAAAAGGTACTGCTATCATTTAACGTAAAGTAAAAAACAAAACGCAGGAAATAAGGCTCTCTATGAACCGATTGGCTACATTTAGGTAGCATATATTGTTTAATACTTTAAAAACAAACAAACTGTGTTTGTTTGTTTGTATCATAGTACTTTCCACTTCTTTATATCTTCTATGTTATTTCCTTTCTTTGGTTCTTGTTTTTAAATTTAACATTGTTTTTTTGAAAATCACACCTACACCTCACACTACCAACCATAACACACACATGCGCGCGCGTCACACAAGACCTCACAACCCTACTATCACATCACACACCACACACTACCCATGTCGTGTGTGTGTGGCTACCACAACAGCAACACACAACGACACTACACACACACACACACACACCAACTACACAACACAGCACACACACACACCACTACTAGCACAACACACTACACTACCACCATCACACATACCACACACACTTCTAACACACACTACACCCACTACCACTACACCCACACTACTACCACCACTACACATCACACATACCACACACACAACGTAACAACAAGTTGCACACTACACTCACTACCACTTACACACACACTACATACACCAACACACACACAACACTACTAACAAAACACACACTACCACATCACACACACTCTAACAACACACATCACACACCTACTACCACACACACACTACTTACTACCAACATACACACACGACGCACGCGCAGCACACACACACTACTACGCTGCCACCATACAACAACTACTACCACACACTAACACACACATCACTACTACTACGACTACTACAACTATCTAATACTAATACTACTACCAACACCACACACCACACCAGCACATCACACACACACACACACAACACACACTCACACACCACACACACACGCACAGTGCACCTTCAAACCATAGACTGGCTAGAAAAAATTCAACTCCCGTTATGTACGCAGGTAATACTTCCTAACAATGAAACAATTATTCTTGGGAATTTTAACATAGACTTATTTAAAACACTCTCAAACCAAAATAGGAGCCACACACATATATGCTGTTTTGGCCTAGATCCCCTAATAATAGACCCACCGTCGGATAACAAATAACTCTAGAACATTCATAACATCTATCTACACCTACAACCCACATCCAACACATTACCAGAAGTATGTGCCCCTCATGTGGCATCCTAGTGATCACTAATCCAGTGTGCTTTTACTTGGTTTAAAAATCGATTAAAATCAAAAATACTCTAAAGTAGGGAGCATTAAATCTATTTTTTACCGGACCTTTAACAACTTTCTACAAAACGAGCATCGATTTTCCTTCAGACTTGACAAACTCAGCCATACATGACATATACCAACTCAGGGAGACCCGTTATGAGCTGCGTGGCTAGGCTGAAGTTTATGGATTAGGACCTTTACTTTTCAGGAATACTACAAACGACGCCCCTGTCCTAAAACAAAGAAGTTCAAGAAAAAAATCAAACCCCTGGATAAGCACAGACGTAGAATCCGACACTTACACCTAATAGACTACTTCTGATCCCACCCATGGTTTCAACAAATGTAGTCTAGGTTCAGCAGGCACAAGAGGAAACAAAGTAACTTCACTAAAACGCACATCAAAAGCTTGATTACATCCCCAGTGTGTTAATTACAACTACCTGACTCTCGACAAGTATAGGAAAGCGATTCAATACATAATGTAATAAACCTATATCAAACAGTCATCAGCACCGATTAAATATATAACAGCTGATGAGATTTCACATACCACTTCTCACGTCGCCTTGCCGACAAAGTAATATCAAATGACCAGTCCCAATGAAAAAAGAACTCCATTATTTAAGACACCATTATAACAAATCAAAAGAAATAAAATTCCCATTCAACACTACTGCCCATCCGCACGCACGAGACGGTCTTGGAAAGCCCGGTCTCTTCCCCACACGTTCCCATCCCACAACGTGGTTTAGCACCCCTCTAGGATGGACGAATATCAGCTTTGTTGTTCAAGCTATAGGCTGGAACCACTTTGAGCCATACTTGTATAACTTGTCTGCATAGTGAAACCACCCCACTTTCCTTGTCATATTTAAAAAGAAGGCTAAAATGCATACCAGTCCACAAAATCAGGTGGGATACGCTTAGTCCTTCAAAATTACAAGACCAGATTTTCAATTCTGTCTGGTCTTATCTAAATCCCTTTTAACAAACATATCCAAAGAATCCGTAAAGTCCTACTTTGTAAACAACAATCTGGATATCTAAATGAAGATCAGTCAGGTTTTCGTAAAAATATCCTGTCCGCACAACTCTTACAGCACAAATTCACGACTGTCTCCTACACCAGTTATCAATGAAATATAAATATACTAGGCCTTCTTTTTGTTGACTGTTGAACAAGGCATTTGTGATGTAATCAATCATATCCTTATTTATTTGCGTCCACATCACGTTGTAGAAACTCACACCCACTCACACATAAATTCCTTTTGAACAAGCTTTTGTCGAATCGGCAGACACTATTAACTGCATAAATAATCACACAGTCACGCACCTCATGTACTCTATTAACACATTGGAGTACCACCGGGCAAATTGGTTATCCACTTCTATTTTCATCCAGATCTATGTAAAGTGACCTTACCTCACAAATGATCAATTAGAATGTCGCTGTAAAATGAGTATATGCTGATATAGAGCCGCTCCTCCGATCCCTCTTTGTTATGACTCTGACCCCCACCAGGACTTACGAATCACAACTTCATACACCATCAGTTCGACAGATTGGTCTTTCTTTTGGACTCAGCTAAACGCAAATGTTAACCCGAAAATACTACGAAAAACTAAGTGTATGTATGAGTACTAGGCATACGCAAGACTAAAGAGACAAACAGTGAATAGAATAAAGATTACCAACTTCTGTGCATAGGTAACAGGAGTAATTGAATGATCCGGTTGTACATCCCCACACGAGAAATTCTGGTGAATTATTGACAAAATACCTTACTTGGCTGCCCGATGTGATGGCGCTACGTAAAAAACGTCTTTGTCTTACCAGCTACTTCAAGTATGTATCAAAACTCTACAACATTTTCTGAATAACCACTCTCGACGCACACTCGCTTTTTTTGCGGCCATGCTTTGCCTATAGTATGACTATGCGTCATCTCTTTGGACGAGCTTCTGTGCTGACAATTTAAAAAATTGATGATTCATAGATTATACACAAGAGCCTGTAGATCTTGTTCTATACTAAAATAAGCTCCCTAACCATCAACCGTCGTTATATAGGAAACAAATAGCCTAACCCTCAACAACATGACGTTCATCTTCAAACTAAAGCCGTATTGTTGTGTCCCCCCCCCGCAGAAAGTCTCAATGAAATGCAAATCCCCTACAAAGATCACCATCGCTTCAAAATCTAATGAATCACCGACATAAATCATCTACTGAACATGATTCCGAACCAAGAAATAAATCTGTAACAAAACAACTTTCGTTGTACGTCCGGGATTGGGACTTTATGGAACACGCTCTTCTCCCCCAACGAGCTTAAAAATGTAATCACAATCACAAATCCATTCAAAGGACGACAGCTCACAAAGCCATCTAAATGCGAGAATACCTAGGCGAATTGACTAATACAGGGCAAAATCAACCACGATGATTTAATTACCGGCAAAATCACCCGATAACTTAACATTTAACCAGCACTAATGGTATTTCCTCTTACAGAACAAAAAATCAAGTATTTCTTACTGAGACCTATTAAAGATTCTACAGACACACACCTGTATATACATGTGTGGTAGGGAGGGGGGAGCAGGAAAGATGCTCACAATAATGCAAAGAAGTAAGATGTAACCTATTTCAGGAGTCTAGAAAATAATCAGCAATGTTTGAAACAAGTGGAACGGAAGGGAAATTTTAAAAATGTCGTAATTATTATGATAGACCTGATAGCTTGGATAGTATGTCCCTACTCGTCTCTCGCCTCCTTCTCTCAGCTCTCGTCGTGCGGGAACCAGTCTGGGGTACCACTCTCTCATCCGCGTCTCGTCTCTGCTATCGTCTGACTGGAATTTTCTACTTCATATGCTCGTCAGCCTCGCTCTCGCTCTCTCTCCCCCTCTTGCTCACATCCTCTCTCCTCTCCTATTTCCTTTTCCTCTCCACTCCTCATTGCCTTTGTCTGTACTCGCATCTCAATATACTTTTAGAGCGTGGCTTGAGTTTTTATTATGCAGTTAAGGAGATTTTATTCTTATGTAACTATTATAAGCGATACAGTTTTAGTATGCTATTGCGTTTTTAGTTTGGATAGTCCAGTGGATTATTGGCATTTTAATTATGTACGTAGGTGGCCCCACTTTGTTTGAATGAGGTGTCTTTTTTTGTTTAAACACTATTACTTTGATTGAAGGTGTAATTTCCCCTCTCCCCCCTTGATACACCTCCGCCCACATTTACAGAAGCCCACCTTTCTAATGCCTTTTCTGTTAGCATGTTATGTGTGTTTGTCATCATGGTGATATGGGTATTCAATTTTTTCTACGTATTTGTCTCCTGGTGCTGTAACGGATTGTTGTTATAATATGGTATCTCTATTATGATATGCATATTATAAACTGTACAAATTCGCCATTATATCTTGCTTTGATAGCATGTGCGTGAGGTCTGTAATTGTTTTTTTACCAGGCGCTATTTGCAACGTGATTGAACGCAAAAAAAGCACACGTTTGCTGGTGGAGGAGGAGAGGAGTGAGGTCATTGAAGGTAACAGTATTGGTCCGTAATGACGAATGCCTAGTTATTTTCCTAACGTTTTATTCTTGTACTCTTTTTATTATCTAAAGACTATAACACGGGTGAAACGAATGGAATGTAACCGTCACAAGTGTATGGGAAGTAATTTGTTTGTCCTGATGTTTTATAGATTTTATCTTTTTTAATTCTTAAAACATTTTTATATTAAATGTGTGTGTGAGACGTGAGCGCCACGAGCGCTCAGGTAGCCTGCAATGAGTAATGTTGTGTGCATGAAAATGTATATGTTGTAAGTGATTTTACATGTCCAATTGTTATCTTCCTTATCGGATTTTTTCCTCTCTTTGTTTTCCTGGTTTAGATTCATTTAACGGTAAACTGCTGCAATGACGTAATGGTCTGTCGTATAGATCTGCATTACGAAATTATGATCATAGATATCTGCTTGCTGGCCAAAGCCAATTGCAGTCTGCTTATTTGTCAATTGTCACATCTGGATCAAAATGGTTTGACTGTGAAAGTTGACTTGACCACACACCCACAAAATAGGCTGAGAGGGACGGGAGAGTTGCGGAGGATAAGCGGCGTTGCCCTGTGCCATCTGTAGACGGTGCCCTGGGGTTTCGAGGCCTTAGGTTCCATCACACCCGGGCCACCACCCGCTGCCCGTCAAGCCTGTCCCCCCCCCCCCTCCCACCCGCATGCTCCCCTGCGGCCCGTTCCCCCCACTCCCCTCCCTTAATTATCCTCAGAGGTTAACATCAGTGTCTGCCTCCACCCCCCCAGACCAGTCCTTACAGAGATGATACTATAATAATCCCGCCGATCTACCATGTGGTTTACCACTCCGAACATCTATAGCGCACGACCGTTAAAACTTGTTCCACCTCTTGGGCGAGTCCGCTATTGTGTGCCGGTCGGGAACGGATTAACAACAAGTACAAAACAGCAATGCTAACGGGGGGACAGGATTGAACAAAAACACATACATACTTAGCTGCATTATCCTCGAAATTACCTGAGTATAAACCAAATACCCGTTGGGTCAATAATGGGTGACATGGGATTTAGTGGCTATGTAGGCTCCGCGAAACCCACGGTTTTGTCGTATAATGTACTGGGCCTGAATCCCAAGAAAGGTACATAATAGGTGACAGATTAACTCTGTGAGTGCCAGTAACTGTAGTGCACGGCTCGTCTGTGTGGGCCCCTCCTAACCACAGTCAATTATTTCCCCGATAAAATATATTTGTATTACACATAGCACCCCCATTAATCCTTCTCTATCTCTTCTCCAAAGAACTGTACACGCGGTCGCGCGGACGCTCCACACCAGACACCGATACACACACACACACCGACCACACACGGTGCGCGCCGCGCGCGCGCACCAGGGCACAACACACACACACACACTACACACACAACACATTGGGTGCTTTCACTACACACACACCCCCCCAAACAACACTTCTCTTCTCTCTCGAGTCTCCTCTCTCATCATCTCCTCTCAATCTCTGCTTCTTCTCTTCCTCTCAGTTCGTTCTCCTCTCTCTCTCTCTCTCTAACGACTCATCCGTCTCTCTGTAAAAAAGCACATGGGTGCTTATTCATTTATCGCTCGAAATCAAAAGGAAATTGGTCATTGGTCATTGTCTCCTCTCTGCCTATCCTGACATGTCCCAATGTATCGTCTTAATTAGATCGGGTGCTGCATTACAATAGAGACTAACAATCCACCTCTGTGTGTGTTGTGGTGTGTGTGTGTTGTGTGGTGTGCGTCGCGATGGGTAAGCCTATGGTGCTTGCGTGGCGTGGCGTGCGTGCACGCACTGGGATGGCCGCCAACATTTCACGGAGAAGTTCCTATTGTTCACCGACACACAAACAGTCCATTTATCAGGCTGTCACCTAACTGTCCTTTTCCATTCCCACAAAACTCGCTATGCATGCCTATGAACAATCAGCCTCATATGACCAACGTGAAACTGAACAGACAGGCAGTGCACGTACTGTGGTGGCTCATTTAATCCTATTCAATGGCCAACGTGAGCCTGTGACGCCCTGCCCAACAACAAAAAAACATCTCACAATGACGCATCGCTAATAGCCGCGAGGTAAAGACATTTCGGCTTTAATCCCATGGAGGTGTATGAAGTCGTGTGTCGAGCTCTGGGCGCGGAATTAAGGGTGGGGATTTTTAACGGACTCTCCCAGTCAACCTCAAGTGCCAGACCTGCCAGGTCCCTTTATTCCCTTTTGTATACCATGCCAGAAGATCAAAAGATCATGTATAGTATCCCGTAGTTCTATGTCGACGTTCTGATGGGTTTACAGAAACATTGTGAACAAGACCCGCAAGTACCTTCCACGAAGTCGAATGTGGGCTACCTTCATGGGTGGGCACCAAAAGCGGGTCGCATCTAGCAAAATCCGCGCTATCTAGTTAACCTTGGGAGCTCTTAAAGCCGTGAAAAATACAAAATCAAATGACACATAATGTATCATCTTAACTCTGTCCATTCTTTAGAAAAGGGGGAGGGTGGGGAGGTGTGGGGGGGGTGGGGAGGGGGGGAGGGGGTGGCGGGGGGAGGGTGGAGGGGGGGGGGGTAGTGGAGGGGTAGGAAAGGGGGGGGGGCGGGGGGGGGGGGGGGGGGGGGGGGGGGGGGGGGGCTTCAGTATAAATGGCATCCGCCACCTTCTGAACTTCTGTGCTAGAATTGCAACATTTTCCTATCCAACTCTTTGTTTCTGTCTTTTTTTATTTTTTTCCTTTTCTGTCTGTACATCCTCGTATCTATATTCATACCTTCTCCCTGTCTTTTTCCCCAAAAGACTTATAGAGATACAATTTTCTCCCAAGCCAGCCGAAGTTGAATGCGCTGGGCGGACCTTGTCAGGCGCTTACGGCAGCGCAACGCGATTCTCGATACATATGACAGCAAGCAAGCTTCTATCTGAGGCGTTCGACAAAGAAGAAGGAGAGAAGAAGAAGAAGAGAAGAAGAAGAAAATAAGAAGAAGAAAAGAATAAGAAGATATAAGAACAGAAAAGAACAGCAACAACAACAAAACAAAACAACGAACACAACAAATACATACATGAACATTGGTACTCTTCAAGTGGCCTATACAGTACTTTGTATGTTATTTCTAGATTTTAATGAAATATCTTTTTGTGGTAACCGCTGGCAGAAAAGAAGGAGACTAGAGTTGCACTGGAAGAAAAATAAAAAAGCTCAGGAGGACGCTCAAACCTTTTAATGGCTTAAGTTCCTGGGCCTGATGTCTTTGCCTGTACAGTCCTCCTCTGTTGCATGGAAAATTGAGTCAAAGCTACATTCTTTTAACCTAGATGACTCTCTTTAATCTATAAAAAAAAACAAAAATACTGTTGCTCATGTGATCTTGCTTGTTTCAGCAGAAAGAGACTAGCACTCTTGTCTACTTGGTACCTAGGTGGGCTGCTTGGTTAAGGGGGGGGGGCGTGGGGGGGGGGGGGGGGGGGGGGTGGGGGGGGGGGGGGGGGGGGGGGGGGGGGGGGAAATCAAAGTATCACTTGATGTATCCATTTAGTTGAGGCATTTTGAAAGCGTAGATGAATATGAGACCCCCCTCGACCCGCCCCCCCCCCCCCCTCCGCCCCTCCCCCCCCCCCCCCTCCCCCCGACCCCCCCCCGACCTTACCCCCCCCACCCCCACCTCTGCCCCCCCCCGCCCCCTCCCCCGCCCCCCCCAACCCCCCACCCACGCCCACCCCCCTAAGACCCCTGGACCCCCCCCTCCCCCACTGGGGCCCCCCCCCCCCCCCCCCCCCCCCTCCCCCCGCCCCACCCCCACCCCCCCCCCGTGAGGACCCCCCCCGCCACTCCCCCCCCCCCTTCGCCGCCACCCCCCCCCCCCCCCCCCCCCTCCTCCGCCCCCGCCCCCCCCCCCCCGCCCCACCCCCCCTCCCCCACCCCCTCCAAGACCACTGCCCCACAGCCCCCCCCCTCCCCCCTACCCGCCCCCCCCCCCCCCCCCCCCCCCCCCCCGGAAACCCCCCCCCGCCCCCTACCACGCCCCCCCCCCCCCCCCCCCCCCTCCACCCCCCCCCCCCCCCCCCCCCCCCCCCCCCCACCCCCCCCCCTCCGCCCCCCCCCCCCCCCGCCCGCCCCCCCCCCCCCCCACCACCCCCCCGCCCCACCCCCCCCCTCGCTTCCTTCCCCCCCGCCCCCAACCCCCCTCCCCCCCCCTCACCTAGACTTCCCCCCTACCCTCCCCCCCCCCCCCCCCCCCCCCCCCCCCCCCCCCCTCCCCTCCCCCACCCCCGCCCCACCCCCCCCCACCCCCCCCCCCCCCCCCCCCCCCCCCACACCCCCCCCCCCCCCCCACCCCCCCCTCCCCCCCCCCACCCGCCCCCCCCGCCCCCCCCCCAGACCCTCCCCCCCCCCCCCCCGCGCGACCCCCTCCCGACCCCCCCCCCTCCCCGCCGCGCCCCCCCCCGCCCCCCCCCCCCCTCCCGCCCCCCCCCCACCCTTCCCCCCCCCCCCCCGCCCCACCGCCCCCACCCCCCCGGCCCCCGCCCCCCCAGCCCAGCTCGCCCCCCCCGGACCCCCCCCCCCCGCCCCCCCCCTCCCCCCGGCCCCCCCGTGACCCCCCACCGCCCTCCCCGGCCCCCCCCCCCCCCAAACTCACTCCCACCCCCCCCCCCCCAACACCCCACAACAACACCAAAATAGAGCCAACAACCCAAACACAACACCAACAACAACAACACAACTCAAAAAACGAACGAACAACAACAAGAACACACACAACATACAAAAACCCGAAAAGAAACCTTGGTTTCAGCACACAGACTGTACCTCATAACTCTGCTCCCCAGAAAGTTTGTACAGTGGGTTCCACATTCCCAAGAAGCACAACACGTTAACAACACAATACCCACCCAACAATGAGTCCACGCAAAATAACTATAGGCATTCCAACCACCCTGTTGATCACAAATGAAGCTTAATAAACGTGTTGATTTCTCTGTTTATTGCACACAAACTTCAGATAATCTCTTTTTAAGTACCAGGAGCCGATCCACTTTTGAAACACACACACAACACACACACACACCCACGACCACACAACACACACACACACACCAAACACAAACCCAACACAACACACACACACACATACCCACACACAATGATAAACAATCAAATGATTTTTAAAATCCACCGACATGACAGTTTCCTCATTATCAATCCCTAGTCTTTTTTCACAATCATCCCATTTCACAAGCTGTCGAAAGACCTCTCGGAAACAAACTACCTTCAATGAAGCTTTCAATACAGACCGAGCTAGCCCACCAAGAAAATGATAGGACCCATTCACTAGACCCGTAGTTCCGGGTCACTCTATCCTCGCCACCACGACCCCCGTCGGATGCGCCTGGTCTGACCTTGTCAGGGCGCTCAACGGCAGCGCAACGCATTTTCCGCTCAATCATTATGATTAACAAACCAATCGTTTCTGTCCTGAGGTTCCACGATGACAGATTACCGTGTCCGTACTAAAAACAACTACGACCAACCATCGAATAACACACCTTCTGGCTTAAGAAAGGACACCCTACAACGCCTATACTGGCACACATGAAGTTGTGCTCTGCAGAAAGACATTTTTTTCTCATATTCTTATTTTATTCTTTATAATAAGAGGAGTACATATGGCTTAAGCCGTTGCGTGTGCTTTTCCTTAATCACGAGTCCCCGTGTTGAATGCGGTTTTGGTCAATTTTGTCATACTACTCCACACAACGCGGCACACAATGGCCTAACTCTCTACGACAACAGCGGGAACAGGATTTAAAAAACGTGTGCGCAAATGTTCTGCGTGCGTTCGCACAAGGGGTCTCGGTTTTATAGTCTCAGCCAAGGACCCTTTGGGAAGTGGAGTCTGCACTGATGTTAACTCGAGGGGAAAATACCCCTTGAACGGGAACGAACCCAGGTTGTCATATTGCGAGCTCCAATGCGGTTCTAACACTTAGGCTTATCCGGTCCCACAATTAAGGTAAATAGCAGTGCTTTTATTTATTTTGTTAGATTTTTATTCCACAACATAACAATCTTAATCCGCTACCCCTTTCTACAGAACACCCGTTTACCACAAAGCTTCTTTGATTTACACCAGACAGATCCTAGATAATTATGTCGCTCTCCACATTACAGGTTTGACACAACAGGTACATAAATAATAATAACAATAATAATAACAAATAATAATAATAATAATGAAAGAATACCGACGACGGACGACGACAAATAATAATAATAATAAATAATGATATAACAACTCACCGTATAACTCTAATATCACAGGCAGATAAATCATGTTAACAACTTCTCAATACAATCTTGATAATCAAAGATAGATAGATAAAACCTTACTAAAATAATCATAACATCTTAATTTCGACAAACAGAATCTTAATATCACAGCATAGCTATATCTATTAAAATCCAGTTATCACAAGCATGATGTCTTTTCCTAGAGGCACTCTCTTCTTTCTTCTTCTTTTTCTTCAAAAAAACAAACAATTCAATAGGATAAGCGGTTATCTCTGACAAAAGTTGACCTTTGGAATGTTTTTTAAACTTGTAAAAAATAAACAATCAACAACCACAACACAGCAAATAACAACACCTAACTGTCCCTCACTAGCCCTCTGATATTGAACCTACTCCATGAACCGACATTTTAAACTGAAACCATTTAGCCCATCACCGTTATCCTTTAGTGAGCAGCTGCTACGGTCATGCGAACTCAACGATAGTAATGAGACAAGACACACCCATCTCCCCCTCCCAGAGTTCAACTTCGCTTGGCGATGAGCCAGCAATGCCTTCTGTATTAAAATCTGTTTAACTCTATATTATATACGTATAATATGTAATCTGTGTGTATTACTATGTGGTGTTGTACTATATATATCTCTATAGTATTATATCATTAAATATAATATATATATATATATATATCTATCTATATATATATGTTATCTTTCTCTATTAGATATGTTGTCACGTCCCGTCTAAGTCAAGACAAAATTTTATTTTCCATGATGGTACATTGTAATAAGCAATGCATTTGCTTTTTTTCGGATGGCGGATGAGCCATCTATCTAAGAACAAATTTCGTAATGATTATACTAGACACAACAATTATGCATCGTGTTACCAGTACCTTTAAACCCATGTAAAACCACCAAAATTTAAACAAATAGGTCGGAAAAACTCTCGATAAGGACAATACCATGGAACATAACCACACTTTCCACATATACATATACACGCACACTACATACTCATGCACACCTGAGCGCAGTCGCGCTCGCCACGTTCCGTCACCGTACCGAGTTGTGTGACTGGTGTGTGTGTGTGTATCTATGCCTAACTATGTGTGTGTCCGTCCCAAAAAAAAATCTGATGATAGTAATAAAAAGAAAAATTAGGCAAGGAATAACCCTGTAACCCTATGTTATGTTTTTGACCGAAACTGATTTAGCCTTGTGGTGTCAATACTTAAGTATGACTGTGGTAAAATTGTGTGTGGAACTCCTCTTAGACATACAGATATCGTTAAGTGCTATACAAAAAAAATAATCCAAGACAATTAACAGATTTAGCATGCCTATAATTATAGTGACCAATGATTTTGAAATGATAACCCTTTATTGTCCAGTGTAGTTTATTATATGTGGTGGGTATGTCGTGGTTGTGTATGTAGGTATTAGTAGTATGAATGTATGTATGATATGATACGTATCGGACTATGTGTGTATGTGTGTGTATGTGTGAGTATGTGATGGTGTGTTATGGTATGCATGAATGCATAACTATATGTATGTTTGCTTTGTATCTTTCCCTGTTCCCCCATGTGTTAGAATGTAACAGTATTAACATTAACCTCACAATGTGTAGAACATTTTTTTGAATATAGTATCCTTGTGGCCTCAATTACTAGTACCTATTATTAGTTAACAAAATTAATGTCAAAATACTATAGCCAGGCTTGAAAAATGGTGGTATTGTATTGATATAGAATTTCATGTGCCTTTATGTTTAAAACGGTGGGACAACTGGTTAGAAAACGATACTTATGATATGTTCAACTTATCTGGTTTTAGTGGTCATATGCAAAAATTGAATAAAATGTTTTGTTTTTTTTAAATCTGGTTTGACTCCATGTGTTAGGGCAATCATTTTTTACCCTAAAGCGAAACTTAGCCAAACCTATGCCCCTAACTCGTGCTATGGAAATAGTGCTGAAAAGACACATGCCCTTGGATAACACAAATATTTTCATCCTTCTCACTGGAATAATGGTAATACTTTTAAGGCTAGAGTATATTGGCGTATGACCAACGAAACACGTCCAATTCTTCTATTTCAGTGTTCCTGCGTCTTCACATCTGGAATACCACTGTGCAAGGTTTGTGTTTATTTTTTCTCTCCCTCTTTTTTCTCTTTGAACCAGAATTTCAGTTTTCCATTTGAGCAACTACAAGGATGATAAATCACATCCGTGAGGCTAAGGAAGCACTGAAGGTACTGTGAACAGGGTTTGTTTGTTTATATATACTTTGGTTTTTTTTTTTGTTGTAACGCACATCAAACATAAAATTTATAAAATAATACTTCTGTATGAAATAAGGGACAGTTTTTGAGTCGAAATGTGTGTTGTTGTTTGGCAATAATTTGTGAAACGTTTGTATCCCTAGCTAAGATTTTAGGTTGACATCAACTTTGGAGGTGGCCCACTAGATGATCGCCATTCCAAAAAGACTCAGCAGCAGAAGGATGAACAAACGTTCACCAACAGATCAACTGTCTGTGTCTTTTTCAAGCGCATGTTATGTTTGACATTACTCCGATGATTACTTCCAGGCCATCCATTCTGTGTAGTGTTCTGACTCCCTTCATCACGCGGGGTCGTGGATCTATCAAGATCAATCACATTTTCTGTTCGGACAGAAATTGTACATTACTACTGCTATGACAAAAGTGGTTCTTGTCCTTTATGGTGGGTGAGCATCCGTGAGGGCATTGGGGGCTGAACTGAAATGGTAAAACAAATGACAGTCATGATGCAGTTTATGACAACAGATCTAACAGCACTCCTGGCTGAGCAGGCTTCCCCGGAGCTTAGCGGTCTTTCTGTCCACCTGGGCCTTTGAGTCACTCTTTTTCCCTTTCTGACAACAGGCTCCTTTCAGGAGGGCCTTCCCTCATTCACCAGCAGTCCAGCCTCCACAGTCCCCGGCAGGACGAGATGCAACCAGCAGCAGCATCAGCCCGCCTGGCACAGTTGGGTCCAGCTGCCTGGGCCCGCTTCCATCAGGGAGGCCCCCGCAGTAAGGCAGGACTCACTGTCATGGAGGCGCCACTTCACACGATCCTCGATGAAATAAATCACACAGCTCTGCCGACCCTCTTCAATCCGTTCCGTGGTCCTTCAGGTCCGGGCGCTGTCCGGGCTGCCTGCAACTTCCTGTTGTTTGGGTCATGCACGTCCTCTTTGATACGCTGTCAAGAGGACAGTGCCAAGCAGCCTGCCCCCTTCTATGTCAAATCACAGCTCCTCCGTGGAAAAGTCGTTCCTGAGGGAGGAGGAGGTAGATTTCGGAGGGCCTCCCAGTCTTCCCTCCTCCAGGTCGTAGCTATGCCCAAGCTCCTTCTGGCGACCCCAGTCAAAGTCCGACAGGGTTCCTCCTTCCAGTAATATAGTCTCAGAGCTGTTGGATCCACCGGTAAAGGTATAGCTTTTCTCGATTGGGGTCTGTACCATCTGGAGCGGGGGACGAGGTCAGGATCCATGGTGCCTTCTAATTTGTCTGCCACGGAGCAGATGTGTGGCTGTATACATCTTGAACAGTTGGAGATTCGGAAAGCTCTCTCCATCAGACGATGCGCGAAGCGTCTTCTAAAAGTTTGCGACTATAATCTTTCCTGAGATGGTCATAGTAGGCAGGGGCTTACTGTGCCAATGATTGGCTCGGCCCAATGCAAGAAGGCGGCAGCTCCTTATCAAGCTCTTCTTCTGTGAATTCCATTACACCGTCAGCACTCACGATCCCGTGGTCGTAACCACACAATGTGGGGTCACTGAGAAGAGATAGGTATCGTAACTACGAATTATGGTTGAGCGTGGGTGAAGGTCTCTTCTTCCTCGCCCGCTGCTCTCTACTGGCGGCCGCCTGGCTCCATCAGTTCGTCACGTTGTTTCATGTATTGGGGAAAATAGGCTCCTGACTACGCGCCGTTGGACCATCATAGACCTTTCCCCTTGTGCGGGATCCTCTACGACCCACTTCCACACTCGTGCGTTATTGCTTGTGCGATCTCTGGAGGGTGAATGACTCTGCCGTCCGCCCTTCTCATCTGAGACGTATTCATCCTCCGTGGTTGTGTTGTGTGCAGATACCGTCTGCTTGCTTGGTTGCAGCTCGCTGTCAGATCCGCTAGCTGGTGGTCCCATCACTTCCTGCTGATCTCCAAGAACCACTTGTTGTAGACGGAGATGTCCGTTCTTCCTTTCTTCTTCTTGTTCTTCTTTTCTTTTACTTCGGCACGAGGCTTTATTGGCTTGAAGACGTAGTCTCTTTCTCAGCCTCGCTGCTTCTCTTCACGTTTTCTGACTGTTCCGCCAGAAAAAGCTGCCGCTGCTGCTGTGTCGCGTTTTCTGCAGGCACTACGTGCTCTGTGACTCCTTGCCGGGCCTTGCTCTGTTGTGGGAGCTTACCTGGGAGATGACCCCGTCTACTGCTTGTAGAAGCGGACGTCGGTAAGCCAGGACACACCACTCGGAGAGGCGGAGGATATGGAAGGGTCCCTTACGCGGTTGTGTCCTGAACACCACTTGATGCTTTCTTCCGCTGTCTCAATACTGTTGTTGTCGTGCTCATTTGCGACGCCCCCACACTGCATGGCGATGGTTTGGAGCGGACAGGGAGGTAGGGAGAAGGGTTCACATCAGGGCTGGGACATGTGTACTGTCTTGTAGTCCAGAGAGACACGCTATGGGGGTAGACACAGGAATGAGCCTGCTTGTGTCGCTTGTCACTCTGTTGTCCTCTGAGCTTTCCCTGGTCATGTGGTACGCCCCCTGATACAACAATTGGGATTGTGAGCCATATGGGTGTTTTTGTTGGGTATGTTTAGTGTTGTTTTGTGAACACAAACAGAAATTCATAGAGTAATTTTTTAAAAGTTAATTTTTAGAATCCTTATAATAATGTATTATTCGTATATATCTATATCTATACATACCTTACATACATACATACCTACCTATAGTATTAATATATATATAGTATAGATATATATATATATACTATAATATATAGAGAGTAGAGAGAGAGGAAGAGAGGAGAGAGAGTTCAAGAGGGAGAGGAGAGAGAGAGAGAGAGAGGAGAGAGAGAGAGAGACGAGACACTCTTGTGACCTTGTGACCACTGACATTTGCACATTGCCAATGTGTCCCTATTGAGACAATGGGGGGTTGCACACACGACTTTTCTTGTGTTAAATACAAATAAATACAATAAAAAAGGTACTGCTATCATTTAACGTAAAGTAAAAAACAAAACGCAGGAAATAAGGCTCTCTATGAACCGATTGGCTACATTTAGGTAGCATATATTGTTTAATACTTTAAAAACAAACAAACTGTGTTTGTTTGTTTGTATCATAGTACTTTCCACTTCTTTATATCTTCTATGTTATTTCCTTTCTTTGGTTCTTGTTTTTAAATTTAACATTGTTTTTTTGAAAATCACACCTACACCTCACACTACCAACCATAACACACACATGCGCGCGCGTCACACAAGACCTCACAACCCTACTATCACATCACACACCACACACTACCCATGTCGTGTGTGTGTGGCTACCACAACAGCAACACACAACGACACTACACACACACACACACACACCAACTACACAACACAGCACACACACACACCACTACTAGCACAACACACTACACTACCACCATCACACATACCACACACACTTCTAACACACACTACACCCACTACCACTACACCCACACTACTACCACCACTACACATCACACATACCACACACACAACGTAACAACAAGTTGCACACTACACTCACTACCACTTACACACACACTACATACACCAACACACACACAACACTACTAACAAAACACACACTACCACATCACACACACTCTAACAACACACATCACACACCTACTACCACACACACACTACTTACTACCAACATACACACACGACGCACGCGCAGCACACACACACTACTACGCTGCCACCATACAACAACTACTACCACACACTAACACACACATCACTACTACTACGACTACTACAACTATCTAATACTAATACTACTACCAACACCACACACCACACCAGCACATCACACACACACACACACAACACACACTCACACACCACACACACACGCACAGTGCACCTTCAAACCATAGACTGGCTAGAAAAAATTCAACTCCCGTTATGTACGCAGGTAATACTTCCTAACAATGAAACAATTATTCTTGGGAATTTTAACATAGACTTATTTAAAACACTCTCAAACCAAAATAGGAGCCACACACATATATGCTGTTTTGGCCTAGATCCCCTAATAATAGACCCACCGTCGGATAACAAATAACTCTAGAACATTCATAACATCTATCTACACCTACAACCCACATCCAACACATTACCAGAAGTATGTGCCCCTCATGTGGCATCCTAGTGATCACTAATCCAGTGTGCTTTTACTTGGTTTAAAAATCGATTAAAATCAAAAATACTCTAAAGTAGGGAGCATTAAATCTATTTTTTACCGGACCTTTAACAACTTTCTACAAAACGAGCATCGATTTTCCTTCAGACTTGACAAACTCAGCCATACATGACATATACCAACTCAGGGAGACCCGTTATGAGCTGCGTGGCTAGGCTGAAGTTTATGGATTAGGACCTTTACTTTTCAGGAATACTACAAACGACGCCCCTGTCCTAAAACAAAGAAGTTCAAGAAAAAAATCAAACCCCTGGATAAGCACAGACGTAGAATCCGACACTTACACCTAATAGACTACTTCTGATCCCACCCATGGTTTCAACAAATGTAGTCTAGGTTCAGCAGGCACAAGAGGAAACAAAGTAACTTCACTAAAACGCACATCAAAAGCTTGATTACATCCCCAGTGTGTTAATTACAACTACCTGACTCTCGACAAGTATAGGAAAGCGATTCAATACATAATGTAATAAACCTATATCAAACAGTCATCAGCACCGATTAAATATATAACAGCTGATGAGATTTCACATACCACTTCTCACGTCGCCTTGCCGACAAAGTAATATCAAATGACCAGTCCCAATGAAAAAAGAACTCCATTATTTAAGACACCATTATAACAAATCAAAAGAAATAAAATTCCCATTCAACACTACTGCCCATCCGCACGCACGAGACGGTCTTGGAAAGCCCGGTCTCTTCCCCACACGTTCCCATCCCACAACGTGGTTTAGCACCCCTCTAGGATGGACGAATATCAGCTTTGTTGTTCAAGCTATAGGCTGGAACCACTTTGAGCCATACTTGTATAACTTGTCTGCATAGTGAAACCACCCCACTTTCCTTGTCATATTTAAAAAGAAGGCTAAAATGCATACCAGTCCACAAAATCAGGTGGGATACGCTTAGTCCTTCAAAATTACAAGACCAGATTTTCAATTCTGTCTGGTCTTATCTAAATCCCTTTTAACAAACATATCCAAAGAATCCGTAAAGTCCTACTTTGTAAACAACAATCTGGATATCTAAATGAAGATCAGTCAGGTTTTCGTAAAAATATCCTGTCCGCACAACTCTTACAGCACAAATTCACGACTGTCTCCTACACCAGTTATCAATGAAATATAAATATACTAGGCCTTCTTTTTGTTGACTGTTGAACAAGGCATTTGTGATGTAATCAATCATATCCTTATTTATTTGCGTCCACATCACGTTGTAGAAACTCACACCCACTCACACATAAATTCCTTTTGAACAAGCTTTTGTCGAATCGGCAGACACTATTAACTGCATAAATAATCACACAGTCACGCACCTCATGTACTCTATTAACACATTGGAGTACCACCGGGCAAATTGGTTATCCACTTCTATTTTCATCCAGATCTATGTAAAGTGACCTTACCTCACAAATGATCAATTAGAATGTCGCTGTAAAATGAGTATATGCTGATATAGAGCCGCTCCTCCGATCCCTCTTTGTTATGACTCTGACCCCCACCAGGACTTACGAATCACAACTTCATACACCATCAGTTCGACAGATTGGTCTTTCTTTTGGACTCAGCTAAACGCAAATGTTAACCCGAAAATACTACGAAAAACTAAGTGTATGTATGAGTACTAGGCATACGCAAGACTAAAGAGACAAACAGTGAATAGAATAAAGATTACCAACTTCTGTGCATAGGTAACAGGAGTAATTGAATGATCCGGTTGTACATCCCCACACGAGAAATTCTGGTGAATTATTGACAAAATACCTTACTTGGCTGCCCGATGTGATGGCGCTACGTAAAAAACGTCTTTGTCTTACCAGCTACTTCAAGTATGTATCAAAACTCTACAACATTTTCTGAATAACCACTCTCGACGCACACTCGCTTTTTTTGCGGCCATGCTTTGCCTATAGTATGACTATGCGTCATCTCTTTGGACGAGCTTCTGTGCTGACAATTTAAAAAATTGATGATTCATAGATTATACACAAGAGCCTGTAGATCTTGTTCTATACTAAAATAAGCTCCCTAACCATCAACCGTCGTTATATAGGAAACAAATAGCCTAACCCTCAACAACATGACGTTCATCTTCAAACTAAAGCCGTATTGTTGTGTCCCCCCCCCGCAGAAAGTCTCAATGAAATGCAAATCCCCTACAAAGATCACCATCGCTTCAAAATCTAATGAATCACCGACATAAATCATCTACTGAACATGATTCCGAACCAAGAAATAAATCTGTAACAAAACAACTTTCGTTGTACGTCCGGGATTGGGACTTTATGGAACACGCTCTTCTCCCCCAACGAGCTTAAAAATGTAATCACAATCACAAATCCATTCAAAGGACGACAGCTCACAAAGCCATCTAAATGCGAGAATACCTAGGCGAATTGACTAATACAGGGCAAAATCAACCACGATGATTTAATTACCGGCAAAATCACCCGATAACTTAACATTTAACCAGCACTAATGGTATTTCCTCTTACAGAACAAAAAATCAAGTATTTCTTACTGAGACCTATTAAAGATTCTACAGACACACACCTGTATATACATGTGTGGTAGGGAGGGGGGAGCAGGAAAGATGCTCACAATAATGCAAAGAAGTAAGATGTAACCTATTTCAGGAGTCTAGAAAATAATCAGCAATGTTTGAAACAAGTGGAACGGAAGGGAAATTTTAAAAATGTCGTAATTATTATGATAGACCTGATAGCTTGGATAGTATGTCCCTACTCGTCTCTCGCCTCCTTCTCTCAGCTCTCGTCGTGCGGGAACCAGTCTGGGGTACCACTCTCTCATCCGCGTCTCGTCTCTGCTATCGTCTGACTGGAATTTTCTACTTCATATGCTCGTCAGCCTCGCTCTCGCTCTCTCTCCCCCTCTTGCTCACATCCTCTCTCCTCTCCTATTTCCTTTTCCTCTCCACTCCTCATTGCCTTTGTCTGTACTCGCATCTCAATATACTTTTAGAGCGTGGCTTGAGTTTTTATTATGCAGTTAAGGAGATTTTATTCTTATGTAACTATTATAAGCGATACAGTTTTAGTATGCTATTGCGTTTTTAGTTTGGATAGTCCAGTGGATTATTGGCATTTTAATTATGTACGTAGGTGGCCCCACTTTGTTTGAATGAGGTGTCTTTTTTTGTTTAAACACTATTACTTTGATTGAAGGTGTAATTTCCCCTCTCCCCCCTTGATACACCTCCGCCCACATTTACAGAAGCCCACCTTTCTAATGCCTTTTCTGTTAGCATGTTATGTGTGTTTGTCATCATGGTGATATGGGTATTCAATTTTTTCTACGTATTTGTCTCCTGGTGCTGTAACGGATTGTTGTTATAATATGGTATCTCTATTATGATATGCATATTATAAACTGTACAAATTCGCCATTATATCTTGCTTTGATAGCATGTGCGTGAGGTCTGTAATTGTTTTTTTACCAGGCGCTATTTGCAACGTGATTGAACGCAAAAAAAGCACACGTTTGCTGGTGGAGGAGGAGAGGAGTGAGGTCATTGAAGGTAACAGTATTGGTCCGTAATGACGAATGCCTAGTTATTTTCCTAACGTTTTATTCTTGTACTCTTTTTATTATCTAAAGACTATAACACGGGTGAAACGAATGGAATGTAACCGTCACAAGTGTATGGGAAGTAATTTGTTTGTCCTGATGTTTTATAGATTTTATCTTTTTTAATTCTTAAAACATTTTTATATTAAATGTGTGTGTGAGACGTGAGCGCCACGAGCGCTCAGGTAGCCTGCAATGAGTAATGTTGTGTGCATGAAAATGTATATGTTGTAAGTGATTTTACATGTCCAATTGTTATCTTCCTTATCGGATTTTTTCCTCTCTTTGTTTTCCTGGTTTAGATTCATTTAACGGTAAACTGCTGCAATGACGTAATGGTCTGTCGTATAGATCTGCATTACGAAATTATGATCATAGATATCTGCTTGCTGGCCAAAGCCAATTGCAGTCTGCTTATTTGTCAATTGTCACATCTGGATCAAAATGGTTTGACTGTGAAAGTTGACTTGACCACACACCCACAAAATAGGCTGAGAGGGACGGGAGAGTTGCGGAGGATAAGCGGCGTTGCCCTGTGCCATCTGTAGACGGTGCCCTGGGGTTTCGAGGCCTTAGGTTCCATCACACCCGGGCCACCACCCGCTGCCCGTCAAGCCTGTCCCCCCCCCCCCTCCCACCCGCATGCTCCCCTGCGGCCCGTTCCCCCCACTCCCCTCCCTTAATTATCCTCAGAGGTTAACATCAGTGTCTGCCTCCACCCCCCCAGACCAGTCCTTACAGAGATGATACTATAATAATCCCGCCGATCTACCATGTGGTTTACCACTCCGAACATCTATAGCGCACGACCGTTAAAACTTGTTCCACCTCTTGGGCGAGTCCGCTATTGTGTGCCGGTCGGGAACGGATTAACAACAAGTACAAAACAGCAATGCTAACGGGGGGACAGGATTGAACAAAAACACATACATACTTAGCTGCATTATCCTCGAAATTACCTGAGTATAAACCAAATACCCGTTGGGTCAATAATGGGTGACATGGGATTTAGTGGCTATGTAGGCTCCGCGAAACCCACGGTTTTGTCGTATAATGTACTGGGCCTGAATCCCAAGAAAGGTACATAATAGGTGACAGATTAACTCTGTGAGTGCCAGTAACTGTAGTGCACGGCTCGTCTGTGTGGGCCCCTCCTAACCACAGTCAATTATTTCCCCGATAAAATATATTTGTATTACACATAGCACCCCCATTAATCCTTCTCTATCTCTTCTCCAAAGAACTGTACACGCGGTCGCGCGGACGCTCCACACCAGACACCGATACACACACACACACCGACCACACACGGTGCGCGCCGCGCGCGCGCACCAGGGCACAACACACACACACACACTACACACACAACACATTGGGTGCTTTCACTACACACACACCCCCCCAAACAACACTTCTCTTCTCTCTCGAGTCTCCTCTCTCATCATCTCCTCTCAATCTCTGCTTCTTCTCTTCCTCTCAGTTCGTTCTCCTCTCTCTCTCTCTCTCTAACGACTCATCCGTCTCTCTGTAAAAAAGCACATGGGTGCTTATTCATTTATCGCTCGAAATCAAAAGGAAATTGGTCATTGGTCATTGTCTCCTCTCTGCCTATCCTGACATGTCCCAATGTATCGTCTTAATTAGATCGGGTGCTGCATTACAATAGAGACTAACAATCCACCTCTGTGTGTGTTGTGGTGTGTGTGTGTTGTGTGGTGTGCGTCGCGATGGGTAAGCCTATGGTGCTTGCGTGGCGTGGCGTGCGTGCACGCACTGGGATGGCCGCCAACATTTCACGGAGAAGTTCCTATTGTTCACCGACACACAAACAGTCCATTTATCAGGCTGTCACCTAACTGTCCTTTTCCATTCCCACAAAACTCGCTATGCATGCCTATGAACAATCAGCCTCATATGACCAACGTGAAACTGAACAGACAGGCAGTGCACGTACTGTGGTGGCTCATTTAATCCTATTCAATGGCCAACGTGAGCCTGTGACGCCCTGCCCAACAACAAAAAAACATCTCACAATGACGCATCGCTAATAGCCGCGAGGTAAAGACATTTCGGCTTTAATCCCATGGAGGTGTATGAAGTCGTGTGTCGAGCTCTGGGCGCGGAATTAAGGGTGGGGATTTTTAACGGACTCTCCCAGTCAACCTCAAGTGCCAGACCTGCCAGGTCCCTTTATTCCCTTTTGTATACCATGCCAGAAGATCAAAAGATCATGTATAGTATCCCGTAGTTCTATGTCGACGTTCTGATGGGTTTACAGAAACATTGTGAACAAGACCCGCAAGTACCTTCCACGAAGTCGAATGTGGGCTACCTTCATGGGTGGGCACCAAAAGCGGGTCGCATCTAGCAAAATCCGCGCTATCTAGTTAACCTTGGGAGCTCTTAAAGCCGTGAAAAATACAAAATCAAATGACACATAATGTATCATCTTAACTCTGTCCATTCTTTAGAAAAGGGGGAGGGTGGGGAGGTGTGGGGGGGGTGGGGAGGGGGGGAGGGGGTGGCGGGGGGAGGGTGGAGGGGGGGGGGGTAGTGG
>CM054137.1:12943363-12975863 GCA_028751875.1 Rapana venosa
TTGGATGAAGTGCCTCAGGCGGTCCTAAACATCACCTACAGAGCCCGAAAAAAACCAATGACTACTTCTGGGGCAGCAGATCGACACTGGTGGCAAAACAAAACCATGCAGATAAATTCAAACGGAGGAAACTGAAAGGTTTTGGCCACACAACAAGGCATAACACCTTCAAAGACAGCCTGAGCGGGGAATTTCGTGGAAGAGCAAGGACAGGGACGACCACGCAAAAGCTGGATATCCAACATCAAGGAGTGGACCGGCCTCACTGTACCAAGCCTCCTGAAAACAGCCCAGGACAGAACCATTTGGCCGTCCACTTGCAGCGTCCGTGCGGGTACCCCAATGGTTGTCCCGACCAAGGGATGAGTGAGTGAGTGTGTTGTTCCCTCAGTTATATTTTGAAGTTCATTCATTTTGATGTCATACATCACTGCCAGTATCAGCTCCTGGAAATATTCATGTTTTAGCTCTTATCGATGTCAGATCTGTCTTGGTTCTTCACAAGAATGGTCAGTTATCCGACTATAATACTAACCTATCAGGATGTGCTGTTTATTGTCGGGCTGCTTTATAGTCTAGTCAATCCTTGCATTTCCCAAGGAACTAATTGCAATAGTTTTCAAACTTGGTGCAACAGGTAGATAAAAATATCACAAACAACATATCAAAAAAGTAGGAAAAAGTAGGTGTCGGAAGTTGCCGAAAATCAATAAACAAACAAGCTCAAAAACAATATTTGGCACTCTGATACTGATCGTTTGCTATAGCCTGGCCTGCCTCACACACCGCGGCATCCTCCCTATTTTGGGTAAGGCTCCACCCATTTTTGACCCAGAAAGGGCCATGTCCGCAAATGCTCTTGCCCTCTGATTCTGATTTAGATGAACATAAATAAACTTATCTTTTGAAAATTAACAAAAGACTAAAAGTACCTGCTTGCTTGTTTTTACCACGTTTGATCGTTACATCACTGATGTACATATTAAACCGGGACAACATCAAAACAACTGTCCACATGCGGCCATTTCCCTACACAATACAGTAGGGTAGTGATGCTTGTATGGTAAACCATTTTTGCCAAAATCAGCTCTCTGAGTGCCTTGTGTTGTTTTACTTGAAAGTTTTTTTAAAACTTTAAATAACATAGCCAGAGGTCTTTCGTCCACAGCACACTGGATAAACAGGCACGGGAGAAATCTGCCCAATAGAAATTAGGAAGGGAGGTATAAACACTGCGGTCTATCCCCTTTCTGTTGATATATCCTGATCAGTAAAGCGGGAAGTAGATCTTGTGCTCTCTGCTTTTGGAAAGAAAATGTGTGTGCTCCCTGCAAAAGTGTGTGTGTGTGTGTGTGTGTGTGGGTTTTATGCGTGTGTGAATAAATAAATAATTATAGGTATATATATTTTCATTCTCTGTTTCATTCTCTGTACGTTGCCTGTCTCGACTGTGTGAAACAGATGACTGAATTCATTGGATCCAAATGTCTGCCTAGTCTTATTATACCTACTGGTGTATTTTAAATTCTGAAAAAAAGGCTTGCAACTGTTTTGTTTAACTTGAAGCAAGGGTGTTTGGGGTGAGTTTTTGTGGGTTTTTTTTCTTCTGCTCTACAAAAGTGCTGATCTCAATTATTTTTGGTTGCAATTTTGCAAAAAATTTTTCCCAATAACTGATCACATTTTTTTCTTGTCCCTATGAAAGGGCTGAATGGGTATGTCTGCATGTTATTATGTGGAGAAAGACTGCGACTGATAGCCAAGATGAAGTAAGGCAGACTGAGAAAGGTATAGCAGGTCCCAAAAAAACATGCCGTTTGAAGGATGACAATGTAGAGACAGGGGAAAAGCAAGGGTATTCCCAAAGTGTAAACAACCCCGCTCTTTGATCCAAACAAGCTAGGTTAAATTATTCATCTTTATGTCTCTTTTGTGGTCAGTCCATTAAAAATTTCGGGAAGAAAGAAACACAGCTGTGTATAAAATTCGATATGCAATTGCCAGCGAAGATTCAAAAAAGTGGTTTAAAGCTGACCAGAGAACAAATGGCAGAAAGAGTGTGTAAAAGAATGCAAGCGTCAATGCCTTCATGCTGCAGATGTTGTGTATCACAAGCAGTGCAGTGTCCATTTCACAACATGAAATCTAACCTCTACATTCCGCCGTTCTTCAGAGAACAAAACCACAGCAACTGCAGGCAGACCAGTATACACAGCTCAATGTGAAGCTTTCAGACATGTCATGGCTTATTTCAAAGAGAACGATGATGAAAAAAATCACAATCATGGACTTGTGCACAAAGATGAAATAGTATCTCCATAGTTACACTCCCTACACAGAGAAATACATGTGGCAGAAACTAGAAGTCACTTTGGGGATTAAACAATTATTACCTGCATCAGAGGGAAAGAGAATGTCATTACAATACGTCAAATGCAGAAAGATCCTGGAGAAATTTGCAAAATCCAACAGAGGAAAGATGCAGAGAAAAAGAAAATCAGAATGATTCAGACATTTGCAAAACTTTCCTATCAAAATATCAGGAAGGTCAACACATCAACAACAGAGTATCCTTCTGCAGAAGCAAGTATCTCAAACAATTGAGATCCCCCCCCCCCCCAAAAAAAAAAAAAACCCAGTCGCGATTGTGATGTTTGTAGTATTTGTGATCCGATTCATTCGCTACATCGATAGATGTAAACAAACTCAGTTATGATAGAGCGACCAAAGTTTAATGATCGTTCGTTAGCTTGATGATCGAATACCATCGTAACAGTAAAAAGGTATGTAACTCATAAAGATGAATAATAATGACCACGTGACAGTTGTTCCCTTGAATACAAACTACTTATGAAACACTACATCACCCCCTTTCCCTCGGATGAAAAATGGTTGAAAAATTGAACGGAGATAATCAGATAATTTTCCAATAACATTTGATGGATGATATACTAACATTGAATCTGAGATGATGAAAATTCTAAATAAATTGTCAACTTCTTAATTCACAGCTATACTTGTAACTTTTTCCTCCTTCTCCTCTCCAAGTGGTAGCAAAGTTAATGTAGACTTTTAAATTTACTTGTTCAAATGAAGTTTGGTGCACAAAATTTATAAATTGATACATGGAAAACCAATGAAATATTTTTTTTTTAAATACCGAGTGTTGATACCGGAGATAAATGCAAGTTTGAAAAGAATGAACATTCAACAGGAACCTTGATTCTAACGTAACTGAGTGAGTAACTAAACATAATAAAGTGTCATTGAAATTCTAAAAAATTCATATTTCACTTCAGTTTGATAACTAACATTGTAAACATGACAAAATCATCAAATTCTTGGGTAGTTGGATTTGGCGTTTGGATCTTCTGGGTTCAGTCGCAGATGTATGAGTGTTGTGGAGTGATTGCTGGGTGTGGTGTGTGCAGGGGGTCTGTCTGGGGTGCAGTGTTCTCAGCTTCATCTTCTCCAGCTCAGAGTGGGATCAGTCTCGTGTCATAGAAAAGGGTTCTTTTGTGGAGACTTCTTGTAGAAACTGCTTTTCGGTGACAGTCTGTTGTCCTCTCTGGGCTGTAACCATTGAACCCTTTTTTGCAAAATGACCACAAGAGGGGCTGGCGGGTAAATTTGTGTCAGCGTTGGAGGCTGGAATTCTTCAGGATACAGCATCACCCACGTTATGGAGGAGGGTTTGATGTATGCCTTACTGTCAGCGTAGCGTTTCATGTTGGCTTTTTTTGAGTGTCTCTGCGGGCGCATGTTGTGGTCAGCATCATGACCTGTGCTGGGACTGGGCAGTTTCGTCCTCATTGTACACCAAACAAGGCAGTGGCAGGAGAAAAAACCAGTGGTGCTGTGAGGAGTAGCACGGTAGTCCGGGAGAAATTTTTACATTTCCTGCTGAAGTTGGAAAATTTGGAGGTCTGATGCTTTTTTGATGGTGCCCCATGAAGCGTTCGGTTTCTGCGTTGGCAGGGGGCCACAGAGGGTGATTTTGCGATGTTTGATCCCCATGTGTTCACAGAATTGAGCAACTTGTGAGAAATGAAGGGGGTCCATTGTCAGTTTTCAGGATTTTCAGGAAATCCCAAACTCAGCAAAAATTTTGTCCAGTGGGGAATAAGGGTTTTGTTTGCTGATGTTGAGTTCCACACATCCACTATGGGGTACCTGGAGTACTCATCAGTGACAACCAGGAATATATTTTCCATTGGGAAGATGTCCAAAGTCACAGACAGCTCGGTCCATGGTGCATTGGTAGTTCAACATCTGGAGAGGTTCACGGTTGTTTTGGGTGTTTCCCAACTTGGCAAGTCATACTTCCTGACTGTGTGTTCAACAAGAGGTTGCATGCCTTTGAACCAGACTTTTTCACGCAACAGTGCAATTGTTTTGACAACACCTTGATGACCGGTGTGAGCAATATTCACGGCTTTCTGGTGAAGTGATGTAGGCAGGACAATCGTTTGGCCTTTCAGAATAATGCCGGAATCGTGAGCCATTGAAATTTTCATGACGGCAAAGGAGAGACTATGAAATGTCTGTGTGTTGATTTCCTCTCCTTTTTGTACCACTTGTCAGTGAGCATGGCTTGGATCACAGCAGTCAGTGTTGTATCTTTTGCTGTTTCCTCAGCAACCAGTGATGGTCATTGCTTTAGGCGTTGAGGTAGTCACAACAAAAGTGCACATAATCCCTGCACCTTCTCTTGCTCTCTGTTAGAAGTGCTGGACGGGGTGGCGCTCAGGTAATCTGCAGATTGTCAGCACCAGGTCGATAGACGACTGTTATTTCATATGGTTGCAGTCGCATGATCCAACGTTCAAGACGGGCTGATAGTTGAGCTCGAGGATTATTGAACATTGGCGACGAGGATGGTGAAGGAATTGGCTACAAACGTCATTCCTTCAAGCTGAATCAAGATTGAATTATTGTATGTAAACTGACTCAGTTAGTCTATGATTTAAATTAAAACGAACTTTTCATGGCTACTCACTTTCCCCCGTATCCTCCTTTCGACTGTTCTTCAGAAGCAAGAGCTATCCGATGGCAGAAATGGGTATCAAGACTGAAAAATATTTTTGTAGCCTATAATATTAAAAATGATCATCTCAAAAGCTTTTTCTTCTCACCTATGCTGGTGATGACCTAAATGATATTGTGGACACTTTCACTGAAAGAACAGGTCCATCCTACTGGTGGGGAAAACCATTTTCAAAAGCTTGCTGATGCATCACTGAACATTTCAATCCTCAAACAATGTAAATTCCAGAAGTACATTTTTCCGTTGTTGTGAACAGAAAGGTGATTAGTGGAAATATATGGGAACTAAAAAACTGGGAGCAACCTGTGGCTTCAATGATCCAGATACAGAAATTAAATCTCAGTTTATTGCAGGCTGCCGAACAACAAGCACGTGAAAGGGACTAGCAACTCCTGCCATGACTCTAAAAGACTTTCTTACATATGCCCGCACACTAAGGGTCACATCAAAGCAAGCTAAAACAATGGCTACATCAGCAGAAGTACATCATGTTTCTTTCCCAAATCACATCATCATCATCGTCATCATGACCAACGTCACAACCCTTTTACCTGTCGTAACTGTGTGGTGGTGAATGGCCTCATCAAGTGGACAGAGATCTTGTCCAGCATACAATAAAGGCTGCAACAAATGTTCAAAGTTGCATCACTTTGCATCAGTGTGCCGTTCTAGTGGTTGGGGCCCAAAGCAAAATCTTCACCAAAAGCACCCAGCTGGGGAAAAAAAAATCTAAAAAAAACACACATCCACCTGGTCAACGACAGTGATGAGGATGCAGAAGAAACCAAAACTATTTAGATTGATTCTACCGATCCTGTGACATAGAATATGTTTTCAACAACACTTTGCTCCTGTGAACTACCACATTTTAAAGTCTCCATCAATGAACACACATTCCAAAACCTGGCAGATTCTTGTGCTTCTATCAACCTGCTATCTGACAAGACTTTGAAAAACTCAAACCAAAAACCCATGCTACAGCCTTTTAGCAAGCGAGTGGGAGCATATGGCAGTAAGAATCACATTCCAGTACTTGGTGCATTCCATGCGGTTTAAACTACAGTAACACTAGTACGACTACTACCATATTTGTGGTACCAGGCACTAAACGACCAAATTTTGTCTTGGAAAACATCTCAAGCACTTAAACTATTAAGCACTGTTAACCATGTCAAGTCAGTGCATGAACAGCTGAAAGAGGAATACTCTGATCTATTCTCTGGTCTGGGTTGCCTGAATAATAAACCAGTCCATCTCCACATTGATCCAGAGGTTCAACCAGTTGCCCAACCATATCGACGTATCCCATCCTCGTCGCCAATGTGATGTTTGTAGTATTTGTGATCCGATTCATTCGCTACATCGATAGATGTAAACAAACTCAGTTATGATAGAGCGACCAAAGTTTAATGATCGTTCTTAGCTTGATGATCGAATACCATCGTAACAGTAAAAAGGTATGTAACTCATAAAGATGAATAATAATGACCACGTGACAGTTGTTTCCCTTGAATACAAACTAATCTATGAAACACTACAGCGATTATTAATTTTACCATCTTCTTTGGATCTGTTTCTCAGAACTTGGCTGGGAAGGAAAACAGATCCTGACTTGACAATTGTTTCTCTTGGTCAGGCACTGATGCCGGTAGCACGACCAACAGTACTCATCCCCCCTCTTCAGATTGTTATTGGGGTTGCCATGCCCCAGCAGACTGGCTCCATAAACCTTGTGAACATGTCCACAAGCTTGGGTTTTGTTCTTCATACAAGGAGGTCATCTGTTTGAAAATGTGTGCTTCTGCTGACTAGAACAGACCTGGTAGGCATGAAGCCCAACAGCTGGATCCAGTTTGTTGCTGACAATGTAGATCATCAGATCAGGACACTGGATAGAACTGGTACCTTCCATGGTATGGGCATTATTGGCGCAGCACCCCTGGCTCCAAACAATGTAAGGCTGTACATCATAATCTAACATTATCACCAAAGACAATGTTCCCATTGGCTACTTTGAAAATTCTGCAGCTACTTTGTCATTAGCATACCAAGTATTACATATTTTGGTGAGCATGACAAAGCCAGGCAACTGGATCTTCTGAGGAAAATGTCCTGGCCTCTCTGTGCCCTACCTTCAGGATAGTCAGGGATGAGGGAAGCTGTGTGCAATGGAAACTATTCAGGTCAGAGCAACTTTACATTTCTCTACATTATAGACAGGGACCCCACAAATATGAGCTGCCTATTCTCCACACTGCACTAATATGAGCTGCCTATTCTCCACAGTGTACTAATATGAGCTGCCTATTCTACACACTGCACTAATAGGAGCTGCCTATTCTCCATGCTGCACTAATAGGAGCTGGTTATTCTTCACACTGCACTAATAGGAGCTGCTTATTCTCTACACTGCACGAATATGAGCTGTCAATTCTCCACACTGCACTAAAAGGAGCTGCCTATTCTCCACACTGCACTAATAGGAGCTGGTTATTCTTCACACTGCACTAATAGGAGCAGGTTATTCTTCACACTGCACTAATAGGAGCAGGTTATTCTTCACACTGCACTAATAGGAGCTGGCTTTTATCCACACTGCACTAATAGGAGCTGGCTTTTATCCACACAGCACTAATAGGAGCAGTTATTCTTCACACTGCACTAATAGGAGCTGGTTATTATCCACACTGCACTAATAGGAGCAGGTTATTCTTCCCACTGCACTTATAGGAGCTGGCTATTCTCCACACTGCGCTAATAGGAGCAAGTTATTCTTCACACTGCACTTATAGGAGCTAGCTATTCTCCACACTGCACTTTGTCTCAGGAGAAGACTGATCTCCCTCCTGCTCCAGAGAATATAAAGGTCCTGCGATGCGCTTTGATTTGTTTTACCACATTCAGTTCTATATAAATTCCATATATTATTATTATTATTATTATTATCATTACTACGGACTGCAGAAAAGATATGGGCTCCAATTTTAAATGGCATTAGGACAATGCAAAGACTTGAGCTGTCTCAATGCACCCACTCTTCAGGAAGTGGATGAGAACTAGGTGTGCCTGATCTTGATTGAGTTTGCTGTGTTACTTCATTCCAGCAAGAGTGTGCTGGATGAACTGAGCTTTCCATGTTCTGATTATGCTGGACTGAAGTGACTTGCCACAGTGATTTATTTAAACTAACTCTGATGCTGTTTGTCTCTACCTGCACTGTTTTATCTTATACTCCTTGTGAAGTTCTTACCTCCAAGGAGAGACTACCACTTTGCTCTGCCATGGGAATTGTACAGTGGTCAGAAACTTTGGTTTAATCCTGGTAAAAAAATAGTGCATTCTCTTCTTTTTCTTCCAACGCTCAGGTAGCAACCATTGTCTGTTATATGAGTAAAAATGCGTCACGCTACCCTTAAGCACCTTACAAGTCAGGGCCCAGCGCATCTACTGCCGCATAAAAGAAAACTGTTATCTTTTATAAGTCTTTCTGGAAAAAAAAGGCAGCAGAATGGACCAAGAAGGCAGAAAATATACAAGAAGGAGGTGACAAGAAGTAAAGGAACAAGGCAGAAACAAAGAGAGAGATAAAAAAAAGAGGAAATTTCTATCACAGAATTTCCAGAATGTGGGGATGTTATTTATACTGATAGGCCCCGGCATCTCCACGTAGGAGGTAAAATGCTTGAGATATACTTGACTTCCCATGCTAATGGGCTGCGAACACTAAATATAGAACATATGCGCCATATTTTCATTGATTTTTGCTTTCTATTACGTCTAATTGTGATTCTATTATCAAATTTGTAATCAGCAGGTCGAAAGCTTTCAAATGATATGTCACAAGACCATATTACATTCTGTTTTAAAAATTTGATAAAATCGAAATTTGATGACGTCATATCTTTAAAAAAAATGGTCTTCCGACACTTAGATCGTCCTACTTTTTGGATATGTTAAAAGTTGGGTACTTTCCTATCCAAATATCATAAAATAATTACTATTGCAATTAGTTCCTTTCTCGGCACTTTTTTTGCAAAGATTGACTAGACTATTATGCTCACCAGAATTGTTAGGAAGAGCAAACACTGATACTGGCCAGTTTTAGCAGGCACAGTCAGTCCACTATCATTAGTATTGTCACTGCAGAAGGGCTCACAGGATTCCTCCTTTCTGCTCAAGAATCTATGCCAACTTTGGTAGGCCTATTCCAGAGCTCAGAACAAGAAAGCGATCTTTCTTGTCATCCTTGTTCATATTAGATTGAAGCGCTGTGTGCAGTTCTTTAATCTGGTCACTGCCCTCCACAGTCTGCTGTGTAAGCAGCCTATTTTTATGGTCATACCGTCACGTTTTCCTTTGCAGGGCAACATTCCTTAAAGCATACAAAGCTCGAACCTGTAGAAGATCCAGGTCTAAGTGATGGAAAGAGGGGGTAAAACATCCCAACTTGCAGAAGCTTCAGAAATAACAGGAATCTCATACCTTCGCTATCCCAATCCAGGTGCAAAGCATCTCCCTCCCAGTTCTTGACACCCCCCCCCCCCTTCAAAAAAAAAAAAAGGATTGAAAGGGGGGCCAGGGAATTATGAGTGCGTGATAGTGGAGTGTTTGAATAAATGTGTAGGCCTACATGGCAAGTATGCACTGACTGCACACACGTGCAAGATGTGCTGGTAGCAATTCCTTTTCAATTTGTCACCGTGTACAGGAGTTTGTTTTTGGCCTGCGCATGTTGTTGATGTTATATCAGAGGCAGAGGTGGTTTTAACATTGTGTGCTAGTCAGGGGACGGGGTGGTGCATGTATTCAAACAAGGTATGTGCATATCTGCACATGTACACATATGTGTTTGTGCACGAGTAAATCCACATCTTTCTCCTTCCTTAGAGTAAGCATGTATACACATTCACATTGAGTTAGAGTTTCTAATGGTCAGACAGATGCCACAGCCAAGTGGTTAAGACCATTCCACTTAGGTGCCATTAAGTCGTGGGTTCAAATCTTGGTGGCATCTGGTGAATTATGGGTGGGGATTTTTATGATCTCCCAGGCAACTTCTAAGTATATACACAAGCAGATGATCAAATGTGCACATTCTCTCTCTCTTAGTCCTTATAGCTCCTAGCGGAGCATAGGGCCCTCCACCTTCTCCTGTCTCTGGCAAGGGTCTTGGCCTTTTCCCATGTGCACATTCAAGATCCCGTAATTTATGTTAGTGCTTGGAGGGTCAGAGAAACATGAACATACCCAGCATACATCCCCAAAGTTGGAATGTGGCTAGTGCCTTCATGGTGGGCACAAAAGAAAAGGTCACATATGTAAAATCTCACCATCAGTGAACCTTGAGCTCTAGCCGCAGAGCGACAAGGAAAACTAGATTTGTTTTTCTTTTTATTCTCCAACTCTTCAAACATACTGACAACTTTCATCTCTCTACTCTCCCCACTGCCAGTCCAACATCCCTTTACAATGGATAGTAGTAGTATGTTCTTTCGAGCCAGAAGGCCCATAGAGCCGGAGCTTATCCCGGTTTCTGTAGCGTTAAGCGAACTGATGGTTTTTCACCACCCCTGTGACAGGACGCTAGTCTGTCACCAGATACTTCCCCAGCAGAGCTGGTACCCACTTGTACACCTGGGTGGGGTGAGGAAAATAGGAGTAAAGTGTCTTTCCCAAGGACACAACACCGAGCCGAGCGGGGATCGAACCCGCCACCTCTGGATCACGAGTTGACCGCTTAAACCACTCGACCACGGTGCCTCCCTTTACAATGGATAGATGTTACCCAAACCCTGCACATCAAAACTGACTTTACCAGGATAGAAACGCACCCCTCTCCCTGTCTGAGGACTATGTACAAGCCCCGATTGAATAGCTAATCCTGATCTTTTATCTTCTATAAAAGAATTGATTGGCTGCTTTATAGGGATTTTTCTGTTTTGCTTTACTTGCCTTTTCTTTTCTGCCTCTTTAACATTGCTGTGTCAAGTCTTTCAGCTGCCTTTCTATACATCATTGTCATTCTAAATCACTTGACATCCTCTTACAGTTTTACTCTGTGTATTTAGTTCATTTCATGCATAAAATTTGTGAAATGCATGTATATGCAACACAACTTATCTTTTGAAAACACACAAAACACAACCTTAAAAGTTTATAACCTTTTTATTCAAAAATGACTGGTGAAAGCTATCCTTTAACTGTAAACTGAGAAAAACAATCTGCCAAGTACAGGAAATAAGAGAAATGATCAAAATATAAGAAAATTAGTAGGATCATTCAAAATTCAAAAAAAAAAAATTATAGAGAAATGAGCGATAAAATCTAAATATAAAATCACACAGTGTGGCCAAGTTTCCTTTTCTGTCAAGTCTCATTCTTAAATAAAACCACTTTAAAACTTATTCACATTTATGTTTATTCAAGTTTCATTTCACCTTTCACATAAGACAAAAACCATAAAATTAACAACACCAAGACAGTTCTCATGGCTGGCCAGCAAGCTTAATTTGTGTCCATATCACCACACACAAAATGTTCCTCTGGTTAGAAAAATTATACTGAGAAACTACCCCCCCGCCCCCCTCCCAGAAGAAAACCCCCCAAAAACAAGCCCAAACCAATATATCCTTTCCTTGAATAAAAATTAAGTGGAACCCACAAACATTCTATTACTTATATACAAAAAAGGTATGTATACTATACAGTTCTTTTCAATTGTTTATTTCAGGAGTTATTTTTTTCCCTTAAAAACAAAAGATCAGTATATAAATGTTTTTAAATAGGACAAAACTGGGCATTAGGCAGGCGACAAGACTGAAATCAATGGGAAATGAATTACTGGATAAGACAAAAAAAGGCGGCTCCTGACAGACGACAAGTCACCTCACTCCCCCCGTAACCTGCATCGGCTACGTTCCAATGTGAACTATGTACTTAGGCAACAAAGGGCCACTCTAACCAAGAGAGAAGTTACTTAACAGGGTCTAAGTGTATTAACACTAAATCACGCGCCATCAGAAATCAATGGCATCACAATCTGCTGATGGTGTGGCACAGGTCCATCAGAAGCCCAGGTTTAAATGGCGTCAATGTCAAAGTCATCATCGTCATCACCATTCTCCTGAGGTTTCTCAATGGGCTGTTCTCCCACCTGGCCTGTTGTAGAGTACACCACCTGGTGACAGAGAACACAGTCCATTAGTACTCCTGTCAACATCTCAAACAAAATTCTTTTTCCAAGACATCAAACTGGTTTTCAGGTTCAAGCTAAACTGAATTTTAGAAAAAAACCTTTTTGCATTGTTTACTATCATTCAATCAATCTTGGAGACTGTGCTGAACTATAACACATTTGCAACTGAAACTTTTATTACCAGGGGAAATGGTACAGAAAAATACATGTTATTTCTCTGTGATTAAATAAAAAATGAGGGAAGGAGAGAAACATTGTATCCACTCATTTTGTTGTTGTTGGCCACTCCTAATGTCTGTGTAACATACAAATTATTTCAGTACCATTCAACACCAATGTATGAAAACAAACTTGACAGGCAAGGCAAAGACTCAATAGGTTGGTTACAACTGTGGCATATAATTTGAAATAAAGAATATGTAAGTTAACTAAGCATACTTGAGGGGTGGAATAGGATCACCCCATCTTTTGATTTATGTTGTCTTTAAAATTTCAGTGCGTATCACATGCATGAGAAAAATCAGCAGAGATGTGTGCAGAGCAAGACTTTAAATTTTTTAAATTTGTATTCTTTTATACTGAGGATTATTGGATAAACACTTGACAGAAGAAGCAACTGCAACATGCTCCAGAGTTCAATACACTTGCAAATTTCTTACCTCTTCCTCCTCCTCTTCATTCTCCTCCTCGTCTTCCTCTTCTTCTGAAGCTTGTTTCAGCCAGTCAATGAATGGTTTGCCCTTCTCACGGATCTGCTGAGCAATCTCCTTGGACACATGCTTCTTTGACACCTGCACAGACAGTTTATTTCATTAAAAGCACACAAACACATCAAAGGCCCCAAAATCACACAATATTCAATATGAATCATGAAAACAGAGATGGAGAAGGCTCATCAATGTTAAACCTCCCCTGTGAGAAACACAACAAAAAAGGAAGAATATGAATCATGAAACCTATTTCTACGAGTAATTCCACATATTTTTCCTTCTGACAAAGACTAGACTTTTTTTCCTTTTTGGTTTCAAAGAAACATCCCCCCCCCCCCCCCTTTTTTTTTCTTCAACAGATAAAAGTTTGAGTTGGTCATGTTTCCAAAAATCCATAAACACTCACTTTTAGATGTCTTGATATGTTCTCTGAACCCATAAAAAAAAGATATATCCTTCATAATAATGATTCTTTTTAAAGTAAAAAAGGAGCACACATACAAAAAAAATGCACATACACAAGTACTGCTAAATTGAAATCAGTTTAAAAAAAAAATCCTCTGCTGTCAAAATAAAATGACTTATTGGGGAAAGGGGTGGGTTCAGAGTTACATTCTAAAATGGTTTTTGGGCAAAATTGTGGAGTTTCTAAAACTAAAGAGTTTACAACACAAACCCGTGCTTCTTGGTGTGCGGTCTAAATGTGGAGTTTGCTAGGTAAGGTAAGGTAAGGAGTCCCATAACCTATAAAGTCGTAGGGGAGCGAGGCGTCAGAGACCTCACTTCTCTAGGGCCAGCATATTGAGGGCGGCGCCCATCTCCTCTCCCTCGCTGCTTTACTTTCCCTGACCCTAAAGAGGGCAGGTACCCATTTACAGCTGGGTGAACTGGGGGAACTGTACTGAAGCCAAGGCGCGCAAACGGTCACCCATCCAACTGGTAACCACGCTCGACGCTGCTTAACTTGGCTGGGGAAAAGCGAGTGCTCCGACCACTGAGCTATCCCGTGGAGTTTGCTATTCAAGTCCAAAACACTATGGCTATGGTCAATGCAGCCAGATTAGAGTGCTATGATCAGAGAGTAGACCTCCTCACCTTCTTGTCCCAATCCAAAATGACCTCCTCATCCAGGATGTCCAGGTCATAGAATGCTTTCAGGATGTGAGGTACTCGGGGCATGAGGGCAGTAGAGTACTCGCGTCCAATCAGCATCTCCAGTCCTCCCAACACATACTTCTGGGCCTTGGGGCTGTCCTGGCAAAACTGCAACACACAATTGTCACCGATCTATCAACTGTCAGCTGCGTGGCAAGGATGCACAGAATAACCTGGAGCCACCTGAAATTTTTGCTGCAAAAAGGAGGTATAACCAAATAACCAATATTTTTGTCGCCCCCCTCTTTGAAACAAAAGCAACACACATTATAAAAAAAAACCCTCAATAACTTTAAATAATTTTTTTGATGATTACCCGGTCTGTTGAAAGTATGCATATACTGTTTTAGTATCTAACCATTTCAAATGGAAATGGTCCCGAAGACCTTCACAAGTGGAGGCTGGTGACAAAATTATATTAAGTGATAATCTTCCCTTTAGCAGCATAAGCTAACAGTGTTGATTCTAGAATTTCAGAAAATGGGGTCCAAGGGCCACCAAAATGAAAAAAAAGGGGGCACTGCTCCCCACCCCATCCCCCTCATAAAAAGGGGACAAGCAATATTTGCTTACAATACCCTCAGTACTCTTAGTTTCTGCTTTTTTTTTTCCCAAGGAAGAGAAACAAAACAGGCAGATACATAGGCAGTAAGGATTAAATATTCACCTAAGGCAGTAAGGATTAAATATTCACCTAATGTGTTGCAGTTAAGCTGCACTACATGCTGGTGACACAGGAGAGAGAGAGAGGGTAGGGGGAAGAGAGATGGAGAGGAGAGAAAGGTGTGGTAAGGAAGGAGAAAGAGTCAGAGGGGGGGGGGGGGGGGAGAGAAGGGAGAGATTGAGATGAAGAGAGAGAGAGAGGAGGGGGGGGAGGGGGGGGGGGGGGGGGATATTGTTTTTCCAAAGAGTTGGGGAGTAAGATCAGATGAGAAAGAGGTAAAAGCCAATAAAGTTTTTGTTTCTCTACGTAGATGGTAGAAGAGGAGAGAGAGAGAGAGAGAGAGAGAGAGAGAGGAGAAGAGAGAGAGAGAGAGAGAGAGAGGCCAAATTTGTATTTCCACATTCAGAGAGATCTAGGTCTAGATGTTAAAACCAGTCTCAAAGTCCTTCAGATGAGATTATAAACCGAGGCCCCGTGTGCAAATGCATGCAGAACATCTTGCGCACACGTTAAATCCTGTTCTGCTGTTTGAAAGAGTAGGCCAATGTGTGCCGGTGGGAACAGATGACATTTTAAAAACCGCATAAAATAGAAAAGGAAAAAAAAAAGGTCATCTGAGCGCTTCGATTTGTTGCTTTACAAGATTCAGTGCTATATAAATTCCATACATTATTATTATTATTATCTTAGCTTAGCCAATCAGAAACATCAATGGAGAACTTCAGCTGTCCAGGATTTTTTGCGTCTGTTTGGGCGCACTGCCCACATCGTTTTGTAGCAAGTTTGAATAAAATATGGGAATCCCGCAAGGGTGCACCCTAGAATCAACACTGGGCTAACATTACACACTCCAAAGTTACAACCTGAATGCAATGGTGATAGCATTAACAGTGCTGCTCAATGATCGCATCCATACTTTCCATTAAGCTTCCTTAAACACCCTTTTAATCGTCTATTCTAACATGTCATCAATTCTAGCATAATCTTTGTTCAAAATTGCAGACATTTACCATGTAGCAGAAGCAGCATCTTCTCCTAAAAAGTCCTCATAACTGTCACATTTATACTGCATACAGGTGCCACATGTTCCTCACAACTGAAGTCTAATAACACACAGTTACATGGCTGTGTGACAGGAAAACTTACACTGAGGAAGAGGATGCGGTGCTCTTTGACCTGGGTGAGGACCTTGTCAGTCAGCAACAGCTCCACCAGCACCAGTGGCACCTTCTCCTTCACCTCCAGCCTCTCCGCCTCCCCCACGATTTCTTTCACACTTTTCCCCAGCTCTCCACTGTCACGTTTGCTCTGCACAACATGTATATGTGCATTCATTGAGGGTCAGGTTTGACATAGAAAATTATTTTCTTAAATATTCCAAGCTTGTTTGATTAACTAGCTTTTCATTAGTGTGTGTGGACAAGCCACAACACAGAAGCAGGAAGATAAAGGAAATAGAGCCAGCCAGCCAGCCCCCCCCTTTAAGTTGGAATGTCAGTTTTGGCCAGTGGGCAGACCTCCTGCAACATTAGAAGACCAGGCACTATGCACCCCACCCAAAATGGGAACAGTGGGAGAGAGAGAGAGAGAAAGAGAGAGAGAAAGAGAGAGAGAGAGAGAGAGAGACTCCTCTATGAAAAAAAGGACAGAATGACAAACTATGTGGCCTGGCTTTCACATGATCCATCAAAAGATGCATTTCAAAGAGGGAAAAAATCCACAGGGGTCTCTACTGCCCCAAAATCTTGGCTTATCAGCTTTAATTTCCACAGACATGCAAGTAATTCTGCAAGACTTATTTCTGAAATCTGTCACTTGCTTTTATCATACACATTCAAGCATAAAAACATGTACATCACAACAATAAATAGGGGTTAATGAGTGGAGAGAAAACCTACTTTGATAAGCTTGTAGACAATATCCATACGGTCTTTGTCCGTTTTCTCCAAGTCGTCTGTCAGAGCCAATCCCTTAGCTGCCCCAGATAGTTCGTCCATGCGCTGCTTCACTGCTTCCTCGCTGATGTCTTCTCCCCAATCGTCATCGCCACTGTCATTGTGCTGCTCATATCAATCATAATCACAAAAATGTTTTACAAACAGCCTTTGTGGTTACTTGATACCGACACAGTACTTTAAAAAGAAAAGTTGTTTCATAAACTGAAAGAAATCTACATAATTTAAAGTGTCAACATTACAGGAAACAGTACTTAATCTCTTGTCTTTTAAAGTTTTCTTGTCATTGGTCTCTTTATCCTTTCTCTGCTGCAGCAAACCATTTGTTTACCTTCTGTCCTGGACAGGAAAAATACAAGTTGATGGCCTGTCTGAGGGCGTGTGTGTGTTGTGTGCCTAACATAATAACTTTGCATTGCATACATGGATTTTGATGGCATTTTGAGCATTAAGGCTGCAGAAAAATTTTGATGGTACTTTGAGCATAAAGGCTGCAGAAAATAATCAGATTCAAGAGACAGCATCAACCTTGGAAAACTGTCACACCCCATCCCTGAATCGCCACAAAATTCCTTCATTCTTCACTATTTCCATCCACCTGCTGGATGGAACAGTGGAAAGCCCTGCATTCACAAGATTTGAAACAAGATTGAAGGAAATTCCATGTTTCGACAGGCTGAAGATCGTGGATTGCAAGTTGATGTTTTCAAATATTTTGCCATAAGTCAGCACAGATTTGTTCAGATGCTGTGCCCTGCAGAAAGTTTTGTTACAAATGTAATCACCGATACAAAGGAAATAAAAAATAGATAAAAGTACTCACCTCTGGCGGGACATCAATAGTGCCTCCTGAAGCTCGCTGGGCAGCCATCTGCTGTTGTGCATTAGCCTCAGGGCTGTGACGATCATTTTCTTCTTTCTTGTCCTGCTCACAAGATCATACAGCATTTATAAAGGCAGCTGAAATATTCTAACATTCCAGAAGACACCCACGTTTCTGTACAGTAAAACAATGTGTATTCATAGTATATCATCCATCCTCCAGTCAAAACTGGAACATTTAATACTGTAAAAAAACCCAACAACCTACAATCCAAAACATACACAAGTAATAGCCACATATGACTTGGATGCTGAGTTTTCTGCTTTGGAACAGATTCTAAATGTCTTGTGTTTATAATAATGTAATAAATCTATCTAGTCTCTTTCAGGCACAGTTGAAATTGGGATACATCATACAGCTCTGTCAATAACTCAAGAAGCTAAGAAAATGTCTCTGTTGGTTTGGTAGCGCCTGTTGCTCTGGTCTCATGTTAAACTCTTATTCTAGTTTCACCCTACACTTCGGTACATATGAATTCCTGCCGGCTTTCAGGGTATGGAAGACTTCTGTTAGAAGGATGTAATGGTCTACAACTTGGGCATCTCAATGGCTCTGTAAATAGGCTGATGCTGTCATCAATATGGGGCTTGGTGGGTATGTTTTTAATTATTTGGGCCAGAATAGACACCAGTAAAGGGACCCAGCAACAGTGACACTTCCCTATGATCTTTATCAACCTGCATCTGCTGCAGATATGCATATTTACTGATGCATATTATATCCAGAGCTTCACAACCACAGCCATCTCGTGTTTCTCCTTACCTTGTCTTTCTTGCTTCTCTTGCCCTTGCAAGGTGTTGTGGCTTGCAGATCCTGATCGGGGGGATTTTTCAGGATGAAGGTGGTCAGCTTGTGACGCATGTCGACATTGCCAGTATGACCGCAAGCGATGCAGCGCTGAGTGATTGTTTGCTTCTTCACCGAAACAATCTGAAAATTCACCACATTGATGAGTTAACACTCATATGTGGTATTATACCTCTCCCCCCAAAGTGCTTAATCCAACATGCAAAAGGGCAGTAAGATTATTTAAGAAACAAAACAAAAAATCCCAACATTTACAGCTGTAAATGAAAACTGCTCATCTGTTTTATCTACAGTATTTGCTAGAATGAGTTTTATAATTAAAAAACAAAACCCCAAAAAAACCACCATCAACAAAGTTTGTTGGTTTAACAAGCCAGGTATCACTGTACAAGAATTTTCTGTTAGGGACGATTGCACTTTTAAATCATCTGAACAAAAACAAAATTATGTGACTGCAAAAACTATAGGTAACTATTTTAAGAAATTTTGCCTGCAAAACAAGTACTAACTTACCAGGTTGGTCTCTGGGTTGGAGCATTCATCACAGAGCACGAACTTCTTAATGAAACCATCCAGCAGGTTTTGCAGCTTATCAGCATCATGAGAGCCATTGACTATGTAGCGGTCATTTTTGGTGTCAAACTGTGTCTGGGCACCCAGCTCACAGCCAAAATATTTGGTGGGATCTGCAATCAGAACACATCACAGCTGCTGAAGGCCAATGCTACCAATATCATATTCTCCAATACAACACAACTTGCCACCTCAGCAAAGTCAACAGCTTAAGGGGGACCACGGCATAGACTTTCACAAAAATTTTGTAAAAAATGACTTTTGGGATAATGGTTGTATTTGGTCAAGTAATGTCTCAACTTCACATTTTTGTTACTTATATTGTTTGTTTTGACCGATATCATACCAAATAAAATCATTTTCTGACGTGGGTGTGTGTGAAATTTGAGCGAATGTGGCCAAGAAACGCAAAAATTGCATCCGTTTTGAGATCGTCGTGCTCGCTGACCTAATTCTCTACCCCCCCTTCCAGGGTATCAATGTGAAGGTCATTCACTGACCTACTTTCTGACAACACTTGTCAGTGGATAACTTCACTCACGGAAACACACGAAGAGCGAATCCGAAGGAACCCGAAAGGCTTTTACTGACGCATATGTTGAGTTCGAAGTCTGTGATTGGCTTTGTGGCCGTAAAAAAATAGCTGATTGGTTCTAAGGGTCCACGTGACTGCTATCCAAGATGGCGGGTGTTTTTTTCCTGAGTTTGATCGACGCACGAGTCGGACCGTTTTTTAGCCAAGTGTTTTACTGAAAGTCTCAAAAATGCCAAAATATGCCGAAAACAAGTGTTTGGACTATCAGTGCCATCAGCAGAAGGAATAGAAAACGGATTGAAAACGGAAAATAGAGAATGACGATCGTCAGCTTAAGTGGTGACCGACTTTTGCCGTGCCGTGAACATCAACTCGCGTGTCGCTTGCCAGCCACTCTGACGTGATAATTGGAAAATTTTTTCCATAAACGTGTGTCAGGGCTGGCATTGACACTAGTTCTGATAAAGGCCGATTGCGCAAAAAAAAAAAACCGAAATTCCTGTGAGCCGCAACTTTCAAACGATCGCAGAATATCGTCATTTATGTGTCAACCTTAAAAGTTTGGCGACAACTAAAAGTGCAACTAAATGTTTTTAAAAAATCCGAGCTAAAGGTACACAAAGTTGATTAGCTACATTTTCCACCAATTACATTTGTTTTGGGAACGTAGCTGACGATTTTTTTTCTTATCAAGTTTAAGTGTTGTTGGAACTTAGCAAGCTTACAGTAGTGTCTTTATTCTGTTTGCAGTTTTTCCCTTTGACCAGGGCTATTCACTGTATTCGCATGTCTGCTCACATACACAAATATTGCATTAAAAAAATCACACATTTCTGATGTTTTCACATCATAAGTCCCATCAGCATGCATTCTTTTAATTGGCTGCAGAAAGAGGCCAAGGACTGAATTCTTTGTTTTGTCTTCTGAAGTCCTGTTCCACCATCTCTTTCCACATTCATTTTTTCTTCTCTTTGCCTCTTTTTTTTTTCTTTTCTTTTTCTTTTCTCACTTCTCTCTTGTATTTTCCATTCTCACACAGTTATTGTTTTGCATTCTCACACACATTATTACAAATTTTAATGTATAGATCTACATTCAAAGCTGAGATGAAGATTGATCAGCATGCAGTCTGTCTGGAGGCGAGGTACTTTTCCTGCAACACTATGCTTGCTGGGCTTGATTTTGTGGCAGGGAGCAATGCAGAAGTGTTTGTAGAGAAATCAGACATTCTCAAGTGAAAACAGCCACTAGAAAATCATCTGCCATGGCCAAAGAGACGAGGGGGAAAAAAAAACCTGTAAGGCATGCGGAAGGCAAACATAGACAGGCAGCATAGGGGGGTGTATGCCCCAGAGCCTCCTGGAAAAATTTTATTTTATAAGAAAAACTATCTCTAATCACTCAGTATTGTTGGCCTATTGTTATTTTACCATGCATAATTTTTTAAAATGTTTAATCATGAGTTTCATTGATTTAATTATCAACTAAATCTTTACGGGCGTTTTTCTCAAAAGTGGGTTTTTTTTTAGCTGGGTCAGTCGTTTGGCCCCTCTGTAACTTCTGACCTAATGGAAATAATCCAATGAAATTTGGCATACTGGTGTAAAACATATGCTGAGTGCAATGGTACAGTTTCAGCTCTGTAGCTGTTATAGTTTTTCAACACCAGGTGATTAAAAAAAAAAAAAGGATGAAAAATTTTTTCGCGTTTTTGGAGATGACAGAAATCAATACTTTATTAACTAAAACATCTTTTTTTGGTGATCATTGCACAAAGTGACATCAAATCAAACTAGAAAAATTATCACACACATTATGTAATGCATATTTTGAAAGCAGCAGAGGGGGTAAACAGCGACCCGTATTTTTTTGGAAAAATTATCACATTATCATATCTGTTTGACCTACATACTTCAAACTTGGCACAGATAGCCATATTAATACACTTAGTATGTGTACCAAATTTCATGAAGATATCTTTACTAGTTCCTGAGAAACAACAATTTGTAAAAAGTGACGCAGTGGTCCCCCTTAAATGACCAGCTACTCGGTGAAAATTCTAAAAATAATTTCACATGTATAAATATTCTTTTGGCGTCTGCTCGAACAAAGTCTGAAAATTGCGCACATACTTATATATATATATATTTTAAAAGCCTTTTCTAAAAGCCCCATGTGGAACTACTGAAGAGCAATGCAAATTGTATTACCAAACACACACTGTATTACCAAACACACACCTTCACAATGCTCAAAATTTAGGGTAATGAAACTAACGCAAATATGCATACGCCAGAATCAGTTTAGTTCTTTGACCAATGCAAGTTGGTATTTCAACAGCAAAAATAGCACTCAGACCCATGTACCTTCAGTGTCGATTCTAGGATTTCCAAAAATGGGGCACAAGGGCCCCCTTAAATGAAACAAAAGGGGGCATTGCCCCCCCCCCCCCCCCATAAAAAGGGGACAAGTAGTATTCGCTTATTGTACCTTCAGTACCCTGTTTCTATTTTTTCAACGAAGAGAAACAAATCAAATAGGCAAATACTAGGAAGAAAGGATTAAATATTGACCTAAGTAATAATAATAATAATAAATGGAAATTATATAGCGCTACATCTTGCAAAAAGAAATCAAAACGCTTGCATTCAACATACCAACCAATAACAATTAATAGTTAAATTCAAATGTATTCACTTAAGTGTTCCAGTTGATCTGTAGTAAGCACTCCTGACACAGGAGAGAGAGAAGGGGAGGGGGGAAGGAAGGGAGAGAGAGTCAGACAGGGAGACAGAGAGGTGGAGGGGGGAGGGGAAGAAAAGGGGGGTAGAGAGAGAGAGAGGAGAAAGGAGAGTGAGTGAGAGAGAGAGAGGAGGGGTGGGGTGGGGTGGTGGTGGTGTCAAAGTCAACTATGTATTTCAACAGAGTTGGGGAGATTGATCTAGATGAGAAGAGAGGTCAAACCTAATATATAAAAAAGGTTTTTTCCCTAGATAGTCTAATGTGAGAGAGAGAGCTTTATGTGCGAGAGAGAGGCCAAATTTGTATTTGAACATTCAGAGATAGATCTAAATAATAAGTTAAAGCCAATGTCAAAGTCTTGTCCCCCCCCCCCCCCCCCCCCCCCCCCCTGCAGAAAATACTTGGTATCCTGGTAAGTAAGAGAAACGGAACTTGGTAGTAGAAGAGTTAATGACTAGTTTCCTCTCAAATCAACACCTACTTTCCTTCTCACAACATTTCATACAGCTGTATTCAATTACTGTCATTTATTCTCACATGGAAGCTGTATTCAACACCTCAGTTGGATATTTCAGCTCCACATGACAAGTTATGCCATAAGCTTTTCCTGAACCAGCCAGTTTTTGAAACCAAGTCTTTCATAAAACTTTGATATTTAACTTCCATCCATGACCACTTTTATTTGTAAGTTTTAGTTAATTTTGCTGTTGCACTTTAACTACATCTTTCTTATGTGCTGTTTACAGAAAAGTAGCAGAGTATTTCCTTTCAAAATGAAAGACCATTAGACAAACCAAGGACTTAAAAGCCCCTCAGCTTCATATTCCATAATCTGTAAGGACTTGCCAGGAAACTGCAATCACTGTGCAACTGCATCCAGTTTTCTTACAAGAAATTATAATACTGTGTGGCAGGTATACTTACAGGTAGGTGGCCTGGACAGTGCCTTGGCAATTTCTGCCATGTTGACAATCACAGTTTTAATTCCATTTCCCTTTCCCTCCACCTGTAACAAACAGCAAACAAATTTAACTTGCTGATTTACTTGGGAAACACTATGATCAAAACATGATCAATGTCAGGCCTTTTCATTAACATTGTTAATAGAAAAATACAACCAACCAAAAAAAAAACCACCAAAAAATTACAGGGAAAAAAAGACAAAAACATCTCATTTCAATATGCAACAAACAGGTTTAGATCCTTCTCAAATTATATTTTTGTATGAACAACCCTTTAATTAAAAAACTGTACTTGATCATGCCTGCAGATAAAGTTCTGTGTGTGTGCGCGAGAATTTTGTCCTTACTTTGGCTAAGAGACGAGGCATCTTATAGCGGTAGAACTGGTCCATGTTGGATCTGTCGATGTTGACCGCCATGTTTCCTGATTTATTTGGTAAGGCTTTCTTTTCCTGTGAATACAACAATGACTTTTGCTCCAATGGCTGGGTAACGTCGAGAACTTCATAAAAACTTCTGGAGTTTCCAAACTCCTAAATGTTTGATTGCGGGTCGCAATGGTTCTTGAGTGCCTCAGCAGGGGCCCTGCAAACAGAATTATCATACAGATCAGACAACTTTTCAATATCAACATGTTTGATAACAGAATTCCACACCCCACATTTTCCCCAAACCCTAGACCAGTGCATTTTCTTTAACATTTACTTTTTTTTTTAAATGAAAACTTTCAGCCTTCAAAAGTCCTTTGGGCACCAATTCTTAAAAACTACCACTTTCAATGGCAATACATTTTTGTTGTTGTTGGAAGGGAAGGGGGGGCGGGGCGGGAGGAGAATTAGGAGAAATCTGTGCAAGATTTTGGTAACTATGTTTCACGGAACTGCTTTAAACATTTATCTTGCTATGCTCAACAATGTCAAAATACCCAGACCACTCAGCACATACTTGGTACCCATGTTAACGCTTGCCCTTATCAATCCAGTGTTAGACTGTTGTATTGCTGGTTTTGGGGGGCTATTTAAAAGTTTTCTCTGAAGAGCATGTGTTTGTTTCTGCTGTTGTAATGGCATTCCAAATTTGCAGTCATTATAAAGTTTCACTTTTGATTCCATTACCTTCAAATATATATATATTTTTTTTAATTTGGTTTTGCACACCATGATTTACAGGTGAAGAAAACCACAGTACCGAGGTTTCCTCTTAAAATGGACCAGGGGCACTTTCAATATGAATAGCATTCCCCACCTTCCGCAAAATCTGTGCTGTAAATTTCTCTTTTTTCATCACTCCCTGTGTTCTTTCAGTATAAATTAAATAGGAAATTCTGTTAGAAAATCCCCTTTTCTATCACCGTTTCTTTTTCCTTACCTCTCTTTCTTATTTTCTGCCTACTCGGCCCATTTTTTTGTCTAGTGCAAATCTTTAATCTTTATATGAACCTTTTAATGAGCTGCCCTAAGTTGTGTCAGCAGAGGCCAGCAGACAGTCCTATATTAGGTACCGGCAGCCCTTCTTTCAGCCTGCGGGAAAGTATCGCTGAGGGGGGCAAAATGCATGTTTTTGACAGGCCAGATCTTGGGAACTATCTAAATAATGGGGATAAAAATTATGAAACAATAAACATTGATGTTACTTATGTGCTCTGAGTTGTTCGTTTGTGTTTGTATGCCATGGTGTGACAACAAAACAATTCCAAATACACCCACTCTTTTCACAAAAATCGAAGCGCCGACGTACTGCTAGCCGCCATTAGCCGCGCGAGTGAATCGGTATGGATAGAAAATCGCTATGTACGATGTGCTCATTGCACTGCATCAACTTAAAAATAGGTCAGAATAGAAGAGCATATTTCCAGCTTTAATTCGATATATTTTTTTAGTAGATCCGAAAAAGCTTAAATCAATTAAAATCGAAGTTTAAAGTGCGAGTTCAAGTTAGCCCACTTCGGTACACGATACGAAACATGGGGCGAAGTAAACATAGACATTAATGGTTGCGATCGAAAGGCCAGTCTTTGCTGAATCCAATGGTGTATCAAGCTCTATGATTGGTTTAAGTACAGTTCCATCGCCGGCCAATCAAAGTGAAGGTATCATCAAAGCCATGTTTACACGATGTGAGAAAAACAAAAATGGCGGAACTATTGGAAAGAAGCGAAGCCGACCGAGTCCAAATACGTTAAACGCCATGGAATTGCAGGACAAACTTGGCAAGTTAACGCGTTTTAAATATCAAGTTAAGACCTGTATTAAACGAATCCATAACTTCATTTTGCTTAGTATTCGGAAAAAATTATTATTTATTTTGTTCGTATGACACTCGATCATGTTGAGCACGATTGGTCAAGTTTGACTGGTACACTTTTTAGTTTGAAGCGATCGTATTTTTTTAACTGGGAAACTAAGAGAAATCGATACCACTTATTGGTATATCTAACATTGATTTAGCGATTTGAGAGCTAGTTATTGAATTGATTCCACGATTTAAGAGAAATTCGCCAATAAAAACATCGTTGAGAGAGTTCACCAAACAGAAGTTGGTCCCGCACGCACATGTATGCCCGTCAACAGCACAGATCGAAAGCCGACTTATACAGTTATAGCAGTTGTTGAGACAACACATTGTACTTGTAGTTTTCATTACATGTTGCTTCAAAGTAGCAATAAACTTTTCAACAACTTTCTCAGCCTCTTTTTATTTATTTTTTTTTTTAGATGGGAGTATAATTAATGAAAGTGGGTTTTTTTGTTTTGTTTAATCTTCCTACAGGTGTTGCCTCCAAGAAATTCAATATCAGTAGAGAAGTTCTTTGTGATTTTACTGGGTCTTTTTTTCTTCTTCTTCTTGTTAGTACTCTAGTAAAGAAAAATTCCAAGGTAAAAAAGAAATAAAAAGAAACTGAACAGTTCTTCAAGCTACTTAAGTAGAATTTCCATCCTCTTGTAAATTTTTATTTTGTTTTACTGGCATGAGCTTCTGACAAAGGTTTGTGTTTTTTAAAGCCATTTTTGTTAAGCTGTGATTTGTATCAAGTTAATTGTGTGAAATTTTTCTTTTTTTTAAATTTCTTGTCACTTCATTACATTCAACAACAACAAAATCCTCAGATCAGTTTGGCCAACACAGATTAATGTTATTGTTTATCACAGTGATTAAATTGTTGAGACAACATAGAACAATTTTCATATTATCATGAATGTCACCTCATTTTTTTTTCCACAACAAAGTAATTAATGATCACATGCTGCAGATCTATTATACATCCATCGCTCAGGCTTTGTAGACACTGACTAAGACAGTGAGTAATATCTAGTGTTAACTCAAACCATCACATCATACCCGACTTACTGTAGTCTTTCTCTCAGTTTCATACAAACTGAATATACTCTCTCTCTCTCTCTCTCTCTCTCTCTCTCTCTCTCTCACACACACACACACACACAATGAGTTTATGAGTTTTTTGGGGTTTTGGTCGCATGTGAGTGTGTGGTTTTTTCTTCTTTTTTTCTCTGTTTCTATTTTTCTTTTGAGTTAGTTTTAATGTTATTGGTTATGGTAATAATGTAGTTAGATAATATTGATCAAGTTGTTTTTTGTTCATAGATAGATGGCTTGATCAAAAAAAGAAAATGCATTGCTTATTCAATGTACCATCTGGAAATAAAAATTTGACTTGACTTGACACACACACACACATGTATGCACAGAGCACACACAAACCAGCACTACACTACCACCACCACCACTACCACCACAACACACACACACATAATTGTCATTATATCACATAGTGATTGATGAAGAAATGCATACACCGAGACAGTGAAATTAAATTAAAATGATGTGTAAATATGTTAAATAACATTTTTTAACACAACAAGGGCAAATTCATGCAAGAAGATTTATTTATTTTTATTTATTGTTTTATATCGAGGACAATGGAATAAGCACTCATGTGCTTTTTTACATCCAGTCCCCGTGTGTATGCGGTTTTGTAAATTCTGTCATCTGTTTCCACCGGCACACAATGGCCTACTCTTCCGAAAAGCGTAGAGTAGTATGCAAAGAGTATCAATGTGACTTTTTTTATTTGATAACTTTTTTTTTCTTTTTGAGAACACCCCCCCCCCCCCCTCCAACAAAACTGTCTTCCTGTAGTCATCAGTCTGTCATGAAAAGTATCAAATGGCAAAATATACAGCATGATATGGAGCTATTTTTATTTGAGCACTGCTAATTTCAGTGTGCAGAATGTGCAAAATCCTCAATCTCTTTTTTCTATAGAGGAAGAATAGAATGAAAGCATCACAAGCTGAGAGAACAGCTGCTGCCTTGCAAAGCTAGCTGGAAGAGAATTACTGAGGAAATTGACAAAACAACTCAGTGTGCTGTAGTTTCATACAGCTTTTTTATTATTTCAGGAGATGTAGAATAAAACCAAAGAGCTTGACAATGCTTAACTTGAAAAAAATAACATCCTGAACCAAAAATTTAAGCAAGTTCAGCCAAGTTGGGGAGAAAATGTGTACAGGATGTCAGTACTTTGTTTTTTAAGTTGGAAATGGTTATCAGGAATATGTAATATAATTTGATAGAGAGCAGTGTATAAAAGATTGTGTCAAAATTTCATTGAAATCTGCCAGTTAGTTTAGGAAAAATTTCCATTTCTGTTTGGACAACTCGGTCAACTCATCCCCGAAAGCTCTTGTTTTGGAATAAAGAACAAAAAAGGTAGTAAAGATAGCATAGAAACACACTTAATTATATAGAAAATAATGTATTAAGACTACATGCAAAATTTGAAGACAATTCATTGAATAGTTTCAAAGTTATGGTTGTTTTTCATATGGCAGGTCAGTATTCTCCCTTTTTTCCGCCGTGCAAATTGCATTACCTCCAGGTTTTTAACATGGAATTTCTCCCATTTCGCTCAAGCAAACACCTTAGAAAAAAATAAGTGTGATTAATATAACTAGTACAAGCTGTCTAAACTGAAAGAAGCTTTCTGCTTGTCTTTTTCACTGTGCTCTGATGCTTCAAAGTTGGCACATCTCACAGATTTGACATGTGTCAAATTGTGGTTTTTCCAAAGTTTGACACCCTAGTACATATCAACCAAATACATTTGTGTCATGGAACTTATGTATCTTAAGAATATATGTTATAAAGATTTAAAGTACTCATTTTCAACTGGGTATGTATGTTTAGTACAATTTTAATGAGGTTCAAACTTGGACGATTTTAGAAATTGTCAAGGGCATCAGCGTACCCCATTTTTAAACAGCCATATCTCTGAAAGTATGAAAGATAGAGACTTCATTTTTGTTTTGTTTTTTAAGTTTGATCATTATCTTTATGATTATATAGGTTTTAAATACTAAAAGAAATAATCTAATTTTGGCTGCCGGTACCTACCTATATGCACCAAAAAGGCCTGGCACTACGCATTCTACCCATGCAGAGAATGTGGAAGAAGTTTGGGGATGCCTTTCAGTGAGCAGGCAAAGTATCATGTGCTTGAATCATATAATTCAGAGCCTTTCAACACAACCTGACATCACCAACTGAAGTTTTCATAGTGTACTTTACTTTGGGCCAGCTTGGCAGCCAAAACAAGACACTTGTGGGACAGTTTGTCCAATACACACTTTGGTTCGGGAAAACCTCAGGGATGGCATACATATAATGCAAAATCCTATGATACTTCATGCCAGATGGTTGTTAAATTTACTTACTCTTTACACTTACTCCATACACTTAAGACTAGTTGCAGTGAAACTGAAAGGAATCCTAACCAATGGCAATAACTCAGGGAAGATGGGGGGAGGTAGTGTCAACCAGATGGCTTAACCATGATTGCTCAAAGTCAAACACTGATGTACCACAAACTGTGCTATTCATGACCAAACGATATCCATGGCAAATCCTGCTTCAAGAGTTGCCATATGTTTTTCCTTCATGCTGAATCAATGCAAGTCACACCCAGTCTCTAATGTTAACATTTTTGGTCTCCAACCCAAATTGATTTAGGCCTTAACCACAATCTGAGGAATACTGTTGTTTGCTCAACAGACCGATATTACAAACAACCCTATAGGCCAACTGTTGAATGAAAATAATCGTATTACACGTACAACTGTAGGCGTGCAATTAATTTACCCAGACAGCACGTGGGTTAACGTGGCTACGAAAATGGCGGATTGTCTGGGGCATGACATGTTCTCACCTTCAAACAGAAAAATGTTAAGTTTTTCAAAAAGATGGACATTTTAACACTGGATACTTACCGATTTGACTCAAAACCGTCATAAAACCTAATGCGCAGTAGGATGTCTCTCCAAAAGGTGTTGCCAAACTGGCACCAATAAAACCCAAGGGAACGAGCCCCAATGACGTGAACCGTCCTCAACAAAAGGACTTCAAGCACAGTTTCTGTAACAAATGAGAAACCTTTTGTTAAAAACATGTCAGCAGTTTGTTGGAATACATTAACAAAATAACAGATCAAACATACTACAACATACTGCAACATAGAAACCTTTACTGTACAAGAATACAGCTGTCGGTCGTCTTACCTCTGGTTGCGTTGTGCGCAAAAGATACCCGGATGGAGACAGTGACGAAATTTTGTCGCAAATGTTCACGAGTTAACGCGAGATCACGCGGAAATATCCGCCATGCTACGAGAAATGAACAAATGGCAGAGGGGAAGTGTTTGTTTTCTTTTTTTCTTCACTAACCGATGCTTTGTTGTTAGAGTATAAATGGGCAGTAGTGGATTGTGAAATGACAGCTAGGTAAGATCAGCTGAGAGCCAGCATTTTTAAGCTTTGTCATTGCAACGATTAGATTTGATTGATGAGGAGACGACAGTTGGTTAGCAGTCGACAGTCGCTGTTTGAGTCAACTATCAGGCAAGGCTTGCAGTTGTGGATAGCTGAACGATCCAAAAACAAAGCATACTGCTGGAGTTGGAACACTGAAGAATTTATTTCTTTTCGGGTAAGTATTGTAATTAGCAATGTTTTGTTGGGCATTCACTCGGTGCATCGTATTCTAAACAATTGACTTTCGATACACTACCAAGTTTACTTAAATAAAAGGCACGAAGTAAAAATGCTAAAAGAAATGATGAACAGACTAATGAATAAGCTTTTGATCAACCTTATTACATTTCTCATAAAATTCTGATGCAGTCTCAAACCAAATAAAACAGAAATAAGCCACTGTACACTGACTTGCATACCAAACTCAAATTTACCATGAATAAAAATACTAGTACTAATGTTCATGTGTGTGTGTGTGCACACCCACACACACACTCAGACACTGATACAGAACTCTCCACATACATGCGCTTATGCACACACACACACACACACACAATATAATATATATTATATATAATATAATATATATATATATATATGCGCACACACACACACACACACACAACACACACACACACACACACACACACACACACAACACACCAAGAGGAGGGACAGGATAGCCTGGTGGTCAGAGTGATGTATTCATGAACTGTTGACACAGGTTTGATCATTCAAGAGGATTTTTCCTCTAGAGTTAACATAAGTGTCGACTCCACTCTCCCCTAAAGTCCTTCGGATGAGACTATAAACCGAGGTCCCCTGTGTGAACACATGCAGAACATCTTGCGCACACGTTAAACCTGTTCCACTTTTCAGAAGAGTAGGCCATTCAAAACTGCATACACACAGGAACTGGATGAAAAAAGCACATGAGTGCTTATTCCCATTACCCTAGAAATAAAAGAATAATTTTTTTTATAAAAACAGTACACACACATACGCATTACATACCTTGTTAGTTGTTATGTGTGTGTGTGAGTGAGGAGAGGGAGGGTATTATATTTGTGAACTTGATGATGGTAATATTAAATTTATTACTGTTTAAAACATGTCATTCTTGTAGCATGTAGTGATATATTTTGCTAAGAGAACAGATTGGGAAGAGCAAAGTGATGGTTGGTAACTTATACTAGTAAAGGGGATGGTTGATAATGATATATAGACCTGTGATATCATTGACTTGCACAGTCCTTATGTGCTGCAGCCCTGGGGGCTAGTTGGCCTTTGGAGAACATCTCCAACGCTGACTGTCCTTATGCCCACTTGGCCGAGAGAGTGGGGAATGTACTGTGGGCAAGGCATCTCCACTATAATCAAATTTCTGCCCAATTTCCGAAACAGCAGCTGCATCCTCTGCTGTTTGGAGGTCATCGTCAAACACAACGGACAAATAAAATGAAATATACATACATCATTATAATATATTATGATATTCTTTATTAGTTTATAAATTTCATTACATTGTATGCTTTTTTCTTTTGGAACCTTTTTCATCTGTTTTTACTTTTGTGATTGTTTGTCTTCTTGGATTGTTGTTGGTTTTAGATGGATGGCTTGGTGAAAAAAGCAAATTATGTATGCATGCAATGATCATGATGCATACCAATGGCTTACTAATTAAAAAAAAAAAAGTAATGTACCATTGGGAAATAAAATTTGACTCTAGCTTTGGTTTAATTATAAATATTTTTATCAACAAAGCCATAAAAAAAAAACCCACAAGCATGACCTTGACAGGGCAAACAAGTAAACATATCTAATCATTTTTACTTTGACAAATTTTATACACCATTTACATTCACTATAGTCACACTCACACACACACACACACACACACACACACACACACACACACACACACACACACACACACACCACACACACACACACACACACAGGCAATCTGATGACCCGGATTCGAATCCCGTTCAAGGGGATTTTCCCCCTGGAAAAATGGAATTAACATCAGCACAGACTCCAAACTCTCCCCAAAAGTCCTTTGGATGAGACTATAAACTGAGGCCCAGTGTGCGAACGACATACACATAGAACATCTTGCGCACATGTTAAATCCTGTTCTACTTTTCAAAAGAGTAGGCTGTTGTGTCCCGGTGGGAACAGATGACAAAAGTTACAAAACCACATACACACGGGGGCTGGATCAGTGCAGACTCCACTCTCCCCAAAAGTCCTTCGGATGAGACTTTAAACTGAGGCCCCGTGTGCAAACACACGCAGAACATCTTGCAGACACGTTAAAACCTGTTCCGCTTTTTGGAAGAGTAGGCCATTGCATGCTGGTGGGAACGGATGACAAAATTGACAAAACTGCATACACACAGGGACTGGATGAAAAAAAGCACATGAGTGCTTATTCCA
>CM054137.1:12978363-13050863 GCA_028751875.1 Rapana venosa
CCCCCCCCCCCCATCCCCCCTTCTCTTTCTCATTTAATATGTGCATGCACTTAGACACACATAAACAACACAGCACAACACAACACACACGCGCACGCACGCATGCACGCACCCCCCCCCCCCCCCCCCCCCCCACCACACACACACACACACAGGTCAAATTATGCAAATGGGTGAAAATTCCTATGTTGATTGTTTAATTTTGCTGTAGTCTTACTAGTTACAATCCTAGATTTGACTATTAAACTAAGTATTATATGAATTTAAAGTACTCTGTTATATGTTATAAATCTAAAATACTCAGTTTTAAACCTGGTGTGGTAGTTATATGTAGTACATGCATCTATCACTGTTGCTTGATATTATCAGAACTGGCCATGTTACTTTTGAATTTTATGATAAATCAATTAAAAAAAAAAAAATCATGATTTTCATGTATATCACTTAGCATTAGTGACTATTTATACACTGCATCAGTGCATGTTTTCTTTTTGTTCTTTGTTGTTGTTGTTTGTATGTTTTGCATGTTCATTGTTGTGCTTAAAGTGCATGGGACAGGATAATCTAATCTTGGACTTGCAAAAACTGATGTTAAAAAGTATTCAGATGATTATCTTATATGAGTGTAAAATAATTCTTTTTATGCTTTTGACTGTTATGTGATATAACTCAGTGACTGCATGATTTCTTTATGTAGCAAATGAGTTACTGTGGTGGAATGGATATTGTCATGTGCTTTGCAGATCGCCATGATGTGAGTGGACTTGTGCATGCAAATCTAAAATAAAAGTGCCATGGAAGATCAAGGAGGAGGAGGTGAACCCCCACCTCCCACCCCAACCTCTGATGAGACCCAGATTTCAGAAGCTTCTAAGCTCCCGGAGGAGAGGTAATAGGCCAAGGGTTCCCTCCTGTTTTTTGACATTCATATTATGTTGGTCAGTCAGTAGTTGTTATCACTCATATCATTATATGACAGTGAATTAATAGCTAGGAATATATTGTAATTTGTATTGTTGAGAATTTAAGTACTTTTCTTTTTCAGTTTTTGCATCTTGCATAGTTGTACATTGTCTGAGGTTAATTTATAAATACATGTAACATAGCCATGAGGTGGTTGTAACAAATTCAGAAACTGATTATACACATGATGCATATCACACAGAGTACATGGCGTGCACACACACACGCACACAGATGCACACCACGCACACACACATTACACACACACAGACACACATGCATACACACACTCAACTTACACACACACACTCTTACTTATTACATCATTATACACTACACTTATTACATCAGTATACACTACAATTATTACATCAGTATATACTAATACTAGGTAAAAGTAAAACACACATGTATACACACGCAGCTCTTTGTCATATTTGGATCAGAAAGAAGCAGTGAAGTTTCATTAATGTTCATGATCTAGATTAATAATGTTTTGTTCAACAGCTGATGACCGCATTATTGGCCCTAGTTTTTATGATTACAATACATAAGAAGTGTGTTGCATGATTGCACAAATTCTTTGTTTGTTTGTTTTGATTTTACATTTTATAGATGTTGATAGAGCTTGCATACTAAAAAATGGCTGTGTGCATGATTTTGCATGAAATTTGATACTCCTTGGCTGTATTTGACTTTATTTTGCTTAAAAGCTAACACAATTTTTTGTTGTTTTTTGTTTTTGTTTTCATTTCTTGGCTAGAGCTTTGAGGTTCACTAATGCCAGTGATGATGATGATGATGATGATTATATATATATATATATATATATATATATATATATATATATATATATATATATATATATATACGTACAACAACCTTTTTTGCTCACCTTTAAGGTAGCCATATTCCACCTTCAAGGATGATGTTTAACTCTTAGTCTCATATGATACACACATACTGACATAGCGAATTAGTCTCATATGATATACACATACTGACATAGCGAACTGACACTATCAACTTCTTGTTCATGGAAGGATTCAGCCAAATTGAGCTGAAATGGGCAGATATGTTTGAAATGTAATATCTCTTATAATATACAACAGATCTGCATGAATTGTTGGCAAGTGATTGTTACATATATTGCATTATATTTCTTAAATGTCTGCATCATGTGTCAAGGGTTATAAAAGCAGGGCATGATGATACTGCGCTCTGAGTATGATGTTACTGCGTTTTGGTGTGCTTTATGAGACTAAGAGTTGAAACACAACGCCAGTGTGCCTGCATTATTTTGTTTTTGTTTTGTTATTCGTTTTTATTGGCATGAAGAACCAACTCTTCTCAAAGAGAAAGAATGGGTTTTAACATGGGCGGATCTTCTTCTTCACATGTTTGCGTCATCTGAAGGACTTGAGAAAGTGGACTTGATAGGCTTGATCCCGTACTGTCAAATTGCAAAATGTATCAGTATAAACAATGTCCTATAGATCGGCTTATGGAAACAAATGAAGATATAATCTTTGTTGAATAAGGGTATAGTCTAAGGGTATAGTCTTTGTTGAATAAGGTATAGTCTTTGTTGAATAAGGTATAGTCTTTGTTGAATTTAGAGTTACTTTTACTGGGACATGAAGCACTTGAGTCGACCTACCAGCAAGGTTTTTCCTTGCTCTCAGATGAATTTGTAAATTGTGGAAGTAACCAAAGGCAGACATACATAGACTCATTAGAAACAGTATTGCTAACAATATTTTATAAAATAAATATTTTTGGTGAGTGTTTTTATTTTCATAAACGTTTTGTATTTTCCTTTGTAAGACAGGCTAACAAAGTATCTTTCCAGTTTCCATGATCCCTGTACACATGTTCAAGATGTTGATATGTTTTTCTAACATATTTGAAAGTGGATTTTCTTTCTTTCGGATGAATTTTGCTTGAAAACATTAGGGGTTTTGAAAATGTTTTACGGACTGTATAAGTTGAGTTACCATCATAACCATATGGAGCTCAATATGAAGTTCAGACAAGTATGATGTGTAGCTTTGAAAAAAAGGACGTTTGGAGTTGTCCACATTGTAATGATAAATTATAATAATAAATGGCTTGTAAAAACAAATCAAAGCATTTGCATTCAACCTATTCTTGCACACAGCCAATGATGTCCACATTATAATGATTTATGATTTTAATAATTTATGGCACATTAGCACTTGCACTTAAATTGAGGGCATATTGAGAAGTAGTCTTGGCAGAGAAACTGTTTTAGCATGATAATGAAGAACTGTAGTGAATGAAAGCATATCTTTGTTACCTGTAGAGTACATGGTTTAGGTCAGTTGTGAGCTTAAATGATAAAACAAAAAGAAAAAACATGAATAGAAAGGACTAGTGAGTCATTTAAAAGGATTGCTCCTTTGGTTTGGCTCTTCACAGCGCATTCTGCATAGATGATGTTCAATTATAGAATCAGTGGGTAAAGGATTTACTGAGGCGTGATTGGAAAGGCTTCACCATTTGTAGCAGAGTCATCGTACTATTGAGGTGGTGAAGGTAGGTTGCCTCCAGCAATAGCTATGCTGATGAGGTGATGTCACACTCGTGCTGCAGGCAAGCTGCAGCAGTAGCAGTAGTAGCAGCAGCAGCGGCAACTGTGTCAGCTGAGCCAGCCTTTAAAGCTTTAAAGGTATTGATCCAGCACTGGGCTCCAACTGCCAATCAATAACACACAGTGTCCTGACCCTGTCCTCTGCCTGCCTGCCTGCCTGCCTGCCTGCCTGCCTGCCTGCCAGCTTTGCCAGCTCTCATCACCCAGCCTGGAGTCTGCCAACCCCAAGCTCCCTCCCTCCTTGTCTGTCTGTCTGTCTGTTGTCTGTGTGGTCTGTGGTTGTGTCTTTGTGGGGAGCTGAAGGCAGGAGTCAGACAGTTCAGTGGTCCGTGTCAGTGGCACTGCTGGCATGTTGTTACGGGACTAGAGGAAACGCCAGCAGCTGTCTTGCCTTCTGGCGTCATTGTGCGGTTTCTTTGTTTTGCTCTCTGTTTTTTGAAATAGCAAAGAGTGGGAAAGTGATGGTGGGCGGTGGGTTTTGTTTTGGAATGTGTTAGGTCATGTGACTCATGAAGGTGTCTGATCCAGTTGGCAGGGTTCATTACAGCGTAGTAGGAGATCAAGTGATGTGATGCTTTACCTGTGGAGGCAGTGGTCAGGATAGAATATAAATGTCTTGTGACTGGTCCTCTTCATGTCTTTTGCTGTGACCATCAAGAAGTTCAGTCGTGGCATCCAAGCTTTATTTGTATACAGTGCAATAAACTCACCAAGGAACTCGTAAATTTCAATTTCAGAGGACTTCATCTTTTCTAGTAGAGTAGTTATTCTCTCTGAAACCTACTGCCCCTGTTTAATGATATCAGCATTGCATTATTGATGTATAATGAGATTGATCTTATGGGCTGATGGTCAGGATTTTCTTGGCTTACCTTTCATCGGAAAGAATGTGAGCGATATCGGAGAGGGAGTATCCTCTTTTTGTGTAGCATTGCTGTGCCAACAGAGTGCCTTTGTTGTCAGTCAAAGAAGCGGTGCTCAGTGGTCAGGCCACTCAGATCAATGAAGGAGGTGGTTAGCGAGAAAAGGTATGGTACCCCATGAAAAGAAAGAAAACTGTGTGGGTGCACTAATGGTTTTGTGCTGTGTAGGCAGCGTAGAAGCCTACATGTGTACAGCTTCTGTCTCTGCATGAACGCATATGCATGTAGGTAGGCATATGTTTTGTGTTCAGTGGAGAGATGTGAACATCAAACAAAGATTTGTGAGGACTGCAGTCAATACATTTGCCTTGTTTTTACACACAATATACATGTATGTACTCAGTCTCTTAACTGATACTGTGATAGAGCGCTACTTGAAAGGATTGTAAGGATAGTCTTTCTTCCTAATGTTTTGTGATTAATTTTAAAGGATCAGTTTAGTTTGTTATGATTTTGTGTGTGTGTTTAGAACTCTGTCAGTGCATGTGCACAACATGAACCACACACACACACACACACACACACACACACACACACAGATGTGAACACTCAACAGATGACAAAATTAACAAAACCACATACACATGGGAACTCGATGTAAAAAAAAAAAGCATGCAAGTGCTTATATTTTCCATTATCGTCAAAATAAAATAAATATAATATATTTTTTTTCAAATACAACTCTCTTTCTTTCTTTCTCTCTTTTCTCTCTTCTCTCTCTCTCTCTCTCTCTCTCTCTCTCTCTCTCTCTCTCTCTCTCTCTCTCTCTCTCTCTCTCTCTCTCTCTCTCTCTCATAATGTTATCCTAAGTGATATTTTTGTAGCTGACTTTTTGTTATACAGTAACATGTTGTCTGTGAGTGTGTGTGTTTTTGTTTATTTTATTTTTTTTTTAACCAAAATACTAAGCAGTTCGGCAACCCCCTTCATGTATGGGCCAATGGCCTTTTTGTGAATAAATCATTCGAGTTCGAGTTCTCTCCTCTCTCTCTCTCTCTCTCTCTCTCTCTCTCTCTCTCTCTCTCTCTCTCTCTCTCTCTCTCTCTCTCTCTCTCTCTCTCTCTCTCTCTCTCTCTTCTCTTCTTCTGTCTGTCTGTCTCTCTCTCTCTCTCTCTCTCTCTCTCTCTCTCTCTCTCTCTCTCTCTCTCTCTCTCTCTCTCTGTATGTCTTCTACACCCTCTGCCCCTTCCTAGCCAAAGAAATAGGTGAAGTCATGATACATTGAGAGTATGCATTTTCTCTGCCCATGGTGACCTGGCACACATACCATAATCCCACATTACACATTGTACATACTAGCCGACTGTTTTTTGTGTACATGTATACAGGTATGTATTTATAGAGCTTGTAATCAACACCACTCAGCTACTACCTGGGATTATGGGACATGTAATCACTGTTGTGCTGGCTACACCAGCTTAGGTATACATAGCTGTAGGGATAGGTGTGTGTTCAGTTTGCCAAAACATAGCTCTTTGAGACGCTCACCTGTAGAGTCGCAGATCTCCATCCAATACAAAACATAACGACATAAACAATGCAAAAAACCAAAATCATGCTCACTCACACACATGCACACACACACACATACATGCATGTACACACGAACACACACATGCACACACACACATACAGTTACACATTTACACACACACACACACACAGAGATTTAATATCACAGATTGTGAAGAGATTTTAATTAAATTAAAGACACACATGCATGCGCACATGGGTGCACGCACGCACACACACACACACTGATCTAATATCACAGATTGTGAAGGGAGGTTAAATGAAATTGAGCGCGCGTGCACACACACACACACACACACACACTCACTCACTCACTCACTCACTCACTCACTCATCATCACTCACTCACACACACACTCACACACACATACACACTCACACACTCTCACACTCATACACATTTTTTGCATGACAGTTATTATTGATAGCATGATGGCAACAGGTATCCTTTTACTTGAATTTCAAAGACCTGTATAAATGTCACTAATATTTATTGCAACACCTGTCATTTGGACTGTTATATACACACACATTTCCAGTCAAAACATCCCTGTACATATGCCTAGTACTCGCCCCCCCCCATGTGCTTACCTGATAATTGCTGTCACAGCATACAGTCTGGTGTGAAGCTCTGTGTGTGTGTGAGTGTGAGTGCATGTGTGTGCACAAAAATAAAGAAGAAAGGGTGTATGCAGTCTGTAACTACTGTAAGGTATCGTGAAGTGCTTTTTCAGCATCTATGTAAAGAGAAAATAACCTTAAATACTTTGTAAATCTTTAAGTAGTTCATGTCCTTGTACTTTGATATCCTAGAGTGTTTTTTTTTTAAACACTTCCATTTTCATATTCCCTGTATAAACCCTGAAAGACAATATCATGAAGAAAAAGGTTAAACTAACGTTACCACATCCATGTCACAGTGGGTTGTGGATATAGAGAAAGGTTAGTTAACACAGCCTGTAAGGAAAAGGGGAAATACTCAAATAGTGAGGGGTCGGGATTTTTCTCACTATCCACTTGTCCTTGAGTGAGGGTCTGGGTGCTAAATTCCTGGATGAGATAATAAATTAAGATAAGGTGTTCAACGAGCACTAAATGGGTTAATGTTTGCAAAAAGAACCAGTGTGGAGAAGGGAGATGCTCAGAGCTATCTTCTGTAAAGAAAACTTCACTTTTGTGGGCAGCAGAAAAATATAGTTCAAAAGAGAAAAAAAAGAAAGAAAAAGAACTATGGTACTGCACTGTGGTGTGCGTGACTATGGAGAATAGACTGAGTTTCACAAACGGTGTCATGACTAGAACTCAGAAGTAATATGGGATTTTAAAGTTTTGGTTTTTTTTGTGATCCAGAATCCTGCTTCATGGTAACTTGAACTGTGTAAGCACTATGACATTTACTACAGATGAACATTGCTATTTCTGCGTTAAACATAAAAAAATCAAACTGGTCACTTTCAACTGAGGCCCATTCTCATGTTGCCCCTGGGTTGTGCCCCTGTTTCAGGAGCAAGGTGGATGAGGTGGGCAAGATGACAGCCCTGTCACAGGATGACATTGTCAGCAACACCAAGACAGTGATCCAGGGGCTGGACACCCTGAAGAATGAGCACCACCAGATGCTCAACACCTTCCTCTCCACCCGCAAGACTGTCCAGCCCGAGAATGGAGAGTCCAGCTTGGCGGAGGAGAAGACCAGCATCCTGAAGACCTCCATGGACACCTTGGAGCTGGGCATCAGTGAGGCGCAGGTGAGCCGGGGTGGATGGATGGGTGGGTGGGTGATGCGGGGCTGCCTACACCCAACGATGTGTCGTCATGTGTTGTTGTTATTGCTATTTTGATTAGATTGTTTCGAGGTTGTTTGTTTCGAGGTCACTTGTTGATGATAGATTTGACCTGAGTTCTCAAAATATAGACCTGTGTAAGGTTATTTGATGGATCAAAATACTAAACCGCTTTGGAAAGTTTGTAACTTGGTACAAACACTGGTTGGTTTTATGCTGTTTTATTTTTTAGCTCAGTGATAAAAAAGATCACAATATATGTGTAGCTGTTGACGTAGATAGAAACCGGCTACTTGTAACCTATTTGGATGTAACATCTGTGGAATAAGATCATTTGGGGATTGGGGTGGGGGGGTTGATGCCAAAGTGTTGATAATTAATGCAGAGGTTGAATACAGTGCAGCAACACAAGGATGTGAATGAGTGAACACTATGATTCAAGGGGAGTGTGTGTATGTGTGTGTGAGGGGGGATTAGCATGAAAAGCTTTAGACACTGGTTAAGGAGGTGGATTACAGCAGAAATATTCCCATTATTACTAGTTATTATCATTATTTTTGTTGTTATTTATATCATCATCATTGTTATCATCATTTTTATCGTCATCTTCACAGCTGTCGGTTTCCCCCACTCTCAGCTGCTATCCATTCCATCCCAGCCCAGCTGGTGCTGATTACAGCAGGGTTTGACCACTTTTGGACTAGGTAAAAGGAAGGGGTGGGCTAGATTTAGCACTCTTGATTGAGTGATGTTGGATTTGTGTGCTGTGTCTTTATTACCATTATTGACGATCTTATTTGCCATGGTAATAATGATCTTGACAACTGTGCTGTGGCAGGTGATGATCTCCCTGACTCAACATTTCCAAAACATTGAGGCGGAGAAGCAGAAGCTGAGGGCGCAGGTGCGACGGCTGTGTCAGGAGAACGGCTGGCTGAGGGACGAGCTGGCCAACACCCAGCAGAAACTGCAGAGCAGCGAACAGAAGGTGGCCACCCTGGACGAGGAGAAAAAACACCTGGAGTTCATGAACGAGATCAAGAAGTACGACACGGGAGAGTCCAGCGCAGTAAGTACAGCGTGGGATGGGGTTGTGAACATTGTCCAAAAACTCAAAATGTCATGCAGAAATGTTGCATCATGTTGAAAAGTTTTTCTGAATATATCTACAGTAATTTGAAAATCGTCCACTTTTGTTGTTAGTCAGATGAAACATATTGTTCTTGAAAGTAAATTACTGCTTATGCATATGTTCAACTGGGCTTTTCTCATAATATTTGACAATTTCCCATTTTCTTTTCTGCAAATTTGATAAGTTTCTTCTTCATGAAGACCATGTGGTATTCTGCTGTTAGTGATCCTAGTCTCCTGAATTTTAATAAACATGCCTTTGAGTTTGATGTACACCACACATGACTACTATGACATGTAACTTGCTTCTGTCACAGACAAATTGTGAGGCATTTCAGAGTAAGTTTGCCGATTTTCTCCATTGTGTTTCAGCCTGTGGAAGAAAAGGAAGTGGAAACACCATCCCAGCCTCTGGATTTGGGCTTCCCTGAGGATGAGGAGGATGGACAGTCATCAGAAGGATGTAGGTCTTCACATCTCGTTTTACAACATTGTTGCGTTTTTTCTTTGCTGGGTATTCCTATCAGTTTTCAAAACAGAATAGTTGTCAGATTTTGTAGATAAATGTCGTCACTCAAGAGAAGTCTCTGTCTGCATTGTCAACCAGCCACAAGCCTGACAAGTCCCCTCAGGGCAGAACAACTCTGTCACTGGCTATGGTTCTGTCAGTAGCCCCCCTCCTGGAGGATGTACAGTGAAGTAGAGTGGCCAGTGTGTTCAGAAACACTACAGCATTCAGCAGCATACCAGGGGATTGACCTTTTTGATGGTTCAGGCTGGCTGAAATACCTCGGTGATGGGGGTGGGCGGTAGCTGGTGACATTGACCACAAGGCCGTGCTGAAATTGTCGCAGTGAAAGAAACAAGTGTGAGATGCAAAAGGCCCAAAAGATTTTTTAGGTTTGCCTAGTATTCTGCATATTTTGACCCCAGAGGTATTGGGAAGAATCAATTTCACACTGTTGAATGGTTCAGATACAGTCAGTGATGTAATGCCAACGAGTGCACTAAACATAGAAATGTATTAGTTGACTACTGACATAACATGCTGAGGATATCATAAGGTAATTTCACATCTTTCAAAGATAGTGTACTGTCATGTAGAAGTCTATTTGGAAAAAACCTCCTAATATCTGCAGGTTGTCCTTTGTCCTCGTTCGATATTGTCTGTTAGGGTTACAAAGGAATTTTCATCCTATAGATTTAAATGTTGTTTTTCCTTTTCAGGAGATGAGGTCATTTCTGAGAAATAGAAATATATTATAACTTTAAGGGGCTGCAGTAGTAATCTTGATTTTTCTGTGATTGCAGCTGGGGATATCTGTGTGTGTGTGTGTTGTGTGTATGTGGTTCTGACAATTTTATTTGAATATCTATAAAAAAAAAAAAAAAGAAAGAATATGAAAAGTTGTGAGAAGAGACAGAAACCGGCTATGCATTAATCAAACCACACTGAAGTAAACACTTTTCTCTCTCTCTGTCTCTCCCTCCCTCTCCTATCCAGTGCTGTCCCCCTCTCAGCCCAACGCCATGAGTGCAGCGGCCAGTGGGGGCTATGAGATCCCTGCCAGACTGCGCACGCTGCACAACCTGGTGATCCAGTACGCCTCCCAAGGTCGCTACGAGGTGGCGGTGCCGCTGTGCAAGCAGGCGCTGGAGGATCTGGAGAAGACCAGTGGGCATGACCATCCTGACGTGGCCACCATGCTCAACATCCTCGCCCTGGTCTACAGGTAGGAGCTAGGAGCTAGAAACGCTGTTTCGGAAATTTCAGTGTTTGTGTCGTCAGTTTGTTTGGGTTTTGGTTGTTTTGGGGTTGTCGTTTTTTTTTGGGGGGGGTCCCTGAAGTGTGATTTTGTTGTGGTGTGGCATGGTGTGATGTGTGAGTCAGTGAGTGTGTGTGTGTGTTGTGTGTGAGAGAGAGAGAGATAGATTGTTTTGTCCATTTTTTTTATAGATTTTTACAAATTTTTTTCTTTCAAGGATTATGGAATAAGTGCTCATGTGCTTTTTTTTTTAAACATCCAGTCCCCTTGTGCAGGCAGTTTTGTAAGTTTTGTCATCATTCCCTCTGACATGAATGGAACAGGTTTTAATGTGTGCGCAAGATGTTGTGTGTGTTGGCACATAGGACCTCAGTTTATTGTCTCATGCAAAGGATGGTTCAGCATTGTGTCAGAAAGGTCCTTTTTTCCCAACCTCCATAGACGATTGCCCTCATGAGCTGTATCACTTAGTGGCTCTTGACATTGGATCTGCATGAAAAAAATTGATAATAAAAATCAGAACACAAAACCAACCCTTGCTGCCCCCCTTCTTCTTCCTCCCCTTGCCCCCCCCCCCCCCCCCCCCCCACCAAAAAAAAAAAAAAAGAAGAAACAAAGACACAGGGTTGCCTACAGACCCAAGGTGCCTAAGTTTGTCCCGCAATGCACATGTGTGTAGAGCACCCACCTTGGTTTTCAGAGAGAAAAAAAGTGTCGTCTAAACAAAATAGTGTTTGTGATCATTGTGATTTTGTACTAGATTCCCACAAAAGTAGCTATAGAAACAAAAAGGATGTGGCAGCAGATCTTCATTGTCAAGTACACATAGATATGGCCATAAGATTAACACTTAAAAGTGGTGACAAATCTGTGAATTTTCAATTGGGTCAGAAGAAAGAGATGGATAACTTGTTATGCATGTACAATACATTGCAATGCAATACAATACAAACATTTTATTATTTCAAAATCACAAGAAATTTTTGTGTGACAAACAAAGTTAAACTAAAAACACAAAAAGCCCAAAGCAGATGGGTAAAACCCCAGAGTCTGTGGGGCTGAGAAGATTGCGTGTTTTTGTTTTTCCCAGCATCATCAAACGTTGATAATGGAACATTTTGAAGTCACTAGCTGAGGTGACTGTGGTAGAGTGGATTTACCAGTTGCTGCTCTGAATAAGTTGAAGACAGATATGAAGAAGGGTTTCCCTATTTGGAAATTGCAAAAAAACAAAAAAACTAACAACATATCAGTGTCATTCCTTGGAGCATAGGCATTGCAATGATCACAAATTGATGTCTGATCAATTGCCTACTTTTACTCTCTTTGCTCTTTAAATCTACATTTCATTATAAGGTCTTTGTACAGTGTGTAAATGAAGAAGTACTTCATTTACTTTTCATTGCATTTGTGACATCTGATGTCAGTTTATGTGTCCTTAGAAGTTGGTCTCTGTCCCAGTTTTTAATTGGGTCTTGGGAAGTTAGAAATGGGGATATGCAGCTCTGAAATAACAAAATTATGATGACGAAAAACGACAGTTAAAACTACAGTGTCAGCAAGAGCAACAACAACAATAGCAACATTAACACTAAAGGAAAAGTGGCATTCACATAGATTCTGATTGTGCACTGATGTGTCAGTTGCTTCCTTCCCCAATGTATAGATGATTTCACATTAACCCAATTACCTGAGTGTTGATAATTAAAAAGCCTGCATGAAAGGCAGTAAAACTCGGCATTGAAATGTGATAGGTAAAAAAGTTATGGGCCAAGTGTTTTCCAGGGATCAGGGCAAGTACAAGGAAGCTGGCAACCTCTTGCATGATGCTCTTGTCATCCGGGAAAAAACCTTGGGCAAAAGCCATCCTGCCGTAAGTGCTCTCCTGGCTTCATTCATGCACTAGCATGTTTGACCTGGACAGGGGTTTTGGTTTTTTTTGGTTGCTGTTGATACCTAATAATCCTGTGCAAAAGGCAGCTAGATGTATACCTCTGTATGTTTGGTTGTATAATGTCAGGATGTGTGTGGGAGAGCATGTGTGGACATGGGTATTAAGTAATGCATGTTGATAAAAGCTGCCTTTTTCACTTGCTTTCATTTGCAGCGGATGGTTGCCTCATGTTTGCAAAGTTGTTGCTGGGAATTAGAAACACGTTTGTGAATCAATGCGTGTTGAAATATGTGAGATCACAACTCCTCTTTTTGAGAAACACATCTGGAATAATGTTGAAAAAAAAATTCTTGAAAACTTTTATGTCAAGGAAATACTTTTGTTCAGTGTTTGGTTGTGGATGTAGTGATCTTTCCTTCCAGTCAGCTCCTCATCTGTCTTCGTCCCCACTCCAGTTAGGAAGAAAGCTTTGTAAGAGCATAATCCAAATTGCTAGAAAGACAAGGTTATGAGTAAATCGTGCGAGCGAAGCACTCGGCACCTTGCAGAGTCAGAGGCAACCATCCTGGTGAACAGAGACAGACCGGAAAGGGGCCAGGCAGACAGCCGGACAGTGCTGTACATAGTTATGACTGTGTTGATTCATTCATCCTAACCATCCATGTCCACGTTCCAGAGATCAAGGCAAATACAAGGAAGCAGCCAACCTCTTGAATGATGCCCTAGGAATTCGAGAAAAAACTTTAGGAGCGGATCACCCGGCCGTGAGTCATTCTCAGATGCACGCCTTTGCATTGCTGGTGTCTGCTGTTGTGTTCCTCCTGATCCTGTGTTCAACCATTTTTGTGCAGTTTTAAAAAAAAATTATCATCATTATTCTCCCCTCTGTATGTGTGTGTGCGCTCAGATGTTGTGCATGGCATGATGGAACCTGTTAGTGTTTAGAAGAAAGTCCTTATGTTAGTTGTTGCTAACAAGAACTTTCTTAAGTTCTGTGAAGATCAAAAGCAACATCTATAGTTATGAAATCAAAGGGGGGGGGGGGGGGGGGGATCAAGTTTTTTTTATTTAAACAATGATTATCATTTATTTGTCATCCCAGAAATGATTTTAGCCCAAAGCAAAACTTAACCTTCCCAAATAAGAAGAAAGTCTGATTCTTTTTTTCTCTAAGGTACAGTGTATCTTTATCCTACTTATCAGCAGAGTTGTAATTTTTGATGACCTGTAACTTATCCAGTTATTTTTCTCAGTTTCAATCAGTTTCTGTCATGTGCATGGTGATTTTCATGTTGTGCAAGTAGATGGCTAAGTTAGCAAGCATGCCTTGGACAGTGTTTGTGTATGCTAGTGTTACTTGTCCTGCCCTAAATCAGTAATTGTTGTTGTGTTTGTGCAAGTGGTTTTTGTACCATACATATTTGAAAAATCCAGTCACTGTATTTATCTCCCTAGTGTGAATTGTCTCTATCAGGTCATTGTGGCTGAAAAGATTCAAGTGAGCATAAAAATTGGAAAGATTTTAAAAAAGTATTTCCAATGTGTAAGTGTACTCTGTGTTAGTAATCGGTCTGTTAGCATATGAATAATAATATTTTTATTGCAATACTGTTATTTCATATAGCCCTTGAAGCAAGTTGCTCGCACTGTTTGCTTTCCGAGCTTGCTTTTTCTTCCCAATCCCTCTGTTTTCTTTTTTCGATTTTGTTTTTAGATAAGTGTTTTGTTTTGTGTGATGAATATCTGTGTTAAACTTTCTTCCTCCTGAATAAAAGAGATCTTGACGCATGTGGAGACACATTGCATGATTCAGCTGCAGTTGACGCTGGTTTGAAAAAAGATGTAGTTTTATTGCATATGTTATGGGTTTCTTTTCTAAAAAAATGTGGTTATATTGCAAAGATTTGGATTCAAAGAGGGGTTGGATGCCATAGACTTCAGATGGGAAGGGGTGTGAGGGGGTGAGTGTGAAGGTGGGAGGGAATGATGTATGACCAACATATTACAGAACATTACATGAAATAAAGTAAACCATTATGAATTTTATATTATGAACATATGTATGTCGTTTTTCTTGGTATTCCCCGGTATTTTAAAGATTTCCTTCTTTTTACCTGCACATTTTTTAAAAACACTTTTCGTTAACCGTGTGGACAGATAGTCGTGGCTGTCTACAGAAGCACTACTTGTGTCCAGAGTGTTTGGAGCATACACTCCTGTAGCAGGTCTGTGTTGAAAGATGGCTGCGTGCTTTACAGGAATAACAGCGATAAGCAGATACAACATACATACGTGTATGCACACACAGAGACATGCGCACACACATACACACACTCTTGAAAGTTCTTGTAAACAAAGTAAAATGAGTACTAAACACATAGGATTTTTTCACACAACAAAATGCTGCAATACATAACATAGCAACGCAAAACAAGTTCTCTGAAGCAAGAGGAAAAGCACTCTGAACATTCAAGAACAATGGCTATGACTTCCTTTTGTAGTTGTATGACCTTACTGCAGTATGTCTCTTCTCCATACATCCTCCTCCTACTGGCAACGGGATGGGCTGTAGGGGTCAGTGTATTACCCTTGTATAGTTCAATTGTCATAGGCGACTATGACAGAAGTTAGGTGTAATGTATATTCATCCTGTGTTTTAGCCTATGGTATTCATTGAAGATGAAGTGTTTCATTAGAGGAGCTTGTGTCTTTGTTGTTGTAGTGCAGTGTGTTTGCATGTATCTTTGGTATGCTGTTTTATCTGTATCCTTTTTTCTCAGAATATTTTTTCTAGAAATGTTGCATTCATGTTGTTACCATGATGTGAATTTGTATTACCAGTTGTTCAATGTTGTCTTCCTGTTCACTTGTTTCTGTTGTCTTTTAGTTGAGTTCTCCCCCCCCCCCCCCCCCCCCACTCCCCCTTTCCCAAGTATTTTCAGTGTTGTTGATTTATACATTTTTTTGCAGTGTGTTTTCTAAAGCTCTTGCATGTTTTTGACAGTGGTAGCTCATGAGCGTTCTATCTAGAAAACAAGCATGTTTGCATATTGTGTCAGTTGATAGAAGAGGTGAGATATTCTTGTGCAGTCTGATGTGATTGTTGTCACCAATTACCTACTCCAGTTTTAGAAAATAAATACTAGCTTCACCGACCCTGTTAACTGGAGTAGCAGAAACAGTTTTGTGGACCATCTACTTGGTCATATAAATTAATCCACCAGCTGTTAACATCAATTTAGACAACACAAAATCAAAACTGATATCTTAAAAAAATAATCATTTTGTTTACTTAGTACTACCTTCCTTAAAAGCAATAAATTGCAGTAACCTTTTGGAAAGGACCAGGATTTCACATTTCATTTCAAGGGAGGAATAGTGCTGTAGTTAGCGTGTCAAAACTTGTGACCTGACAGTAGCTGAAGGCACAGGTATCAGTTTGCAGCTGTGGTGTCCCTTTTAGGCATTTTCCTCACAAATTGTCAACTGTTCTGACTTCACTTCTTCCCAAATCCTTTGGGTGAAACTGTAAATCAAGGTCCATGTGCAAACATATTTGTAACATCTTTTTTTACATGTCCGAATCCACCATTCCTCTTTTGCAGAAGACTTAATCAGGAGATAAGACTGCCCCAGGTTCTGCCGTCTAATTCCCTGAAAGTTGTTTTTTTTTTAGTTCAGTCACTGGGTTTAAAGAGATGTCATGTCACACCAAAGAAAGGGATGACACAATCACTAAATATTGTTATGCTTTAAAAAAAATTTCTTTCTTCTGTTTGGTGTTGATGCTGTGATTTTTTTAAAATGGGAGATACTTGTAACCTCACCAAAAGGGCTGTTGGTTGCAGAGAGCTGGTTATATTGTTTCGAGGGCATTTTTGGCAGTGAACAGGGCCAAGCTGCAAGGAAGTGTGATGAGCTGTCAAGAGCAAAACGGTGCCATCCCTTTCCCTGGGTTTTGCCAAGGGCTCCCTCCCGTACTAGGAGTCAGCACAATCTGCTGGTGCTGGGGGAGCCAGTAGGAGTGTAAGGATACCTAACTGCCCTTCAGACTTGGCAAATTTTGAAGTTGATTCAAAATCAAAACAAACTTTCTCTCCCAGATTTCAGAGGGTTGAAAAGAGTGTTAAAGCTCGAGTTATTAATTGGTGGGAATGGTCACAGCAGACTGTGTAAAGTGTTTATGCTGTCATTTCAGATTGGTCACTTTTTAGATTTTAACAAAATGTTGGTTTGCTTGTTTGAATGCGAAGTTGCTTGCATGTTTGATTATTAAAATAAACTGTGCAGAGGAGTTTTGTTTGTTTTTGTAGGGTTGGGAAATGACCATGTTTTGTGATTGTGATTGATGTGAGAAATATCTTATACCAGCATTTATTTAAACACTACATGGCTCATCAATTAAGCTGATCAGCAAATATTGTGGTGGTGTAAAAAAGTTGACACACTGGTCAGACATATCTATTCTTGTGTTGGTTGGTTGGTTGATTTTTTTAATTTTATATAATGTTTTGTTGTTGTTGGTTTAAATTAGGAAAGATTCAACTGGTGTTTCTCTGCTCATTTCAGCTTTTGTACTAACTGTGATGTAAGATTTGCCATGGTCTGTTGGATAACTATAATGTGCTGTCATGTAGCTTCCATGTGTTAAGTACTGCGAAAGGAGACATGTGTTGATTAAGCATTATTTGTAAGTGACTACATGGCCTGTGAAGAGTTCACTAGTCAGCATTCCATGCTAGCTGTAGCTCTAACACAAGCTTTCTGACCTTACTATGGCATCTTCATCACGTGCTGTGTTGGAAGTGGCTTACAACCAGGGGCTGTGTAGACCTGCTGCCTCGTAGATGTGAGAACGTTCACATCCTCACTGTCTCGTCAAAAATTCCCGCACTGGAATGTTTATTGAAGAGAGAAAGTGAACAGCACTGCCAGATACCTACTACTACTAGCACTAGGTACTGTTTGTGTTGTAGGAGTCTTCATGATGATGAGTGAAGCGGAATGGCTGGTGTCTTCAGCACTACCTACCCTAATTCATTATGCCCAGAGGGAGGGATCTAATGCTTGGGAAAAAGTGTTGTGTACCATGCTGTTACTTTGGGTAACAAGAGTTGAGTGTCAAGAGGGAATCAGTGACAAGGATGTTCTTTCTGAAGAGGACTGATATGATTAACTTGGTTTGCTCTGAAAATATTTTGATAAAAGCCCGCATATTACTTCCTTTACAATCAAATGGGCTCTCAGCAGTTACAGAAAATGTTCAGCTATTTTTCAGCCCTGTGCTTAGTGAAGATCCTATGAGAGAAAGTCTGTGTTAGAACCACCAAAAAGGTTGTAATCTTAGGTTCAGTCATGACAGTAGTATGCCAGTGTCAGCAGTTTTTTTTCCACTAGTACTTACCGAACCTTTGCTAAATAATACTGTATTAAGATTTTGTTGTTGTTTGTGTTTAAAAACAAATTTGAACTTATTCGTGTTATGTTTGGAGATTTACTTTCAAACTAAATACCCTCACCATGTAAACACTTCATCTGTTTTTGAAAACCATTTGGATTTTCAGAATTGATACATTTACCATTGGTTGCTCATTCAGTAACCTTTCCATTTTATATACTGTGTTTACAGGTTTCTTGTGCTGTCGTATGACAATCAGATTATTCTACCTAATGCATGTATATGCGCACATGAGTCACATGATTGTGTGTGTTTGACATTGGCAGGTGGCAGCCACACTGAACAATCTAGCCGTGCTGTACGGAAAGAGAGGCAAGTACAAGGAGGCAGAGCCGCTGTGTAAACGAGCCCTGGAAATCAGAGAAAAGGTAAGAGGGCTGTGTGACTAGCAGGGTGATTGGAGTCTGTTAGCAGGATGATTGGAGTCTGTTAGCAGGATGATTGGAGTCTGTTAGCAGGGTGATTGGAGTCTGTTAGCAGGGTGATTGGAGTCTGTTAGCAGGATGATTGGAGTCTGTTAGCAGGGTGATTGGAGTCTGTTAGCAGGGTGATTGGAGTCTGTTAGCAGGATGATTGGAGTCTGTTAGCAGGGTGATTGGAGTCTGTTAGCAGGGTGATTGGAGTGATTGGAGTCTGTTAGCAGGATGATTGGAGTCTGTTAGCAGGGTGATTGGAGTCTGTTAGCAGGGTGATTGGAGTCTGTTAGCAGGATGATTGGAGTCTGTTAGCAGGGTGATTGGAGTCTGTTAGCAGGGTGATTGGAGTCTGTTAGCAGGATGATTGGAGTCTGTTAGCAGGATGATTGGAGTCTGTTAGCAGGGTGATTGGAGTCTGTTAGCAGGATGATTGGAGTCTGTTAGCAGGTGTTGGAGTCTGTTAGCAGGGTGATTGGAGTCTGTTAGCAGGATGATTGGAGTCTGTTAGCAGGGTGATTGGAGTCTGTTAGCAGGATGATTGGAGTCTGTTAGCAGGGTGGTTGGAGTCTGTTAGCAGGGTGATTGGAGTCTGTTAGCAGGGTGATTGGAGTCTGTTAGCAGGGTGATTGGAGTCTGTTAGCAGGGTGATTGGAGTCTGTTAGCAGGGTGATTGGAGTCTGTTAGCAGGGTGATTGGAGTCTGTTAGCAGGGTGATTGGAGTCTGTTAGCAGGGTGATTGGAGTCTGTTAGCAGGGTGATTGGAGTCTGTTAGCAGGGTGATTGGAGTCTGTTAGCAGGGTGATTGGAGTCTGTTAGCAGGGTGATTGGAGTCTGTTAGCAGGGTGATTGGAGTCTATTAGCAGGGTGATTGATTAGCAGGGTGATTGGAGTCTGTTAGCAGGGTGGAGTCTATTAGCAGGGTGATTGGAGTCTGTTAGCAGGGTTATTGGAGTCTGTTAGCAGGGTGGAGTCTGTTAGCAGGATGGAGTCTGTTAGCAGGGTGATTGGAGTCTGTTAGCAGGGTGATTGGAGTCTGTTAGCAGGGTGATTGGAGTCTGTTAGCAGGGTGGAGTTTGTTAGCAGGGTGATTGGAGTCTGTTAGCAGGGTGATTGGAGTCTGTTAGCAGGGTGATTGGAGTCTATTAGCAGGGTGGAGTTTGTTAGCAGGGTGATTGGAGTCTGTTAGCAGGGTGGAGTCTGTTAGCAGGGTGATTGGAGTCTATTAGCAGGGTGATTGGTTAGCAGGGTGATTGGAGTCTGTTAGCAGGGTGATTGGAGTCTGTTAGCAGGGTGATTGGAGTCTGTTAGCAGGGTGGAGTTTGTTAGCAGGGTGATTGGAGTCTGTTAGCAGGTGATTGGAGTCTGTTAGCAGGGTGATTGGAGTCTATCAGCAGGGTGATTGGAGTTTATCTCTGTGTGACTGTGGTGGCCATATTGATTAATGTGAGAAATGATAATGTGGGTGTGTATTTGTGGGTGTAGGTGTGTGAACATTTGTTGATTTCCAGAATGTTTCTTGTTGGGTGTCAGATGTCATATTTTTCCACAACAACAACAAAAGAATGTGACGAGCGAGGTAGTGACATGTGTGAATGGGTGTATTTATGTGTGAGAGTGGGAGTATGTATGTGTGTGGGTGGATGTATCCATGTCCGAGTGTGTGTTTGATGAATATGTTCATAGAGTAAGAATGAAGCACACACATATGATTAAGTAAGTGAAAACAAGGGGGCTAGGCTTACTTATAAAGAGATATGCACAGATCATTTTTAATACTGTTCTGTATCATGTGGGGTTTTGTGTTGTTGTTGCTGTATGCAGTATTGTTGGGCTGGGTGTGCAGGTTCTGGGCAAAGACCACCCTGATGTGGCCAAACAGCTGAACAACCTGGCTCTGCTGTGTCAGAACCAGGGCAAGTATGAAGAGGTGAGGCAACTGCACTGTACTGTCTGTCTGTCTGTCTGTCTGTCTGTCTGTCAGCTCTGCCCTTGTCTGGCAGTAAGAGTGGAGGGAAGAAGAGGGACGGACTCCATTGAGAAAGGAAGAACTAGATGTGATGTGCCAAATGAATAGCATCTTTCTCTTTCTCTAATCATCTGAGAAGAAGACAGTGTAAAAGAACTAGATGGGATGGACTAAATGAATAGCATCTACATCTTTCTGTAATTATCTGAGAAGAAGACAGTGTAAAAGAACTAGATGTGATGTGCCAAACAAATAACTGCTACATCTCTGAGAAGAAGACAGTGTAATAAATGTAGAACATGTCCAGATAAGTAAACTTGTTTGTGTCTACAGATAAGTTTGTGGAGTGGAGGAAATTGTTTAAGCAGGGGTTTTTCTCTTTTGAATCATGACTCGCATATATATATATGTATATATGAAATCATTCTTTAGTGAAAGAGTTAAAAATCAAGACCAATGTAAGGAAACTTGATGCAAGATAACTCATGATTGTATTATTCTTGATGGTCTTCATATCAAAAGTTCACCTGTGCTCTTCACAGGAATGGAAGCAAGTTCACTTCACTGTAGTTGTTGTTTTTTTCTCTTGGAAGCGTCTTGCATACGCAATATTCCAAAAGAGCCACACCAGCTCGAATGCAGTGATACAGTACACTCTGAAAGTTTAACAAGTATTTATCAGCAAGACCAGCCACAATCACAAAATTTGTCGTGGGTTGGGTTCCTGGCTGGAAGCTTGTGAGTTCAAAGGTGATGTGTGCGAACATTGGCGCAGAACATACACCTCTGATTACCACCACAGTGATCCAGCAGCATGTAGGGCCTTTCCGGTTTATGGTCTCATTGCAGCCTAACATTGATAAGCTCCCTGTGAGTTTTTGACTGATAAATTCAACACTGTAAGCCTTGATGTGGCTGAATGGTGAGATCAGATTGAGTGGTGGGAACAAAAGATGAAGCAGCAAAAGAAAGAAAATAGAAACAAGGAAAAAAATATCCACAAGCAACAGCAGAAAAGTAAGTTTTTGAGTGTGTGTGTGTGTTTAGTACAGCCTTCAGTTGATACCATTTATTGAAAGAGCAGCATTCTAATATCGGCAGATGATATGCAGAAATATTGTTGACATTAGAAAATCATTAATGATGTGTTTTGCAAAACTGTGAGGGATATATATAATTTCTTGTGTTTTTTTTTTTTCTTCTTTCTAACTGAGCTGGTCTCTCAGTTTGCATTATTTGACTTCTTGTCTCATGTTGACTTCTCCCTCAACTCCTTGGCGAGTCATTTGGGCACTGCACTGAATTTTTTAGGCAGTGTGTCATGAGATGAGCAAACTGGATCTGGCGGAGCCTGTGTCTCTCCAGGTTGCAGAGTGCATGCTGGATATGTTCCTGCCTCTCATCCCTTTGGACATGGCTGGCCTACCCTTCAACAAAAGATCAATGAGTTTGTGTGCATGCATTGTTCCGCATAGGTTTGCACATAGGACCTGGCATTTTAGTCTCTTCTGAAAGAGTTTTTTGGGGGATTGATATCAGAGCCTGGGGGAAAAATGTCCTTATCTTGACACCTCAGCAGAGACAGACTTGAACTCCCTGCATGCTCAGTTCCTGTCAGATCATGAGGACAATGCTCTGATGACCAAGATGGTCTGATCCCTATTTTAGTCAGTTATTAAGTTTGGTAATACCAAGGGTTGGTTTGGTTAAAGAGCATCTTCTTTATTTCTGTTAACAGATCTATAGTCATAAGTCCTCTATGCTCAGGGCATTGTAATACAGAAGCTTAGAATCAAGTGTTGTTCTTATGTAACTTAATTGTGATGGCTGTTTTTCTTGATATTGACTGTGTTTGAAAACGTTTTAAATGTATTTTCAGAATTGGTTTACTTTTTATTTTGGTTGTTGTAATGAAACAATCATTTGCTTATGTTGGCGTTGTTGACAGTGATGATTGATGCTATGATCTTGTGCCTGACATGTTGTGGTGGTGTCTATGAACAGGTGGAGCAGTACTATCTGAGAGCTCTGACTATTTATGAGGGCAAACTAGGGCCAGATGATTCAAATGTAGCAAAAACCAAGAACAACTTGGTAAGGATACCACCCCTTGCAGAGTCGCTGCTGGTGTTCCACAGCCGTACAAGTCACGGTGTGGCGGTGTTGGTGTTGTCGTAGTAGTAGTGCTTCGATGTCCTGCCACATCTACCCACACTTCATCGGTGTCTTCAACCCATTTTATATGTGTTCTGAGGAAAGTAGTCCACAGTGTCCTACTTTTCTCTCTCTATATATGCAGCTATTTGGCTTCACTGCGTCAGATGCAAACATGCAGGAAGATTTATGGACAGAAATCTTGTTCATAATTTTTTTTTACAAATTAGTTCTTGCATGATTTTATTTTACTTTAATGGCATGCACTGAAAAGGGAACATTAGGAATGACACAAAAATTGTTACAGTAAAAAGATGGTTTTGGTAAAATGCTTTTTGTAGACTATCATGGAAACCCCCCAACCCAACTGAAGCTGTTCCAGAAGTGCTTTTAAACATGTCTTCTACCACATTTAAGCGGTCTTGTAGACATCTATGAAGACCCATTGATCTGAGAGGGAAAAATGTGACAAAATCAAAGAGTGTCACTGATCGGGAAGAATATAGAGAAAAAAGGAAGACAGACTGTGTAACAGAGGCAGAAGACTGTTTCTTCAGCCTGCCTGCCTTCATTGTGAAGCAAATAGCTGCATGTCACAGTCCATGTCTTACCCAGTGTTGAACGGATCCATCAGTGATCAAACTCACCTTTTTTTGTTTGTTCCTCTGGTACCCCCAGTTCTTGTTTTATCTTGTTTTGGTGTGTTTTTTCTTTTCACCCCAACCAGTGCTTTGTTTTATGTGGCTTACTGATTTCAGGTGGAAAAATATTATGAACGAGCGTTAGAAATTTACAAGAAGCGACTGGGTATGGATGATGCCAATGTTATAAAAACTCAGAATAATCTGGTAAGCTCAGCGTATCATATCATTCGTGTGCATTATTTCACTTTGTTTGGTTGTTTGTGCTTCATGTCGTGTCCTTTTAATCTTTTAAATTAAAGGTAGTTTTTTGCCCCTCCTCCCCTCCTCCAATTTTTCTTGCTTGATTTTTCTTTTAAAATTCTTTGATCCTTTTTATGTTTTGCTTTGGTGTGATGGGAATGAATTTAAATTTGTGAATGTTATTCCTGCATCTGTTTTGGTTCTCTTTTTCATTGCATCATATGGGGATGAATCATGTTAGACTAAAGAAGAGAAGATAGTAATTATCAAGGTATAGTGTATAAAAATTTGTTGGAAAATTTCTTAAAACAAAAATTCCTCGAAGTGGATGTCAATAAGGTTTTTGACATTATTTGAAGGGGAAGTTGGATCAGAAGAAAATTGGAACAGGTCATATTGCTTTTCACACCGAAGTTGGATGTGCTGGGCCTGACTTGTTAGGTGCTTAACGGCAGTGCATCACATTTTCGCTCATGTGACAGACAACAATTGTTGCTGTCTGTGCAGTTGATGATGAAGAAAATTGGTTTTGATAAAGATAAATAAGATTTTTTTGCCTTCAGCTAGGCAAAAAGCTATTAAAAGTGATAGTGTCTGCACCAAAGGTGTCTGCACCAAAGGGTTTTTTAAGCTAGGGGAGCAAGCACACTGACCTAGGCTTAGAGGTAGTTTGACGTGATAAAGAATAGGATGCCAGACAGGGAGCAGAATACCTATTTCCCTGTTTAGTTTTAAAACAGGTGTCTTCATCAGTGTCTGCTTGCTTATATTTCAAAGTGGGATGGAGGTAGAGATGTAGGTTTGTTTAGTAAGGTTAGGGTTGTGTGTTTTGTATTTTGTGTATGTTGAATGGCAGAACCCTCATAGCTTGCACTGATTGTTCACTCTAGTGCATGCAGTGGAATAATGGAGTCTACTTGAAACATGCACGGAACGTTTCTTCTTTTTTAAATCCATTTCAGTATTGTTGGTTTTTCTTCTAATAGCAGTCTTTCATGAGAAATACTTTGTTTTGCTTTGTTTTGTTTGGTAACAGAACAATGATTCTTGTATAGAATATAGTGTGGTCACCCTTAACAGTTACAAGATTAGATTTGTTCCAGCCAGTTGAAACCATAAGGTGAAAGCAGATGGCTTATATAAAAAGGGTAGTGATAATAATGATGATGGTGGTGACAGTGATAATGAGGATATGATATTAGCAGGTGAAAATGAGTACAGTAGGCTACTGCAATGGGGATAGGGATGGGAGGGAAGGGCTTGAAAATAAGAGAAGAATGTGTTATGAAGTGGTGTTTCACACAAGTTAGGATCTGGCTCTATGTAAGTTTGTATAACATCAACAGTGCAGCATGTTTAAAAAAAAAAAAGTAACGCATCTTTTTGTTTTTTTTGGGAGGAAATTTTCGGTTTCTCTTATTCTGAAACTTGCATTCAGCTGTGTGCCTAACCAAGTTAACTGATCTAAGTGTGTGAATGAGAGATTTTGTGTGTGTACATGTGTGTCTGTTGGTTTGGCATGCTTACTTGCAGTTTACAAGAGCCGTGTTTTGTAAATGGCTCACAGCTTGGTCATTGCTATGTTTAAAAAAATTTAATTGGCTTGTAAAAGTGATGACAGCTACTAAATAAATAGTTCAGAAAAATAAAAGTCTTGACCAGTGCATTGGCTGTGATGTGTGGATCAGGCTTTCTGCTGAGTGCTTGGCTTTGCCTGAAGTACAGCAGTAATAATGTGGGGGAAAGGTGACTTCATACACTGTGACTTGTCTGTCGGAATTATGCTTAGAGAGAGAGAGCAAGTAAGCAATAACTATGAAAGAGGAATATTAACATGATCTTCTGCTGTTGTGTTAATTTCTGTGTGAGATACATATTCTTCAATTTTACGTCTGTTCACTCTCAGTGATATTAGGTATATATATACATATTAGGTATATACATACATATTCTGTTAATCAAGCACACCAGAAATTTAAGCTTTGTGGTACTCTAGTTATATTTGTGCAATGTGTAACTTTGTTGTTTGTTTGATTTTTACAAGAAAAATAATGTTGTGTGTTCACTTTAATTTGACAAAAATGCACACAGCTTGAAACAAGAACAGTGACTTGCAATGACACAAAGACACACAAAGATGATGAAAGATTTTGTTTTTATTGTCCATGTGTGTTAAAATTGTTGGCTTTTTATCTTGATGAGTAGTCTTTACACATTCACATATAGCAGGAAAGAAAATCATTCTGAAAATAAGTCTGTATTGTTTGTTAATCATGTGTCTGCTGTTGTTGTAAACATTGGTAGTAAAAGTACAGAACAGAATGTCACAGAGAACAAATCTTGGTTTTCATTGTTATGGATGTATTGAAGGCAATGGTACTGTCCCTGTGCAGGCTTCAGCCTACTTGAAGCAGGGAAAGTACAAACAGGCAGAGGTGCTGTATAAAGAAGTCCTCACCACAGCTCATGAAAAGGAGTATGGAAAAGTGGAGGGTAAGTTTGTGCAGGGGTCCGTGGGGAAGTCTGAACAGTCCACACAACCAGTAAACTAGGATGGGTTGTTTTTGTTGTTGGTTGTTGTTGTTGTTTTTTTTTTGGGGGGGGGGGGGTGTGGTTGTCAGGTTTTTTGTTTTGATTTTAGGGAGGGGGAAGGGATGTTTCATACTGAGTTGGGATTGAGTGTTGTGATATCAAAAGTCAATTTTATCATTATGCAGTCTTTCTTGGTACACTTTGTGATTTTATTTGTGTCACATTAATGGAGACTGTTTTGTAGCACTTGGCAACCTGTTTTGTAGCACTTGGCAGGTTGCAGCCAGTGGATTTGTGCAAAACGAAGTAACATTTCATCACAGAACTTTAGTTCAGCAGATTGCTGTGTTCAGTACCTTCTGTCTCCCTCCTGTTTTTCTTGTTCTGCCTCCTCTGTGATGTCTGAGTGACTCTTCTCCCTGTGTGCCTGTTTCCCCTTCACCACCACTCTCCTCCCCTCATCTCCCTCACCCCTATGTGACTTCGTTAAAGGTTGGCAACGGTCGCATACGCAAAATCTTACCATTGGTAACCTCAGAGTTCTAGCTAAGGAATGGTTAGAAAAAAACAACCCAGACAGCCAGAAGGAGTGTGCTATGGTAATGCGAAACGCTGTGTGGTTTTATTTTGATATATCAGGAATAATTGTGTAAAATATTTGTAAGCACCAGAACTGGTTATCGCTACAGTTTTGGTGTAGTAGCTGTGGTTTTAGCTGTCCAGGGTTGATATGTAATAGTATGATTCTGTTTCAGGAGAAAACAAACCTATATGGGTGAGAGCAGAGGAGAAAGAAGAGAACAAGGCAAGGTTTTTTTTGTTTTTTTTGTTTTATGCATTGGTTCTTCTGTTGTGCTTTGTTTCAGTGAAGGCATGTGTGTATTTATTATGCTAATGAGTTGTGCGTTTGTCTGTCTGTCAGTGCCTGTGTCTGGGTGTTCAAGGGTGTGGTAGAAGTGACTGGGGGTGGGGAGGGAAGGGGGAGATAGCAGGGAATGCTAATGTATGACGATAAGATTTGTTGTCTTATTCTTGTTGACCATCACATCCCTCCTGTCATCCCTCCCCCCTACATCATGGGATTGATGATATGATGATGATGATGAAGATGATGAAGATGATAGTGATTCTTGGGTGGGTTGTTTTTTTAAGTTAGTGTTGTTGATTAGTGTGTAAATGGATGAGTTAGTGTATAATTTAAATTCATATGTATTTTATTATTTCAAACAATGAAATTGTTGTTAGATGATGGTGTATATTTTTGGATGGTTGACATCTTTATAGAGATTTTCTGTGTTTGTTTTGCATTCTGTGTGTGTTGTGTTGTTTTTGTTGTAAACAGCATTGCTTGTTGTGCTATGTACATAACTGATATGTACAGCAGCATTCAGAGCACTGTCAGCGTAACTCCTAGTGTTGTGTAGCATACTTGATGAGCCATTGCTAGCGATGCATAACCAGGATGGCTGGCTGTTTTCAGGGCAAGAACACAGAGGGACCAGCCATTCCAGACTATGGAGCCTGGAACAAGGCCTCCAAAGTAGACAGGTGAGGCATTGAAGATTTGTCTGTGTGTGTGTGTGTGGCGGTGGGGGGGGGGAGGGGGGGGTCTGCGCTAGTGGCAGTGTGTCCTCTGCTGGGACTGCAGCCAGCATTTCACAGGGAGAAGTGATGTGCTGTATTGTGGCTGAAAGTGGCACACAGTACAGCAGTCTGTGAGAGGTGCTGCACCCTGACTGACCTCTCTGACCTCTTGGAAAGAGTTGTTTGGACACTGCTCGGAATGGTTCAGGCAGTGTGTCTTTGGCATGCCAATGGCCATTGCTTGCCTGGTCATATTCTGGTTGGTAACCAAGCGTGAAAGATCTATGGCCACCTGCAGTATGAGTCATGATTTGAGTGGCACCTGCAAACTGGCCTTGTTGAAGTGAATGCCTGATGAGTGCATGGTCCCAGTCTTCCTGCTGAGGTCCCAGAACACCCAGTTTTGGACAGAAGCCAGCAGGAGGCCGTAAACACATTGCCTCTGATAGAGTTGCAACAAGACCTTGAGGGTGTGAAGGGCACAATGCTGCATACTTTGTCGAAGCAGCTGTCACTTTAAAATCTTTTAAGAAAATTTTTTTAAAAGCATGGCAGTGCCTTTACCTTGGATTCATTTTCCAGCACGACGGTGACAACAACGTTGAAGAACCTGGGAGCGCTGTACCGGAGACAAGGGAAGTACGAGGCTGCTGAGACGCTGGAGGAGTGTGCTGTGCGCACCAAGAAAGCGGTATGTTGTGTTCTGTTGCGCTTTGATTCATTTGATTTGATTAAGCGCTTTGATTTGTTGCTTTACAAGATTCAGCGCTATATAAATTCCATTCATTATTATTGTTGTTATTATTATTATTATTAATGCTGTTGACAGTGGATTCTGAGTCTGACAAAGCTGTGATCATGGAAAAAGCAAAGAAACCACGACTCATTCAAGGGCAGAGTCAAGGGAGTTGAATGTAACAAGCAGTAGTCTTGTTTCACAACATATAGGATTAGATCAAGATTCATTAAGTTGCAGTTTGAGAAAGCAATCTGATTTAGAGAAAACTCCATTATGTATCAGTACAGCAGAAGATGTATCTAACATAGCGTGACTTTTTTTTAATGAAGGAAGATGTGAACAAAATGAATAGTTATTGACCGACTTATGCTGTATTGGGAAATAAGATTTGACTTGGATTCTCAGTTTTAAAACTTGGCATAGTTGACAGATGTAGGTTTCAGGTCTTTATACTCTTAGGTTCTAGCACCCCTGAAGCAGTGTTTACTGTGATAGTACTGTCACATGGGCAGATTCTTTATGCTGTGTTTGTTGGAGAAGCAGAGTGATGATCAATTTTACACACAAGGTAAAATTCTTAATTGTACACCTTTTTGATTCTGCAACTGTTGCTGTCAGCATTACGTGTGATGTACTTGGGGTTGTGCTTTTTTGGAGGGAGTGAAGTATTTTTGTTAGTGAAAAATATTGGTGGCAAAATGCAGATGGAAGATTAATGTTATCAAAAGAATGGAGATGGTGTAACCCTGACCAAGAGATGTTGACGGTCCCAGGGCACAGCTGATATGACCCGCCACACAAAACTCTCCGATGTGGTCGTCTCTGACTTCACGAAAGATCCCATTTCCAACAAAGACCCCTCACGCCGCCGCTCCAGTTCCAGAGACAGGGGGCGCCGAGACTCTGTGGACAGCGTGTCCTATGAAAAGAACGAAACTGGGGACGACGTGAGTATGGGCGCCACCTGGCAAGGGGACGGGGTGAGTACTGGAGTGCCTGGCTGCTGTGAGTGCTGGTCATGGCAGCACAGCACAGCTCAACACAGCACAGCACAGCACGGCACAGTACAGTATTGTACTGCACAGCACAACTTTTAACTCTGTATCAGAATGCTTTCCATTGACCCCCCCAAACACTTTACTACAGTCGAAGTAAACCATTCAGGCAAGGAATAACATAGATGAGGATTTCAAAAATTGAGTCGGTCACATTTGGAATATTTGTTCTGTTGTTTTTTTTTATGCTGTTTACATGATTTTTTCCCCCCACCTTTGTCATATGGACAGTTCAGTCTCTGCAATGAAGACAGCAGGACACTGCAGGTCCTACATATTGTACCTCACAGCACTGAACAGACTGAGTTTTGGTTGTTAAAATTTATTTCATATTTTACTGCAGGCAGTCCATCAAAAATACATTGCTTTTATATGTTAAATTCAGTGACTTTTAAGTTCTTCTCAGTTTACAAAAATGTATTGTCTGTGTGTTTTAACGGCATGCATACTATACTGAACAGCATCCCTCTTCCTTCCACTACCAAGGCCCTTGTTGTATTGCCCCCCTCCCCTTCTTGTTCATGCTGAACCTTATGCTGGATGTCATCTTGCGCTGTTTTTAAAACTGGACTTTTTTGAAGGCAGAGATGGAAGGCCAGGAAAATTATTCTTAAGTGCGGTTGTTTCATGGGAGAAGTTACTTTTCTGTTAAAGAAATGCGCCTTTGGTAGTAGTAGGACTATAAATTCTTTATCGGTCCTTGCCGTTGATAGTTTGAGGGCTGTGGAAAGTTTTCAGGGAACACAGTGTATCTCTCTCTCTCTCTCTACTTATTCCTTCTATTCCTGGGCATTGGCAGTGTGTAGTGTTGTGTCAAGATGTGTAAAAGTTGAATGTGTACAAATATGGACTGTGTTTCCACTGTGTTGTGTTGTTTGATGTCACGTTTTATGCACATCTCTTCTCTGCAGCATTTTGACATACCACTCTTTGATATACATGGACACTTTCTAATTGTCGTTTTTGGTTTTTGTCTTGTGTGTTTCTGTAGCAGTTGTTTTTTCTGTTCTGTTCTCTATGACCTTAGTTAATTATAATAGTCATGATAATAGAAATATTAAAAATAGTTATAACAGTAGTAGGCTCCTTCTCTCTTGGGAGACGGTGGCTGCACCTTCTTTGGCCACATCATTCTTGTTTGGAGCAATGTCTGGAGAGGCTCAGCAGACCAATCTGTGCATGGCAGTGTCTGCCACAGTTGTTGCAGGCAAAAACTGGACACCAGGTTGCTGGCCTGGTTTTGCTCTCTCTCCTTCCTGCGGCTTCTTCTGTCTTTCAACTTTAGAGTCTTTTCACTTCTCCCTTACAGATTTCCTTACGCACTGCTCTCCTCTACCTTTTGCGATTTTCTGAAAGCCTTTCGCAGCTGTTGGAGTATATGAGTGGCTTTCATGCCACACTTGTATACATCCTTGAAGTGGAGTGCTGGATGCCCTGAAGGATGGAGTCCTGAAGCCTGTTCACCCTGCAGGATGTCCTCGGGAATCAGAAAGAAATACAATCTTTTTAAAAGCTAAAACTGGGAGGAATAAAGTACAAAATCTAAGATTCTTATGAAGTTCATGGATTGACGATGACCAAAAAAGAATAGTTTAAGGGGTGGTAACTCTTTCTTATTAATGATATCCCGTGTCAGCGTTAAATTATGATTGTTTGAGAAGTCAGGCTGAAAGTGACACTGCAATGTAATGGAAGAATGGACTGCAAATTTTAGAATATTCCGTTGGAGCTCAACAGCAAAATTGAAGCAGAGTTGTTTATCGTAGAATCTTCAGCTCACCAAAGGAACCAGCATGGTCCCAAGAGTTCGTTCATTTCTCCAAAATGCAAACGCTGGGATTCTTAACAGAAAGCATGGAGTAAGAATGGCTCATTCTGATTTGTCCTTCTCTCAGATATTTGAGATATATTAAGGCATCGTGAGATAAAGCCAACAAAGTAGCAGTGACATAGTCAGCAGATCAAAGTAGAAAATAGCGCATATTATGTGTCCAGGGAAAGGAAACTTCAACTATGGGAACAAGGAAGGAAGACTGAGAGGAGCAAGTATGTGTGACTTCATAATTGCCTCAGTGGGCACAAGACCCCTGCATGAAAAGTACCATTTTCAGGCTTCCTTCAAAATGTGTCTGTCTGCACTTTTTGTACTGTAATTATCATCTTATGGACACTCCTCCACACCCTTCTCTCTCTCTCTCTCTCTCTCTCTCTCTCTCTCTCTCTCTCTCTCTCTCTCTCTCTCTCTCTCTCTCTCTCTCTCTCTCTCTTCCCTCCTCTTTTTTTTTGTAACTCTTGCCCCCCTTCCCCCTCCTTTTCTTCTTTTTATTTATTTTAAAATTTTGTACTACTCCTCCATTGTGTCTGTCTCAGTGTCTGTATTTTAAATTCCCCTGCTTCCCTTCTCTCTCCCTCCCTTTGTTTCCAACAGTTTGTATTCCCCTCCTGGCTACCTGCCCATCTCCCTTTCGCACACTGGCTAACACATGCACACCTACACATATGTGATCCTGTGTGCAAACACTCACACCCCTCACACACACACACACACACACGCTAACAAAAAAAATTCTGAAAATAGCTCAGATATGACAAAGCCTACCACTGTGTTAGTACACACACACATACACAAAATTTGTCAGTTTAGAAAAATGGGAGCGAGGACTCTTTCTGTGCATCAGAAAGGAGAAGAAACATGGGAGATGTGACAAGGGCCAGCCAGTAAATCAGGGATGTCAGTTGTCTGGCTTTTGGTGAAAGAAGATTCTGGACAGAGGCCAGGTCACAAACCACTCAGTCAGTCTCCAGTCCTTAATTCTTCGTTCCTGGCCCTAAAGAGACCTTCAAAAATCCTTTATTTCACCTTCCAAATGTCTTCTTTGATTTATCGCCACCTATGAACTACCAGGGCTTTTTTCCCATATTTTATTTGCTCAGGGGACAGTGCGCATTGTCTAGATTTTATTGCCATGACAGGAGCTGTGTTAATAATACATAATACTATAGAGAGTGAGATGGGACTACCAGGGGTTTTTTTTCTCCATAATTTGTGTGATTTTATTTGCTCAGGGGACAGTGCGCATTGTCTAGGTTTCATTGCCACGAGAGGAGCTATGTTAATCAATAATACAGTATTGTGTTGAGAGTGAGATACACATTAGAAGTTTTTGTCTTGCAGATGTTAAAATGAATTCGTAGTGAAGACATAAGCTGAGTTGTGCTGTGCTGTGGGGCACTCCACTACTGATCGTGTCCCCTTGTGTCAGTGTGTCGGCATTTGCTGTGAAAAGGGCGATTTTTCATATAATAATGATCATATAATCATTTGGGTAAGATCTTGTTCTGGAAACTTAACTATGTTTATTCATGAAGTGATTGTCTTTTTTATTTATTTTGTTATTCAAGTCTTTCAGTTTTAGGTTTGTATTGAGTTTGTGTGTGTGTGTGTGTGTGTGTGCGCGCGTGCACGTCTTGTAAGACCAGTACCTTTCAGGAACGTATTTATATGCTTTTGTGTTTGTGTGGGTGTGCGCGCGGGGTTGTGTGTGTGTGTGCACGTGTGTGTGTGTGTTTATAAAGTATGGCATTTGGTTATGAAGCTTGGTCTTGTAAGACTAATTAATTTCAGGAATGTTTTTATGCTTTTGTGTGTGTGTGTGTGTGCATGCGTGCGTGTGTGCATGAGAGAGAGCACACACCTGTTACTGTATTTTAGAATATGGTAATTGGTTATGGTGTGTGATCTTGTAAGACTGATTTATGTCAAGAATGATGTATATTTACATTCTTTGCATTCATTGATGATTTGTTTGAAATTTAAAATGTATCTTTATATAGATTTGAATTTTTAAAGCTGATGAGTGAGAACAGTTGCTGGGTTGGGTTTTTGTAAATATTTTTTTTAATTAAGCCATATAATAATTTTTTAAAATGTGGGTAAACATTTCATTAAAGATCAAGTTTTATTATTTGTCAAATAGAAGCATGCACATGCATATATACACACACACTCACGTGCATGCACCCATCCTCCCCCTCTCCCCTACACACACACTTACACACACACACACACACACACACACACACACACACACACACACACACACACACACACACACACACTGTCACACACACACAGAGCTCATGCAAGAAGAATTCCAAATAATGAGAATAAGCCAGTGTTTTTGAGAAAACCTCTTTATTGATGGATTGGATGTTTGACTGAAAATCATATGCAAGTTTTATTATTATTATTATTTTTTTTTTTTTATATATCTATAGTGTGTTCTTCTTCACGTAAGTGCAGTCATTATTTTTTTGTTTTTGAATCCAGGAAACCAGATTTGTAATGAAGTGCAAAGTTTGTACTAACATTTCCTTTGTCAAAAAGCTCGGAAATCAAAGCACAGGATAGTACATTTGTTGACATAAGCAAGTGAAAACAACATACTTATCCCCCAAGTTGAAATGTGGCTATCTGAAGTAGTGGGTGAAAATGGTCACATACGCAAAAAGACGCCATTGATGAACCATGGAGTTCTCTTCTGAGGACCCCTCCCCCCAAAAAACCCCCTACAAAAAACAACAACCCCAACAACAACAAAAAAACCCAAGCACAAAAATCCCATGCATAAACAGGTTAAGACCGAGAGAAGCAAAAACCAAAACGTGAATTCATGCAAACTGTAGAAAGAGGGAAAAATGAGAAAGAGATGAAACTTCATTACAAGCTGTGTTTTTCCTTTTTTACCTTTCGCAAGCAAAGTGATCAGGCTTCTTTCTGATCATCACCTGTATCAGTCGTAAACAACAACTCCTGCGTTTTTAGCCCTCTTAATGTGATATTATACCCATGCTTGTTGCTTTTATGTATGTATTCTTAAACAGAAAACCTCTATTTCAGTGTATCTTTTCTTGTAGCCAGTGTGTTATTTACGTGTAACTCAGGAACCCGTTGGTTACACTTTGACCTGATGCCATGTAATGTGTATTCCTGTCCCTGCTGTAGAGCGGCAAAATGAAGCGCAGTGGTTCCTTTTCCAAACTGAGAGCCTCCATTAAACGTAGCAGTGCTAAGCTGGTGCAGAAACTCAAAGGCAAAGGCCCAAGTGATGACAACTCAGGAAGGTAAGATATATACACATCTGCCTTTTTGTGTGTATGGGTATTTTTGTTTTGGTCAAAGTAGTCGGATTTTTTTTTCTTGGGTTTTTTGTTGGTTTTTTTTATGGTCAAAGTTTGTTTGACAAAAATGGTTTGGTATAGTGGGGGAATCTGTAAGTTTTCAGTAGTTCTGTTGATGCTCCCAGATGTTTCGTCAGTGTGTGTATGTGTGCGTGTTTGTGTATCTCTCCCTATCTCGCTCTCGCTCTGTCTCCTTGTTGTCAGTGATCAGGTTCTTCAGATGTAGTTGTAGGCTGGGGGATAATGGACAGGGATAGCACTATATGTAAAACCTCAGAAAGTGAACATGGCTGATTTGAAAAAAGACACAAAATGTGCAGAATAATTTACGTAACAGTGATGTGTCACCATTTTACAATAGAGTGTTTTCATGATTGTTTTAGGTTTGTGTGCTGTCGTTTACATATGTGTTTGTTCGTTTGTCGTAATATTGGTCTCCAGCTCTGGTGATGAGGTAACTTTGATAGTTTTGTACACTATTGTATCAGATTTCAGACAGGATTTTTTTGGCAAACTTTAAAAGCTTTGAAATAATAAAAAAAACACCCTAGTTTGTTTTGCTGATAACATGCTTGTGTAAAGTCTCATGTCATGTGCTGTAGAGATTGTCACTCCAGTTAATCATTCTTAAGATTATTTGTAGTTGATATCAGCAGAGGTGAAACTGCTAAAACATTGTCTTTTGATATATCTATATACGTATCTGTCATATTTTCTGTATAAATGGCTTTGTTTCTGTGTGTTATTCAGCGTGCAGATTTTACTCTTCTGAAGTTCTGTTTCTCTTCAAGTTGTCAATATTTTTAAGAAATAGCTCCTGCCAGTACCTTTTATGAAGAAATTTTAGTTTTTTGACATGTTAACTTTCTTTCGCTGTAGAAAAATAGTGTGAGCTCCACTACTGGGAAAGCTGTTTACAAAATGGAAAGAAGAGTGCAGTCAGTGTATTGTGGTTTTCTGATCAGTACTGGTTTCCTCTCAAAGTGAGCTATGTCAGAGGCTGGTGTATCACCACAGGCATGTCTGTCAACTTGGTGTTATAATGCAGTTGTAAAAAAAAAACAACTAAAAAAAACCTGCTTGTATGTGCATGCTTTTTTTTTTCTCTCTCTTTGATGGCTTTTTTGTACACTTCATAGTGATTGTGAAAAAAAAAAACCAGCAACCCCCCCCCCCCCCCCCCCCCCCCCCAACATACACACACAAAACCCCCACAAACAATAACACCCCCCCCCCCCCCCACACACACACACACACACACACACACACACACACATTTTCCTGCAGAGTTTGCAGTTGTGCTTGTAATGTTGTTAAGAAAAAGTCTTGTCTTTGCTTAGTATGGGTACAGGCTTTTTTGGAATGGAAATATTGTTCGTCCACTTGCATATTTGCAACGCATACATGCACATCCATATGCTCACAGGCACACACATAATTATGTTGAACAAGAAGATAATGGGAGGACAAAAAAATTCAGATAAACAGATAAGCAAGATATCAAATTGCCCTCTCTATAATGGGGGAAGGGTGAGGGAAGAGGAGTGAGGGGATAATTTTTTTAAAAAAGAAGAGAGAGAGAGAGAGCCCCACAGTCAAACGAGTGACAAGTGTTGACCTGCAGACATTGACTTTTTACAAGCTTTCTGCCAGTTTATGAAAACATGGATGGGTTGAGAATCCCTTTTAGGGGAGCTTTTGTAGATCTTTTTTTTTTTTGCTGTGCAGAAGACAACAGGGTTCTTGCCTGGCCTTGCTAGTCATGAGTCCTTGTTTTGGTTCCTGAATGAGCTGCCTCAGCATGGTGTGGTGTGGCACTGTTAATGGTGGCCCACTACCCAGGTTACCGACTGAGAGACATGGCAGCCAAACAAACAAAACAAAAAAAAGAAATCCTCAAACTTGAAAAAAATTACAAGATTAGAAAACTCCAAAGAATTCTGTCTTAGAGATCAGAGTGAAAAGTCACCCTTCTGTAGATGATCTTAATTCCAGAAAATGAAAGAATAATCTATCCATCTGTGTGTGTGTGTGTTGTGAAGGTCAAATATGTATTAGCTGATTGATAAATTGAGGGTTAGCAAACAGATTGTTGTAAAGCCCAAATTATGTTAATCTCAAATCATTTTGTGTCATGACACAGAGATAGAAATTATGCTGTTGTAAGTTGTTGTTTTTGAAGTGGACTATGCAGCTGTACAGTTGTGTTGGTTGTACAGTAACAGTGAGGAGGAGGAGAAGCATGCTTTGTGTGTGTTTGTGTGTGTGGGTGTGCATGCATTGTGGTTGACACCAACAGTATGGTTACAGAGGCGCTGACAGTGCTCACTTTGAGACCTACCTAGTGTACATACATGTATCCTGTGTCAGAACGTGACATGACCCGGCTGTCAGGGAAGACAGTCTCCTGCACAGTCTGTTAGCATCAACTCTCCTGCTGCTGACTCCATCTCACAGTCTTTTCTTTTCTTTTGTTGTTGTTGTCCTCTGTGTTTAGCCATTGGGAAATCGGGCAGTAAAAGCAAATATACTTTTAAGAGGGAGGTGGTATTTGTTTTAGGTACTTCTTGTCACCAAAAAGAACGGTCTCTTTTTTTGGTCTTTCTTTCTTAGACACCGACACAGACAGACAGACACACACACACAGACAGACACACACACACAGACAGACAGACACACACACACACACACACACACACACACACACACACACACACACACACACACACACACACACACACACACACACACACACACAGAGTCATGTGAATGAAAAGAAATATCAGAAAAATACAGTTGTGCAGTATTGCGATCAATTGCTTTTTGAGAAAGAAAAGCGCATGACTTTGCCAGCATACATGTATACCAAAACTAGTTCCTGGCAGCAGAGTGCTGTGGTCACGTTAACTACTGTCAGCTCCATCACAGACAGCAGCCTGGTCGTTTGTACAGTCAGGATAGGAAATTAGCTGTCTACAGACCCAATGATGGTCCTGACAGCTGTAAGAGTGAACCCAACAATCCACAAAGCGGATCTCCTGGATAATTAAATGAAGCCAAAGACCACCAGCACCTGACAGGCTTTGAAGTAGAAGGAAGAGAGCCAGTAGAGAATGAGTATCTGGAAGACTCGCGGATGGAGTTGAGAGCTAGCTATAAAGAATGACCACAACACTTTACAAGGAAGACTTTGGCTGTGTATCTTGATACTGAGCTAGAAGACTGTCTGCCTATAACCTCTGTGGCTTGGGTGTTTGTGATCACCTATCATGTGGGCTCTTTCTTCAGCATTGTACCAGTAGCTGCTCACAAACAAGAGATGCTTTAGTCTCCTGTTTCCTGTCTCTTGACGCAGTACCTGAGGGACATCTCTAGACCAAATTGAGAGCTTGTCAGAATGCTAACAATATTAGTAGTGAAAGTGTGCTGTTCTTTTTGTGTGTGTCTGTGTTTGTGTGTGGTTTACTCTGGTTGGTGTTTATGTTGATTCAGGGACGAGATTACTTTTATTATCATATATATGTTCTCTACAAATCAACAGTAGATGGCCAGCACTGGGCGAGTCAGGGATTCCTGTAAAAGAACAAAGTATCTGTACTTCATTTTGATTTTGTACACACTTGTCATGTGGAGGTCAGGACATGGACATAAGCTTTTGGAGTCACTCACTCGATTATAATAATTTCTTCTCCTCAATTATAATAATTTTTTCTTCTCCTCAATTATAATAATTTCTTCTTCTCCTCAATTATAATAATTTCTTCTCCTCATTGACCTCTGGGAGTCACTGGGGCACTGCAGTCTTACAGCTCAGTAAAGTATCAGGTCCCGTAGGCCTGTGAACTTCAACTATGATGACAGCATTCACTTGCTTCTGGTTCCATAATGTATCTTGGTCCGGAGATACAGTCACTTGCAGTGTTTGGTGATCCCTAAGTTGAGAGGCATTCTCAAATGACATATGTGAAGCAGATGATACTCAGCTGTGTGGTCTCCATCTTCCTATTGAACCCATTGCAAACTTAAAAGCTGGGTAGTATTCGAGGACATTATTTTTTCCTTCCTCGCTTAGAGCTCAGAGGTTCCCCAATGGTGAGATTTATGTGTATGTGACTGTTTTTTCCCCCATAGGTAGTCACTCTGATTTCATGGAAAACTATATCTTAAAAAATCCCTCTGCCTTTGATGGGATTCAGATCAGCATTTTTCCATCTTCCTTTTTACATTTTTTTTTTATAGATTTAAGAAAAAGAAAAGAATCTAGTATACCTCTGTCGCTGGAATTGTGAGATGATGTTTACTGTCAATGATCCCAAAAGTGAATAGACTGCAGGAAATCCTATTACTGTTTAATTCATTTTGTTGTGTGGTATCTGTTCTGTTTATTGGGAAAGTTGTGTGTGTCTGCATGTGTATGTCTTGTTTGATTGTGTTCTGTGTCCTCAAATTTCTCCCTGATGGGAGCCAGCTGAAAAGACTACCGAGATGGAGTTGGCAGCCAGTAATAACAAGATCCCAGCAGACTTTGCAGAGGAGTTTTGGGGGACAATTTTTCCAAACTAGATAAGTTAGGACAGGTGTGTTTCATTTTCTGAAGGACAAAAGTCTTTGTTAGCGTAGATTTTTTTCTCTTTTTTTTCTCTCTCAGTATTTCTGTGTTTGTTAGTTGATTGCAACTCTAACCCGTGTTTGCCCTTTCCAACCACAGTCTAACTGACATGGTTACCAACATGTGAGTGGCCATTTTGGAGTGGAGAGAAATGTTGTTTTTACTTTGAACACTTTCCGTTTCCAACAGTGTTTGAGTTGTTTATTCTTGTACCATTACCAAAAAAAGAAAGAAAAAAGATGGCATGGTGTTGTAGTTTTGCTTTCCTTGGCTGATCAGACACTTTTTGTTCTTTTCTGTTGATAGCTTTAACTGCTATGGTCAGGAATATGGCAAAGTCTTAAGGTTGGTCCACCCCCGGTTGCTCCCTCCTCTCCTCTCCAGTTGCCTCCCTTGAACACTTGCTTCTCTGCCCCTGATAGTCTCCTAATAAAGTAAAGCTGACGAATTCTAGCCCTCCAGCAAGGCAGGAAACTCCTGACAGCTTTCAGGACAGTCGTTACCGTTTGCGCTTTCCCAGCCTACAGCCTGTTCCATACACTTCTCCACCTGTGTTATTACGTTAACTTACGCTTTTGTCTGTGATCTTAGATAAATTTATAGCCTATGTAAGGTATCAGGGAGTTGTGTTGAGAGAGAGAAACTTTTTTTTTCTTTTCCTTTGGCTTCGAAGCAAAATTAGAAGCAGAGATAAAGAAAGAAGCAGGATGTCTTGGTGAAATACTTAGAGGTGGTTCAAGCTTATAAAGAGAAAAAGGAGTAGGAACAAGACTCGCTCTTTTCCAACCCAGGGTTGCACACAAAATCTACACCTGGTCATCGTACAAAAAGAAAAAGTATTAAAATATTAATACTTTTATTATCATAAACAAACAAATTTTCTATGTGTCCATGTAATTAGCAGGAACAGGACGTCCCCAATACAATTAAAAAAAAAAAAATTAAAAACCCAAACCAATTTGTTTAGAAAATCTTACTTTATCCACTCCCCCCCCCCCTCCTCTCCAACTCTGCTATTTTTCCCGCCTGTCTTCTCTTTATGCCTCTTGTCTGTTCTGCTGGGTTGTGTCTGATTGCCACCTGTCCAACCTTGTCCTTGTTGAGTCGTGTCAGTTATATGCCAGTGTGTCTTTGTGTGTGCGGTAAGTGGTGTGTTTTTTTTTGTTTTGTTTGTTCTTCTTCTCCTTGCCCGTTTCAAGCAAAGACTGGATTCCTATGGAAAGGTCAGTGCTGATGTTTTGTTGTTGCTGCCGCCGCTGCTGCTCTCTCACCGCTCACTGTTTGTTTGTCGCTTCTCATCTCCCAGCCCCCCCCCCCCTCCCCCCTCTCTGTCATAGTCGTTTCCTCCTCCCTCCCTTTTTTATTCTGTCCCTTGCCACCCATTTCCGTGTACAGTAATCTCCCTTCTCTCATCTTTACAACTTTTAAAAATTAAATATATATAAATATATAAAAGCATTTTGGTGTAAAATAGTGTCTATGGTTTTCCATAATAAGGAAAGCACTATCACTAACTCCCACTGTATATAAAGCCCTTGCAGAAGGAGATTGGCTTGAAATTTATTTGGTCATTTTGGTGCACGCACGTTTGGAAAGAGGTGATCTTGATATATATATATATAAAGCATCTTATTCATTCGTCTGCATCTGGCTGAAAGGAATCAGGATTGTGCTGTTTATCTCGGCATAAATTGTATATATATATATGAGCTGTTCTGTAACTATAGTGTATTTATTAAGCATCTGTTCTTAAGCCTGCATCTTTGTCATATATATATTATCTATAATATGATTTTACTAGTACTGTTTAGCAAAGTGAATGCAATCATACATTTATCTATACATATAAACAGCATGTTTACACATACATGGAACCACGGACATGAACACATGTGCATGTATATGTTTTTGTATGCACACAATCCCTTAATATGCATCACAGTATGCAAGTACTCAGACTAAAAAACACACGAGTCATAGATGCACATAGATAAAACACACAGACTGTTGCATATCACACCACTCTCACACACACACACACTCACACTCACTCACTTACACACACACACACACACACACACACACACACACACACACACACACACACACACACACACACACACACACACACACACAGAGTGAGTGTGTGTGTGCACACAAGGAGGAAGTGCATTCTGTGCAAACGATATATTTTATCAAACTGCTGTGGTGTATGTATGTGTGTACATATGCATACAATTGCCCTATCTACCACATGACTACTCCAGGGTATCAGTTCACACAGCAACAAGTCATAGGTAACACACCTGTTGAAATAGGTTATTTAAAAAAGGGGTGGTAGGGGTGAGTGGGAAGGAGAGTCGTTTTCAATATAACTACTATTATAATTGCAATGAAGATCAGAGTCAGCTTTTAACACTTTTCAGTAGTATGAATTGATAGCCACCCACCAACTGTTATATATTGACTTGGTTTTTGTGCATAGGCTGCCTGACTTTCTTTCTTTCTCTCGTGCACAAGCTGTATCAGTCAAGCTGAAGTTCTTGGCCCGACAGAGTAAAGTGAGGAAGAAGGGGGAAAAAACTGACCACAGCAGACTTTGCAGGAGACAACATTTCTGCTATATATGTCAGTGGACAGTCAAAAACCTTGTTGAACCGATTTTCTGGGAAATAAAGACTGTGAAGATAATAATAAATGGAATGTATATATCGCTATATCTTGCAAAAACAAAAGCAAACAAGAAGATAAGATGATAAAAGACAGAAGAAGAAAAAAGAATAGTACATTGTGTTTTAATTTTTGTATCGTAGTACTGTATGTGGTTGGTATCTAAGACGACAGGTAGGGTGGGTTTTTTTTTTATGTCAGTGTAGCCTTCACGAGGTACTGGCTTAATTAATGTAATGAATAGCAAGGGGATCAAGAGATAGGAAATCCTTTCAGAGATCACATACAAAAGAAAACCAGCCATATGGCAGCTAATATGGCTGCAGTAATTTCCAAAGGTTTCAAAACTGCAGTCCAATAATAAGTACTAGTGGTAATATCCAGACTTTGTTTTTGGTTTGGTTTTTTTCTTGCTTTTTTCTGCTTTTTTTTCTATAATTACAAGTTTTACATGCCACTTACATTACTAAGGTGTTTTACCAATGCTTTGATGATTTTTACTGGTGTGGCATAAAAGGAGTTTGTTTCATAAGTGTTTTTCATTGCCTTTAAGTGTTAAGAAGTATTGGGTGAGAAATATTAACATGGCTTAATCACTGCTCATGTAATGATTGCACACTATGTGTGTTGTTTTTTCATCCATCATCATGTTATAGTTTTCAGTGATAGGTGATATCTACTTGTGTTACATACTGAGCTGGATATGCCTGTTTGTAAAAGGAATCAGTTAAAGAGGGTCTGGAAATATGCCTGGACCGTAAAGCAGCACAAGTTCAGGCTTTTCAACCAGGCTGTTTTGTCTCTACCAGTTCAGTAGATTTCACAATGTTCTGGTTGATCTAAGCGGCACAGAGGTGAAAATGATAGTGGGGAACCAATGTCCACTGATGCCATGAATATGTTCTGGTTCCTTGGAATCAGACCTCTGGTGTTTGAGTGGGGGGGCTTCTGTGTGTTTGGGTTTCCCCCCTTTTTTGGAAGTTGATCTCCACAACGTTGTTTGGCTTTTTGTTGGTTCTATTTTTTTCTGTATTAACTTGTTTATTTTTTATAAGGAGCAGTATCTTTTTATTTTTTTATAAGGAGCAATAGCCCTTTTAGGGAGGAAAGGTGGGGGCATTTTCCAGTTTTTGAAACTGACCTCATCAGAAGTTTGGTCCCTCGGTCGTTTGCATCCCCCCAAGCTTTAAGACATAGCTGTGGCCGTTATCGGCCAACTCAGACCCCCAAAGAACTGGCTCTGGAGAGGGAGAGACTTTTGCTAGGAGGAGAAGTGTAGAGAGAACGGCTAGGAGTTGATTTCTTTTTTGTGTTGTGTGACACATGCCAGTTCAGTGTGGTGTGGTGTGGTGTGGTATGGTATGGTATGTTATGTCGTGCCAGCTTGTATGTGACGTGGTTGCTGCATGTCTCACTCACTGCCTGTCAGTCAAGTGTCAGCATGCTGATGTTGATGAATAATTTTTTAATTAACGGTGGTGAACAGACACACTCTGTCGGGCACAGACACACAGTCACTTCCGTGCTGTACAGTTTGGCTCTGTGTCTTGACTGTGCCAGCAACAGCAACATGTCACTTTTGCACGGGAAATCTTTTTCTTTCTCTAAATACCTGCTGTGTGTTCTTTTTCTCTGTCTCATCTCTTTCTTTCTTTCTTTCTTACATTTCTGTGTAGAAGAGTAGGTCAAGTTTTGCTTTGTTTGTTTGTATGTATGTATGTATGTATGTATGTTTGTTTGTTCATTGTCAAATATTAATAACTGCTAGGATAGAACATCGAGGAAAGTACTGAGAAAATGTACTGGACTGATAAATCGTTGTTTGCAGAATCATTATATTGATTAAAGTATTTGACAGATTATCACGTTTCTTTTTTTTTCTTCTTTTCCCCCCTTTCTTCTTTTTACCATGATGTGGATGTTGCAACAGAGAAAGAATTAAAAATTTAATTTTAATTCCCTGTTTACGGAGGAGAAAGAAAATATTACTTGTGTCGTACAATTTGTCGTCAATTTGTTGTTGTTCCGGTTTTTTTTTTTTCTTTTTTCAGTTTTTTCTTCTCAAATGTCTTCCTGGTTTTTGGTCTTTGACTCTCCAGTCAGAGCACATTTTGACATTTTGATTTATTTGGTAATTGGTTTGTGTGTGTGTTTTTGGTTTTTTGTAATTTTTTTAATTATTCTTTTTTTCCTTTCCATAAGGTTGTTTTTTCGCTTTATATTTACTTTTTGTGTGTTTCACTTCTTTCTTTCCCTTGATTTTTATTTAATCATTGATTCTCTCTCAATATCTATCTATATGATAATGTTGAGAAATTTGTTAAAACTTTTTTTTTAAACGTGTGTGTTTGTGTGTGTCTGTGTGTGTGCCTTTTTATACATACACCCATGTACATGCACGTTTATTAACATACATGTGAGTAGAAACTTTATTAGTGCTTTATCTTGAAGTTGCCCTAAGTGCAAAGATACAATAACTTAGGTGGACCCCATGGTAGCTTCGACGGACCCCATGAAATAAACAATGATAATAGGACAGGGGAAAAAATAACGGTTACTGTTTGGGAAAATAGAAACAGCATTTAGAAAAAAAGAATGGTCAGTCAAAAACATATATGCATCAGTAAAGACATCTCCGTATATATAAATAATTTTGTTTTAAACTTATATAAAAACTTTTATATATATATGTAAGTAGGTAGATATTTATATGTAGGTTGATAGATACTTACACACACACACACACACACACACACACACACACACACACACACACACACACACACACACACACCACACACACACACAAATACACACACACACACACATACATACATGAACAGTCATACACCTCTCTCTCTTTGTCTTTGTCGCACAAACACATACACACTCACAAACAATCACACATTTTTGTAAATAATGAATTCTTTTATTTCTTGTCTCCCAGTTTTTGAAATTATCAATTGGATTAAATCATTTTCTTGTTTAAAATATATTCATACTATCTGGTTGGAGTTTAACAGTGGAAAGGGGTTTTCCCTTGTATGTATATATGTGCATATGTTTTACTTCCTAGTAATTGACTGTGATAATAATATAATTTCTGTGATTGTGTGTGTGTGTATGTGTGTGTGTGTGTGTGTGTGTGTGTAGTGTGAAAGAGAGAGAAGAGAGAGAGAGAGAGAGAGAGAGGAGAGAGAGAGAGAGAGAGAGAGAGAGAGAGAGAATATGAAAGTTCTAGATAATGAAACGTTCTTGGTCTTTTTCCGATTTGTGTATTTGTTGTGTCATTTTACAAGTAGATATATTGGTGTTCACTTTCTGTTTGAAATTAGACATAAAGAACCAAGGCTATAAATTGATACTTCTTCTCGGTCTTCTATGACAGTATAATTATATACTGTTTGTGTCACGCAATGTGCTCGCCCATTATTGCAACTCTGGTCCATGTTGTCGTCACTTTTGAAATAATTAGAAGGTAGAGAATAGCTGTTTAAATAGCATTTGAAAGGTTTTTTTAATTAATGTCAGTACTGCCTGTGTTGTTGACAGTGTTTTATGTATTCAATGTGCATTTGGTTTTCAGTGAACTTTTAACGTTGGATTTTATTTGCTCAGTGTGTATTTTGTTTTTGATGATGTGTTGATTATGAAGTTTATTCATTCAAAATGCACGTTGTTTCGATCAGTTGTTAACTAAGTTGAGTTAGGGGTTGTTGTTTTTTAATAATTCTTTTGTTTTTACTACATGTGCATTTTGTTATTGATCTGTCAGTGAAAGAAAGGAGGTACATGACCAGTGGTAATTGACCAGTGCTAAAACCAGAGCTGTAGAAGTGGATTGCTTGCTGTTTTTTTGATGTTTGGGGGAGGTAGTAATAGGGAGGGGGTTGTATGTTTGAAAAAGGGGTTGATAGTCTTTAAAAAACCAGAAGATGTAGTGTATTGCATATTCATCTAGGAAAACATCTGAACTATGCTATGCTTACCAGCAGCACATTCTGAGGTTCTTTTGCTTCAAATGATAAGTTTTTGTTTGTTACTTTTTATTTTTTATTTAATAGAATATAATTAAGTACATTTTTAGAATTAAACAGTAATAAGTTTAGGAAGATGACATCTAAAGAAATGTTGTAGAGTATTGCTAAACAGTGTAGCCATTTGTCAGGTAGAGAAAATCAAACATATAATGATGTAACCCCATCCCTCACCCCCACCCTGCGGCCAAGAAGAACAAAAAACAAACAACAATTCCAATCTAGCTCCTTTAGATATGTTTTTTTCCATCAGAGCACTGGCATTGAGGGTTAGAGTCATCGGCTGTTAACTCTGTCATACACTATCGTCAGCTGGTGTGTGGCAGGAGGATGAGTGAAGCTGAAGAAGTTGGGGTTACTGTGGCTGGAGGGTGTTGGTAGATTCAGAAAAGACGCCAAGAAAGAGTTGATACTTGTGAGGTGGCCGAAGTAGTGATGGATTATGATGATTACACTTTCTTCTTTGGCATTAAAACCATCCCTTTTTTTCAAATGAAGAATAGCACCCACCTAGTTTATCCTCCTGTGCAGCAGACGATAAAATCCATTGACTTAATAAAGCAGCTGCTTTTTGTTTTTTGTTTGTTTGTAGTTAATAAGGAAGAAAAAAAGAGAATTGTACTTAAGATCTTTGGCTTTATTGATGCAGTTGAAAGAGAAGCTTTTTGTTAGTATGAAGTGATCAGATACAGCAGCAACAGCAATACCTGATATGTTGTTGGTGGTGGTTGTTGTTGAAGTCACTGGCTGGCACTTATGTGGGGTTTTTTCTTTCTCTTTTGTACAGTATGAAAAGAGCAAGTTCCCTGTCCGTTCTCAACATCATTAGCAGTACAGATGACAAGTTGCATGTGAGTATACAGCCGGTGTGTGTGTGTGTCCGTGTGTGAAAGAGAGAGAGAAGTTGTGTGTGTGTGTGTGTGTGTGTGTGTTGTGTGTGTGTGTGTGAGTGTGTGTGTGTGTGTGTGTGTGTGTGTGTGTGGTGCAAGCGAGTGAGAGAGAGAGAGAAGTGTGTGTGTGAGAGAGAGAGAGAGAAGTGAAGGTGTGTATTTCCTATTTCAATGAGTTTTCCTGTATCAGTATTTTATTTAAGTAAGTTTCTTATAGTAATGTTTGATTTCTATGTCTGTCATATTTCCCGACAAATGTCACATGCTGATTGACTTGTCTTCTTTGTCTGTGTTTGTGTTCAGGAAAGTCGTCGGTCTGTAGGAGACTTGAGGATACGAGGGCGGACGGCCAGCTCGGAACATTTATCAGGTCCCATGTTTTGACCATCTCCCTCACTGCCTAGTGTGTCTTTTGTCTGCGTGTGCTAGAGGATCATCGTTTGGTTCATCTGCGTGTCCACTCATCGCGCTTGGACAGGCTGGTTTCATTATTTTTGCTGTCTTCGCAATGGCTGCTTCATGGATTACTGTTTTCAGACAAGACGAGTGTGGACGTTGATCAGCCGATGGTTGGAGGTGTACATAAAACTGCTGTTGTTATTGATGTTGTGGCTGATGACTGCAGCCATGCTCTGGCAAAGCCATGTTGGGCAATATCGGTGTGAGGGTTTTTTTGTTTTTTTTTTGGTGATGTTCTTGCCTTAATGAGCTGCCTGCTACATCATCATCATCATCATCAGAGGATCATCATCAATTTTGGCTGGCTTTTCAGTAATGTTCTTTTCTATTTTGGCGTCTCTCTTGCTCTCTCTCTCTCTCTCTCCAACACATGCTTCAGCACTGCTTCGTAGGTATAGAGGGCAGCCAGATGACCGACCATTTTGATCCACCAACACGGTTTTGCCTCAGGTCCATGACGTCTGCTGTCTCTAAGATCCTTGTCATCTGTAGGGGCATGGCCACAGTCTGGTGTTGCAGCCTGTTAACACATGTTTGGCTGTGGAGATCATAGTGACTGCATCAACTTACAGCTTGTTGTCTCATGTGCGATTTGGTTGCAATTGTGTGTATGTGTGTGTGTGTAGAAAGGAACATTGGTTGCTGTTATGTTGTTGTTTTTTAAATTTTAATCATTCATCAATCAATTTGAGGTGAGGGGGATGTGACAGGAGGGGGATGGATGTATACATTTCTTTTTTTCATGAATTTAAAGATGGTCGTGTTTTGTCACTGTGCTAAAAGATGAACACTTCCACTTTTAGACGGGCTACTTATGGAAAATATGCAACTCAAAGAAACAAAATGCGTGATTAGAGAAACAGAGAAGTGGTGACAGCATTGTTTTAACCCCATGATAAGAGAGAAGTTTGGATGGAAGAAGCTTGAATTCATTGCTCTGGAGCAGTTAAACTGGGATCGAATTTTCACCACAGTGTGCTTCTCATGTTCCAGAAGTAGGTGAAGCAAGCAAAAATATAAATAAATATTTTGAAAGGATATCTATAGAAGAAGTAAGTAGAAGAAGGCAAAAATGCAGAGATTTTCAGAATACTGTATCGAAACATAGGAGCTTGAATCACCTTTTCACAGATGTAAGATAAGGGGGGGCTGTCATGACTCAAAAAGCCAAAGATGACTGTTCTGAAGTTCTGTTTGCTGCAAACCATGCCCAGCCCACCACAGCAAGAAGCGACAGCCCTCTTTTCAGGCATGAGCTCGCAGTGGAGAAAACTCATCGTCGTCATCACATGAACAAACCACTGCAGAAGAAAAGGGAATTTCCCACCACTGTCTTGTGTTGAGTACAAATTACGCTTGGTTCACTTCAAACCACCAAAATGACAACGCTGACTAGCAAGCAGTGTTAGTCAGTCAGTGTGGACTCATGCAAGACCAGTGGTGTGTTTCTTCTGACATGCATACTGCAAGCTGAAAACCGCCCCCTGAAAATTGTTTCTTGCTGTTTCGTCATCAAGCCAAGCAAGGACAAACCATTTCGGAATGTGAAAAGGTGAAGACAGATGGTTAGTTGTAAGGAATATAAGGTTTTGAGGTCTTTGACATGTTTGTGTGGAATATATTTGACTCTGGGGTTGTTGTTTTTTTCATGATAAACATGCAGTCATTTTTCAGATAAGTCTGCTTAACTTGCCAAGATGTTAGAGAAAAGAAGGAAAAGTGAGAGAGTGTATTTGTTTGAAAAAGAAGAAGAAATGAAGTGCTAGGAAAACTGAGTGAAATGTTGGATTCAGCTAACTTTTTTTTTTGTGGTGGTTACCGCAATAAATATTTGTAAACATTCAGGAGAAATCTCATGTTTCATGTTTGTTTGATGTCTTGGGTTCAGTCTTTTTGGGTGAATTGGAATGTGTTGATTTTGATGGACATGTGAAAGATATTCAACACTGCAAGTCAGACATATTTTATTTCATAGAGAAGGTGGATTATTGTCAGGCTCTTTTTACAGTTATTTTTTTATATTTAGTATGGTTCATATTTCTGCTGTGCAGATGGGTTTTTGTTGGGTTTTTTTTTTTACAGCTCCGAAAAATCTGAGACTGGTAAAACTTCAGTGACTATGATGATTGTAAATAATGAACATGGTAATCTCATGAAAGCAGACAGTGTAAATTCATAAATAGTGACCACAGTGTTTCTTTTTGAAAAAAATGATCATTAGCAGCTTAATGGTGGTTTAATTAGTGGAGTTGCATATATGGAGTTAGGACTACTGTGTGACCGTGAGAGAATAAAATGCATTTATGATTGATCATGTCATGTGGATGATGCCATGATCACAGTGTAGTTTTCTAGTCTGGAACAGCTGATTATGTTTTGGTTTTTTTAATGTTTGAAACTGTACACTAGCCTGTGATTTTGCTAGCGTATTTTTAACATTGTTGGAGAAGGGAAAATGTTGCAGTTTCCCATATTTCGAATGTGTGACTGACCTTTGACGTCAGTTAACTTTTTTTTTCTTTCTTTTAAAAAGAAATCAAATGTGGATTTGTGGACAATGGGACTTTCATAGTGCTTAAAAGCTTAGCTGTTTCTACTGTGATGAACAGCTCATATTGCTTTAAAAGTTTTTTTTCTTTTTTGTGAACTTTTTTTTAATGAACATGTTTAAAGATTCAGCTTTATGATGCAAGCCATCATTCATTCAAAATGAGAGTATTTGAAGTGATATCTTCAGTGCCCACATTGAAAAGAAAACCAACCGGAAACAGACAGAAAATTCATGTGGATTTCTGTTTTCAATCTACTGTATCACAGGCATGAGAGAAGAAAACCCATTGCTTGAAATTAAAGGATTAATGGGATTTGTAAAAGCTGACCACTGTGGACAAGAAGAATTCTGTTTTCAAGCTGATCAGTGTTGACAGCAGTTGGACCAGTTGCATGTAAATGATTTCCTAGGTGCTACATTACTCATGCCATGTTTGAGCCCAGTTCCAGAAATCTGGATGTGTTTGTGTGACTAAAGCCAAAAGATGATAGGGAGACTAACAGTGACCTCTCAGATGATTTGGATTTTGAAATATGTGCTCTTCAAAGTTGGAAGACATAACTAGACCTGTGTCCATTTTCCATCGTTCACCCTTGTGCGTATGGCATTGTCATAAAAGCTATTTCTTAAAAGTAGAATGAACCATAGCACACACAAAAATGTGTCAGAATACTATGTAGACCATAACTTTGCTAGAGAAATAGAAAACCTGTGCTTGTTTTAAGAGAACATAGAAAAGAAAATGTTGGAGTCAAAAAGAATGGGAAGATTGAAATAGATGTCCTGATCATTGAATTGCTTGGTATCTCAGGCATAAAATGCTTGGAATCCAAGTTTGAAGCTTGAATATTTTTCGACTTGGCATGTACTTGCTAAGACCCTTCATTCTGGAGGCGAGTCCTCTACAGTCTGTCTACCAATGTCAGGGAAGAGTCCTCTTCAGAATCAGATCACATCATTGCTGTACTGGTGGTTAGCATCTCTGGTGTTCTTTCACCTGAGCAACAGGGCTAGCTTTTTTTTCCTTGGCCACAAAATAGTGTGCAGGATCATTGCATTGTGTGAAACAAAAGGGGGGGGGGGGGGGGGGGGGTAGAGAAGAAGAGGAGAGAGAGGGACAGAGGTTTATTTTCTTAGGATTTTGATCTTACTGAAAATTTAGGTTTTTAATAGTTTGTTTTCGCACTGTAACTGCTTTACTTTTGTCTTGGCATATACACACACACATGCACGCACACGCACATACACACACACACACACACAAATGCTGTTCTAAATTTTATAAACTGGTAATGGTCTGCAGCCCTGTTGCTCAAGTTAAAGATGACCTATTTTCATTGTTCTTGCTTCAGATGAGGAAAAGAACCTTTTTCAGAAGATAACTGTTGTGGTAGAACTTGGTTCTGGCATGAAGCGTGTTTCAGAGTTGGTGCCGCTGTATTTGATAGGTTTCTGTAGGTTCCAGATAAAAATGATGACAAAGGATTGAAAGACATGCTTGTTAACTTAAGATATTTTCATCAAGCAATACTCAAAAAGGGGGCTACTTACAGGAATAGTTGTTGTCCCCACCAGTTAGCATTTATGAATTGCTCTGGAATAAAATGTAGTTAAGGCAAGAAAGTACCAGTTGTGTTTGAAACAGAAGTCAGGTCTATGCTATGGCATTGAGGAACAAGTTGGGAACTTCAGTAAAAAAGAAAAACAATATGAGAAACACAGTGAGGATGGTTTCTTGGGGTAGGTTTCCTTTTGCCCCCCTGTGTCTTTTTTCCTGTCTGCTGGGGAAGCAGTGCTGTCAGCTGCAATAACATGGGTTCTGTTCATTGCTTCACACTCTAAGTTATTGTTGGTGTGGACAGTTAAATGATGACTGTCCATGCTTTCTTCTCAGTGACAAGCGTTTAATTTATTTCAAACTAGTACATCATGTACACTTTTTAAATAGTTTGTGCGCATGCATGCGTGTGTAAGAATGATAGGAAAGGCAAAATGCAGGAGCTAGAGAGTTTTGCTTGTAATGTACAAAGAAATAAGTCATGATCATATTCTTTGCTTGTCATGATCATATTCTTTGCTTGACAGCACTTTGATGATTTTAAGCACATCTCATCTGACTTTGACTGTTTTTGTTGATCTCTGGAATGGAATTTTCCTGGTGTACAGTGAAGTGTTAGTAAAGAACAAAAAAGTCCAGTGATACTGTGCACGCCATAGGTATGTTTGTGCTCTTTACTGATCTTTGTCTTTCTGCTTTCTGCATGCATGTACAGAACCAACTCTGAGAGATAGATATACAGGTCTGCCAGCTTTTTGGACTGACACGACAGTGGTCGATGAATCAGATCATATGGTTGCTTCGTTTTCATGCTTAGAATTAGCTGCTTGTGGTAAAGGATTGCAAGTACATGACAGGTGGCTGGTTTAGTGTTTTAGTACGATTCTATCATCACGTAGAAGACATTTGTGGACAGGGAACACAGTCTTCATAGTAGAGAGCAAGTTGAGAACAAAGCTTCATGTCTCATCACTCAGTAGACTATAGTTGGTTCTTTTTTTTCTTTTTTTTTTTACTCTGAGGAGCAGCTTTTAGGGGGAAAATGGAATGCAGCTTGTCAAGCGAATGGTGTGACAGTGTCCTTCATCACCGTGAATGTGTCTTGTTCTTTCTGCTTGCTGCCTGGAAGGGGCTGTGCTGTCAGCACTGGGCTCACACATTCCTGATGCACATGTATGTCCTCTACAGCTCAGTCTCTCGTCTGACCCTGGACGTCCCCTGGCAGAGTGTAAAAAGCAGCATCATGCATATCAACCTAGCTCTGACCTGTCCTGTCCTGTCCTCTGCTGGGCGTGTTGCTTTTGTTGGGCAGGGATGGGCTTGCTCTTCTGTAGACCTGTGTGTTGTGGAAAAGGAGGAGACAGCAGAGGAAACACTCTTGACTCACACAGTACATAGCGATGTGATGGAGCCTTTGTGGGCAGAGTTGACATGTGAATGTGTTATCTGGATTATTGGTGTTGGTGCACAGGATTATAATCCATTGCAGTGAAGTGTGGGCAGTCAGTCATCTGACATACCCCCTATAGCTGCCGGCCCTTCTGCTGGTAGAGTTATTTGCCCTGTTCACTTGTACAGCACTCAGCAACATATTTTACAGTTATTGCCATCTGTTGTTTCTGCTACCAACAAGAAAAGTGTTTGTTCACATATACAGCTCACTCAGGTCTGTATGGCGTATGTATCTATACTATGTATAGCCATAGAGCATTCATTTGGCTCAGAAGAGCCAGTGACAAATTCATCCTTTGTAATTCTGTTGCTTGCTTATTGAAAGACCAAGTAAACTCGAGAGTTCAAGAGAGTGTGAATTTGACTTTAAATTAAAAAAAGACCAGAAAGATGAAACGGTCAACAAGCAAAGAAAGGTACAGACTGATCAGATGAAGAGAAAAGATATGAAGATGTTTTCCTATCTGATCTGTCAGCGTGTTCGAGGCAGTGGTCTGTATTATTCTGCTCAGCTGTGAACAGATTGGTAGCAGCGCTCTGATGAATCGATGACACAGGATCAGACCAGGAGTATGGTGCATACTGTAACAGTCAAGTGCTACATTCAAAAGGCTGATCTGCCAAAGGTGTGTTTTGTGCTGTCTTTTCCTTTTTCACAACATTGTCTTGTATTTCTTAGTTTGCAGTAGATTGTACAGCTGATAACTGTGTTCCCCCACTCATTAGATTTCTGTTGAAGTGGTTTTTCTGTGTGCTGTCACAGGTCAACATTTTTAGAGTTGTGCACTGCAACAGGTTTCTTGTTGTTACAACAGCTTGGAAAATATGGAGAAAAACACAAAACAAGGAGCAGTGATTGAAGCTCAAAAAGACCAACATGCACATTGTGTTGATGTGTTTATGTACAGCCTTTTTTGAATTGGCTGTTGATGATTTGTGCTTCAAATGTCTACATTTTTAGTGAGAACCTTCCTTTCTTTTTCCTCTCTGCCTACATATGGAACAGCACATAGCTTTAAACTGAAATTTAAAGAAGCTTTAAAATCAGAGACAGATTTTGTTTCCTTAAGCGATAACAAAAGGAACATGGCTCAAACTGAAAGAATAGAGCAAATAATTCTGGATTAATCAAATCTCATTGATGAAATCTGTGAAACATATTTGATTTGGATATGATAGGTTCTGTAAGTTACTGTGACAATTGGTCTTTTAAAAAAGAAAAGAAAAGACAGCTGAACTTGTGCATCGATCGATCTTCAACAATACACTGAAGAAAGGCGGGTCATTTATACCTTGCTGCTTTAACTATGTAGTCCTTGTGCTTGTTATTTGTTGACAAATAAACCATTCTGAATATGAAATGTTTCATAATGAGTTAGGTCTACATCAGCTCAGAGTTTACTCAGATGTGTCATTTATAGAGATGGTTTTATGGTATTTATAAAGGGAATGACCTTGTAGTTGTACAGATGTGGAAATAAATCATGACTGACTCCCCAGATGATTTGTTGGGCTTGAAAACTACTACCGAGAGTTGCTCCTTGCCAGAATGTTGACAGTGAAGACTTCGTTGTATAGACTGTACATGTGGAGAAGGATGACATGAACTCTTCTATACTACACTGCAGATGTAACTAACTTCAGCAAGCTTTTTGTGATCAAGAAGAAAGCGACGTGGTCAGTCTTCTCCTCATTGTCAGGATAGAACTTTTGCTGTGACAGCACTCATCTTGCTTCTGATGTTGTGGAAAAGAGGTGGCTGTGGGGTCTGTGAAAATAAAGAAACACTTGTTTTCACACAGCAAGCTGCTGGTTGTCTGTCTGTCTGTCATTGTGTGGCGTGGGAAAGAGAATGAGTCACTGAATGTGTGTAGATCTGTCTTTGGTTTGTTGTTGAAGGTGGGAGAGAGAGGGGGAGAATGGTCTTTAAAAAAACTTTATTTTGTGTAGTAACAGTCACATGGGCATTTCTCTTTCTCTCTCTCTCTCTCTGTCTCTCTCTTTCTCTGCATTCCTTTATCGGGTGGGATGTGTAGTGCCTGGTCTTCTCTTGTGCCTTGTGACTTTACAGGAGGTCTGCCCACTGGCCTCAGCCATTCCATTCCAATTTCAGAGCAGCTCATTTCATTGTACAGGTTGCATGTTGGGTATGTTTGTGTTTCTGTAACCCACCAAATTCTGACATGATTTCCAGGATCTTTAACGTGCATATTTGATCTTCTGCACGTGTATGTACACAAAGAGAATCAAAGCACTCGCAGGTCAGCAGTTGAAGTTGACCTGGGAGATTGTAAAAATCTCCACCCTTAATTCACCAGACATCACTGCTAAGATTTGAACCCACAACTCTTCTGGATCCACGGGACTGGAGTCTAACAAGTTAAGCCACTCGGCTATAGTGTCCATGCATTTCTCTCTCTTTGTGTGTGTGGGTGTGTGTGACTTCATTTAAACTGTTTTTCTTACAGATAATGTACAGAAGATTTTTTTCACTTATCTGAACTGTTCTTTCACACAGATGATGTACAGAAGAAGGGCAACAAGCAGAAGAAAAGCCTTTCAGTTGTACAGACAACTTCACATGTACATGACGCAAGTGGCACAGCACTGACAGGGGATGTGTTAAGTGAGAGTGACGCAGAAAATCAGTCACTCTCACTCTCACATCACCTGTCATGAAGTCTTGTACAGATCATTGGGGCATCACTGAAGATTTTGCAACCAGTTTCACAGTCATACTGGCAGCATGAAATGCACACTTACGGCTCTTATTGGTGTGTGTAACTTTTTTCATGACTTTTAATTCATACTGTGTAAAGGGGTGGGTTAACTCGGTGGTCAGAGCACTCACTTCCCCAAGCAAAGGCTAAGCAGCGTTGAGGGTGGTTACCAAATGGATGGGTGACCGTTTGCGCGCCTTGGCTTCAGTACAGCTCCCCCAGTTCACCCAGCTGTAAATGGGTACCTGCCCTCTTTAGGGTCTGGGACGGTAAAGCAGGGAGGGAGAGGAGATGGGCGCCGCCCTCAATATGCTGGCCCCCAGAGAAGATGAGGTCTCTGATGCCTCACTCCCCTACGACCACATAGGTTATGGGACACCTTTACTCTGTTGTATGATCGCCTTAAGTCCCATTTGCCCTTCCATCTGAAATTGGTCATAGTCTGTCTCTTGTCTCTCGGCGGTCAGAATGCATGACAAATCCGCCATTTGGCAACAAATTCAGGATCAACACTTGCCAAAATTGTCGCTAGCAACATTTTGGATAGGTAACCAATTGGGGACATAACATAAATTTCGCTGTCTTTGGCAAAATACTGTTAAAAAATTTCATCCTCAAGGCAAAGAAATTAGAATAAACTTTTTTTTTTTTTTGGGGGGGGGGGATGGGCGATAGAATTCCAGGGGAATATGTCTTATATAGGAAGCACAGGAAGAATACTACCAAACTATGTAATGTATCAAATTGAATGTGAACAATGGGGGGCAGGATAGCCTAGCAGTTAGAACGTTGAGCTCGTGATCTACCACCAAAGCACCCATTCGAAGGGATTGTTTCCCTGGAGTTAACGTCAGTTCTGACTCCACTCTCCAAGACCTTCAGATGAGACTATAAACTGAGATTCTGTGTGCGAACACACACAGAACATCTATTTAGCACACGTGTTTAAATCAAACAAACCAACACTGCCAAAAACAGTACTGCAGGGAACACTCGAAGGTGGCAGAAAGAGGGGAAGACAGAACAAGTCATGGATGGACATCAGGGAATGGACCAGGATGAATGACTCGGCACTACTGCGCAGAGCCGAGGACCGAGATGGATGGAGGAGGCTTACCACGGCATCGTCTTTCGTGTCTCCTCCACGACCGCCAAGGTCACGGGACTGATGATGATGATTAAATCAAACCAAAAAGGCAATAAGAAAGAGAAACGCATCAAAAGTCTCACCATCGGTGAACCTCAGAGCTCTAGCTGAGGAACGAAGAACAGATGCACTTGTCTTGTTTTATGGCTACTTAGGAGCGACAGGCCCATCGAGCATGATGGAGCAGGCCTAATTACTGTGTACATCAGCAGTGGTCAGAACACTCGCTTTCCCCCAGCCACTGTTAAGCAGCATCGAGCGTGGTTACCGAGTGGATGGGTGACCGTTTGCGCGCTTTGGTTTCAGTACAGTCCCCCAGTTCAACCAGCTGTAAATGGGTACCTGCCCCCTTTAGGGTAAGGGAAGGTAAAAGCAGCGAGGGAGAAGAGATGGGCGCCACCCTCATGCTGGCCCCAAGAGAAGCTGAGGTTTCTGATGCCTCGCTCCTCTACAACCACATAGGTCATGAAACACCTTAACCTTTACCTCTTTTGTGTACATCAGTGAACAGGAGCACAATACGTAGATCTGTGGTTTGAATCCCAAGTTAATTTTCTCTGGTAACCATTGATTATCATGCAATAAAGGAAAAATGTCTCTGATTTGGTGGCCTCAGTTGCTCTGGTCTGTGGTGTCTGAGGTCACCCATACACTTTCGGTTGGGTGGTTTTTTTGTGTGAGTTAGCGTCAAAGCTTTCGGGGTTGGAGGTTCATAGACTAAGATGTCGTTGGAGAGAGACGTGGTGGTGGTCACCATCCTGGATGGGCGTTTTACTCAGTGTAGCTCCGCGACTGTTCCATCATCGTCTGCTACAGCTATGTGTCACAAATGATTATCTGAACTAGCTCATACATATTCAAAAGAACACCCGTGAAACTAGTTGCCCTTCTTCACAGTGTGTTCCCACGGGAGAGTATTGAGCTGTCATTAAAAACAAACAATAAGGAGGAAGGTGGCAGGACGGTTTAGGCGTTCACCTGCCTAACAAGTACACCGTGAGGTTCATGGTTCGAGCCTTGCCCTGTCTTCCCGGTTTGACGGCAAAATCGAAGTGAACGTCAAGTCTTTTGCAGGAGACTCTAAACCAGTCAGACCCGTGTCCTGATTACGGACTTGTGCACATCAAAAGAACCCATGATAGTAAAAAAAAAAAAAAAATCTGAAAGAACAGGGAGCTATCTCCTGACTGTCCTGGCAAAATTGCTAGATTCAATTCACAACTGTATCCCCGAAGACTGATTGTGGCTACTTCAATTGTGGGGGTAAAAAGGTAAGAAAAACGGTCTGGCACGCAAAATCTCACCATTGGTGAACGTAAGAGCTCCAGCCCAGGAACACCAAAAAAATGCCCCACCTCCCAATTTAATGCGGCGGTAGGGGTGCTATTCTTAGAGAACACCATCTGGTAAAGGGGGAGGGGGTGGGGGGAGGGATTATCATGGCACTCAGAGCTTAACAAGGGTAGAAATTCAGACGCTAAAAGGTGCTATGTTTACAAGTATGACAAACATCCACACCACACATTTCCCATCTAGACTTAATTCCACTTTTAGAGGCAATAGAGTTAGCTGATAAGTTGCTGAGTGTGTGTGTGTGTGTGTGTGTGTGTGTGTGTGTGTGTGTGTTACTGGAGAAAAAGTCAATAATCATTGTCATCACTTGCTATGGTTTTGTCATTACCCCCCATAGCAGAGAACTAACATGAAAAATAGGACGCGTTAGAAATGTTACATCATTGAAAAAAATATATTCACGAACACGCGCACACCTTAAAATGTCAGTTTAAACTTTTTTTTAAAAAGGGGTTGTTTTTTTATTTTGCAGGCTAAAATTCACTTTTCGTGCTTCACTCTCTAGTGGGCTTGGAAAACTGCTACTTCTAGACCGAAAAGGTTAATGATTTTTCTTTTTGGTAAAAAGCAAAACACACACACACTCTCTCTCTCTCTCTCTCTCTCTCTCTCTCTCTCTCTCTCACACACACACACACACACACACACACATAAGCAAGCACCCGAGGATGAAGTACATTTTGTGTGGAGCTGTCCATTATTAGAGTATGTTAGGCAGAATTACATCCCCGTAAAATATAGAAGACAGCCTTTTTTTTTTAGACTCTGTTTACTCCTGGCATCAAGTCAGCCTGAGGTTGTGCACAGCCTCACTTTATAGTTATGTAAAGCTTTCAGAATAAGAGAGATATTGTTATCCTAAGTCATATTTTTGTAGCTGACTTTTTGTTATACTGTAACATTTTGTCGTTACTATTGCTTTTACTGCCACCAAAATACTGAGTAGTTCGGCAACCCCCTTCATGTATGGGCCAATGGCCTTTTTGTGAATAAATAATTCGAGTTCGAGTTCTCACACACACACACACACGCGCCATGAAATATCTTTAAAAAAATGTTTATGGCTTTCTCTTCTGCATGCTTAAATTACCTTTTCGTGTTTCGCTCCCCTGTTTAGCAGGCTAGAAAGACTGTGTACCATTCTAGACCAGAAAAGGTTAATTTTTTGTTTTTTGTGGTAAAACAAAACACACACACTGGAACACACAGTGCCACACAATCAATTTCCACAGGGAGGGGGTGAAAATGGGGTAGGGGGTGGTATCAGTTCGTTGGAACTGGTCCAGTCTAGAGCTAAAGCTGTCAAGGTCGTCAACACTTAACTCCAACCGCAGGGTCAACTAAAGTATGACTTAACTGCGAAAGAGCACTGGAGGCATCAGAGAGAGAGAGAGAAAGAGAGGCAATGACAATGACAATGACAATGACAAATTCTTTTATTTCGAGGATAATGAATAAGCACACATGTGCTTTTTTACATCCAGTCCCCGCCCGTTAGGGATACATCTTAATAATAATAACCCAATACTTATACAGTCTCACAATAAAAACAAGGGGAAATAACCCTTTTCAAAACAGCCCCCCCCCAACAACCCCCCCCCCCCCCCCCAAGCAAGCAAATAAAAGAAAACCCTAAAAATACCCCCCACCCCACCCCCACCCCCCAAAAAAACCTAACCAAAACAAACAAACAAACAAACAAAAGAGAAAGAAAAACCAAACCAAAAAAAGAAGATAAAAAAAGAAAAACAGACAAACAACAACAACAACAACAACAACAGAGCCAAGAAAAATAACACAATCAAACTTAATAAGTCATAAAGATAAACATCTACACAGAGACAGAGACAGAGACAGAGAGAGAGACAGACAGAGAGAGAGAGAGAGAGAGAGAGAGAGAGGCTGGGTGGATGTGAGGGTGGGTGGGGGTGTTTGAGATCACGACCAGGTTGAAGGCACGATTACCAGTTTGCAAGTTATTCAATTTTTGAAACATTTTAGTTTCCCCTAAGTCGGAATGCATACGGCTACTTTGATAATGGGGTTTTAAAAGAAAAAAAACAACAACAACCCCCAAACCCACGGGTGGCGTATGTAAAATTTCACCATTGGTGAACCTTAAAGTTCTAGGGAAGGGAAGGAGCAAGACAAACAAGAAGAAACAAACTGTTTAGTGCAGTAGGTCCCCTATCGTTAAGTGGTGTGTGTGATTCAGATTCAGATTCGGATTCAGAATATTTTATTGCCATTTAAGTCATGTAGACTTATTTGACACAACAAAAACATCAACTATAATTATTATCTATTTTGGCTAAAAGTGATGTACACTAAAAACATGTTCTCTTGTTCTCTTTTTTCAAAACACTCATACACATAATCTGATGATATCTGCTTGATATATATCAACTGTGATTATGTCACTTAATTTATGTACACAGTTTTTGCGTTCTTTGTCTTTCGTTTTGATTTTTAATAACAAATTATTTCTGAGTTCATCATATAAAATGCATTCATCAAGTAAATGAAATTCATCTTCAATTTTGTTACAGTGTCTACATTTTCTGTCCTCTCTGGATATATTTTGGTGTCTCCCTTTCTCTATCATTAAATTGTGACAGCTTGTGCAAAATTTACAATGTCTTCTTATGAGTTTTGTTTTCATAGTTTACTAAGTATGGTTCCAATCTGTATTCTTTGGTAGCAAAATCATAAAATTTTAGTTTTGCAAACTCTTTCTTTTGGTAGATCCAAAATGTTTTATACATGTCCTCAAGTTTTCTTCTAACAGCATAACTCAACCGATGAACATTAAGAGTGCTTTGGTTCTTCCAGACATGTTTGAATCCAATTGTGTACAGAATATTTTTCACTGTGTTTATCCATTTATCGTATGTATTATTATGATACAAATAATCGTATACTATTCTAATATAAGAGTCTGGTTTTGATTCTGTCAAATGAATCCAAAAGGACATTATCTGGCATATGATTTTAAGGGTCAGTGGAAATCTCCCTAATTCACCCAAAGTGGGTAGTACTAATGCTTTTTTATGAACTCCTATCATTTGTTTACAAAATTTTACATGAAAATTCTCATACAAAAACTGATTGGATAAGCATGTCTTGAACAGTTTATCTATATGAAATTCTGTCTCCCCATTAAAACAAAAAGGAAACCAAACTTCTGCTCCATAGGTTAAAACAGGGGTTATCAGTGAGTCGAATAAACGTGTGTGTGTGTGTGTGTGTGTACTTTAACTTCTGTTCACTCGAGGTGAGATTAGACCAAAATAAAAGTGCCACAATAGATTGAGAATGTGTGTGTGTGTGTGTGTGTGTGTGTACTTTAACTTCTGTTCACTCGAGGTGATATTAGACCCCCCAAAAAGTGTCACAATATATTGAGTGTGTGTGTGTGTGTGTGTGTACTTTAACTTCTGTTCACTCGAGGTGATATTAGACCAAAATAAAAGTGTCACAATATATTGAGAATGTGTGTGTGTGTGTGTGTGTGTGTGTGTAAAGTGTTATCAAATGCCCTGTACACAACTGACAAACCAAGAGATGATATCAGGAAAATGTCATAATTATGCTGAGGCTCAGACATGATACCACCCACACGTCACTCCAACATTCGGCAAAAGAATACTATTGATTGTATTCTTGGTAATTATCTTTATCTTTGGATTCCTTGATTAAGGCAAACGATACTAAGCTGTGGCCATGCTTAATCTGTCATTCCCAGTTACTACTAAACTTGAGGTCAAAAGTACTTTCATGGAAAACATAAAGAATTTCTTTGTTGTTGTTGTTGTTGTTGTTGCTGTTGTTGTTGTTGCTGTTGTTGTTGTTGTTGTTGTCGTCGTTCCTCGGGTTAGAGCTCCGAGGTTCACCAACGGAGCAATTTTATTTTATGCGACCATTTCCCCCCCCCCCCCCCCCCACATCTTTAAGGTAGCCACATTCCGACTTTGGGGATGACTTCTAAACGCAACAGTTGTGTGCATGCTGGGTTTTTGAACTGTTTTTTTTTTGGGGGGGGGGGGGGGGGGGGGGCGGGGGATCATCCTTCTGACTGGCACAAATGGCCCATTCTTCCAAAAGGCAGAACAGGTTTTAATGTGTGCGCACGATACTCTGCGTGTGTTTGTATACGGGGGCTTCAGCTCTTCTGAGGTATTTTTGTTTTTGTTTATAGAGGTGCCCCAAGGCTCACAACTGTTGTGGGCCGCCATCATGAAGAGGTGGCCTGGAGAGATGACGATAGGAATAGTTGTTCTCTTCCAGCAGGCTAACACACCCAAAGCCCTAAAGCCAGCCACTGGTATGGCCACCATACCTGACTGACTGAGGGAACACACAGCTTGAACACCCACCCTCCTGTCCTTCCGACCTGGCCTCTGCACATTATTATCTGTTCTCCTTTCTGAGGAAAAGAAAAGAGGAATGGAACCAGGTTCTGATGGAGAACGTTTAGCTTCCCTGTGGAAATGCGGGGGGGGGGGGGCTTTCTAGGAACAGCCTCTGCATCTTCTGGAAATGTTGTGCAAAAAATTTCTCGTTTTGTCACTCCCTCTCTATCTTCTACTTCTCATGCTCATTAAAAATTTTCTGCCTACCCAGCCCATTCTCCTGCTTTTTTTTCCCATGCACATCTGAAAACTTTTTCTGATTAACTTCCTGATGAGCAGCGCTGAAGTCGGAACATGTCGGCTGTAAGGTGACAAGCTCAGGAGAAGACCAGGCACTACACAGTCTACCCAATATGGCTTGACCTCAAAGCAATTAATAATAATGATAATATATGAAATTTACATAGCGCTGAATCTTGTAAAACAAAGAAATCGAAGCCCTTGCACTCAAATCATTTACACGCATGCAACTTTCCTCAAATAACATAAGATATTTCAAATTTATGTACACACACACACACAACAGACGTAAAATTGAAGACACACACACACACACACTGTACAAGTGTGTGAGTGCGTGTGTGTTGTGTAATTGGTTCGGTTTTGGTTTTTTACTTTCCTGCTGTTTTGGCCTTTTTATGTTCTTTTGTATTACACATAAATATGCTGATTTATTTAGTTTTGTCGCTGTTAGTTTTCTGTTTCATTGTATTAGATGAGCTAAATTGTTATTGCTGACGTTAGTACTGCTGGGTGGGTTTACATTGCCTGAATTTATTCTTTGATCGAAGGATTAACGTTGCTCTGCCTCAAACCAAAAAGCACATGTACATGTGTGTATATGACCCGGGAAAGGGAGGGAATGGATGTCTTTGTTATACTTCTTTGCTCTGAATCCAATAGCTGTTGGTTATTCTTGTTTTTCTTATATATGAGTATATTATGTGGTGAAGGGGATATGGGTGAGGATGTGTATGTGTATGTGTATGTAAGTGTTTAAATGATACATCAGTTTCCTCTGTTTATATCCATTTGGTTGTTGTTGTTATTGTTGGTAGTGGTGGGGGTGGGGTTCTGGTTTATTTTTCCTTTTGTTTGTTTTGGGTTTAGGGTGGTTTTCTTGGGGAGGGGGAGGGGATATTTTGGACTCTTTTTCTCGTCTTTTGTTAGTTCTATATTGTTCTTCATTTGTCTAGGCTGTTATTCTTGTCCTATGTTAGTTATTGTCGCTGTTGTTGTTGTGTATGTATATTTGTGTTTGTTTGATTGTTTATTTCCTTGCTGTGGTTGTTCTTGTTGATTCATCTTTTTGGTGTTGTTTTATTCAGTTGTTTGTATGGTTGAAGGTTTGTGTGTATATGTGTGTGTGAGGGGGGAGGGGGAGGGAAGCAGTTGGTGTGGGCTTTTAATTTTTATTCTGTTTTGTCTTCTTTGTTTGTTTTGGTTTGGTTTTTCTTTGTTGCTTGTTTGTTTGTGTTATGACGGATATTTTTTCAAGATTTTTGAATTATTTGAATTGTATGGTCTAATATTTTTCTGTTTTTTTTGTTTTGTTTTTAATTCCACATATGCATATGTTATTGTTTTTTTTGTTTGATTTGTATAGTTTACCATAGATTAGGTTTTTTATTCTATGTCTGCATATACATTATCTTTTTTTTTCTCGCTTTTTTTTCTTTCTTTAGATAGATGGCTTGATGAAAAAAAGCAAATGCACTGCTTATTCAATGTACCGTCTGAAAATAAAAGTTTGACTTTGACTTTGACTTAGGTAGTGATGAAGAAGATGAAGGATGCTGTTGAAAAGTAGGAACAGATATGAGGGGAAAGTGTCAGGTAGGAACTAAGTGCGTTTTGAGGCTGGATTTGAAGGTATCAAGTGAAGGCTTTTGGCAAAGTGAAAGAGGGAGATAATTCCAGGTGGATGGACCAGAAACAGAGAAAGAGCAATGGCCAACAGTGGTTTGGTTGAATCTGGGTGTTCGAAAGCTTAAAGTATCTGCAGCTGAGCGAAGGGAACGGGATGGAGTATACAGGTGAAGACAGTTACAGAGATAAGAGGGTGCAGATTTGTGAAGACATTTGAAACAGAGGGTATTGGTTTTATACTTCAGTGTCTGTGAGACAGGCAGCCAGTGAAGAGATTGCAGAAGAGGAGTGATATGTTCAGATTTTTTCTTTCTTAGGACCAGTCGAGCTGCAGAGTTTTGTATGCATTGAAGAGAGTGGATGGATGATGCTGGTAGGCCAGCCAAAAGAGAATTACAGTTGTCTAAACGTGAATGAGAGATGTGACAAGCTTGGAAATTGTGTCAGTGGACAGATACTTGCGAATTGCGCTTATGCGCCGTAATTGATAATAGCAAGACTGGCAGGTCTGGGTGATGAATTTTTTCATAGAGAGTGTGTTGTCGAGAACTACTCCTAAATACTTCATAGAGTTGGCAAAAGGAACTGACGTATTGCCGAATTCTATTGAAGTTGTTACATGGAGGAAAGTTTATGTTGGGTCCCTATGAGCATGGCTTCGGTTTTATCAGCATTAAGTTGTAACTTATTCTAAGTCATCCAGTTTTGAATGTCTTGAAGGCAGTTGGACATATTTGTCAGGAGGAAAAGCAAGTTTTTAACAGTATCACTGCACTGAAGCTGAGTATCATATCATCCGCGTAGAAATGATGATCAATATGATGGTAGTTGATTATATGTGAGAGTGGAGCGGTATAGAGATTGAAGAGAACAGGGCCCAGAACTGATCCTTGTGGGACTCCACATTCCATTTTGACAGGTTTTGATTGAATTTTGTTTACAATAACTTTCTGGAATCGGTCTGTAAGGTATGAAGTAAACCAGGTGAGGGATGTGCCATTAATACCAAACGTATTTTGGAGGCGAGAAAAAAATTGAGTGATCTATAGTGTCGAAGGCTGCAGATAAGTCGAGAAGAGTGAGGAGGGAGATTTTTCCTGCATCAGAAGCGAGTAGAAGTGTATCTAAAGTGTGGACTAGGGTGGTTTCGGTGCTGTGGTTTGGGCGATAGGCAGATTGAAAAGGGGGAAGGAGATCATTGGAATGAAGGTGACTGTTGAGCTGTTTGAGAACGACTTTTTCTAGTACTTTAGAGACAAAAGGTAAGTTTGAGAAAGGTCTATAATTCTTCAGAATGTTAGGATCGAGGTCATGCTTTTTCAGTAGAGGTGTGACTATTGCGGTTTTAAGAGCTGATGGAAAATTTCCTAACAGAAGAGATGAGTTTACTATTTTAGTGATAACAGGTGTAAGTTGTGGAAGGCATTGTGAGAAAACAGGAGCAGGTATGGGATCAAGGTCGCCTGATTTTATGGCCATTTCCTTCAGAATTGTCGTGATTTCTTTTTCAATGCACATAGTCCCAAGACTGACTGTCAGTGTAGAGCTCCCAGAAGCTGCAGACAAGTGGAAGTGGTGAGATGGGTGGCTGTAGCAGGGAACTGAGATGGAAAGTGAGGGGTCTGTAAACAGTCACTGGACACCCTACAGCCTCATCTGGGTGCCACAGACTCGCTCTTCTGCATGGACTGACTCTCCTGCCCTCTATGAGAATTGTTGACCCAGGAGCATGGCAGAAGAAGCTACATATCATGGCTGTGTATAGTGAACAAAGCAGAACTGAACAAGCCTGGACTGTATGGCTGTGTGTGGTGATACTGATAACGCAAGCCTGAACTGTATGGCTGTGTGTGTATGTTAGTCCGTCGTGTTCGACGATGACCTCCAAAACAGCAGAGGAGGCAGCTGCTGTTTCGGAAATTGGGCAGAAATTTGATTATAGTGGAGATGCCTTGCCCACAAAACATCCCCACTCTCTCGGCCAAGTGGGCATGACAGTCAGCATTGGAGATTTCCCCAAAGGCCAACTAGTCCCCAGGGCTGCAGCACATCAGGACTGTGCAAGTCAAGCCTCCTAGTCAGAGAGTCATAGTCAATCACTAAAGACTAAGCTGTAAAGTGGAATTCCATGAGTGGAAAAGCCACTGGTCATACAGCCTCTCACTTTGCTGTTGCCTCCAGCGTCAATGGTTTAATCAAGAACTGTGATAAACCCCAGGCGCTGACCGCACGGTGATAATGATAACGCAAGCCTGGACTGTATGGCTGTGTGTGGTGATACTGATAACGCAAGCCTGAACTGTATGGCTTTGTGGTGACATATATAACAGAATATGCCTGGACTGTATGGCGGTGTAAGCCTGGACTATGTAGCTTGTGTAAGGTGACATACATAACACAACAAGCCTCAACTGTATGGCTGTATATGGTGACATACTTAACAGAACAAACTTGGACTGTATGGTTGGGTGGTGACATGACTAACCTACCACAACAAGCCTGTACTGTTTGGCTGTGTAAGCCTTGTTGTGCAAGCCTGGACTGTATGGTTGTGTATGCCTGGACTGTATGGTTGTGTATGCCTGGACTGTATGAGTGTGTATGCCTGGACTGTATGGTTGTGCAAGCCTGGACTGTATGGTTGTATATGCCTGGACTGTATGGGTGTGTAAGTCTGGACTGTATGGTTGTGTATGCCTGGACTGTATGGGTGTGTATGCCTGGACTGTATGGTTGTGTAAGCCTGGACTGTATGGGTGTGTATGCCTGGACTGTATAGGTGTGTAAGCCTGGTTGTGTAAGCCTAGACCGAATGGCTGTGTAAGCCTGGACTGTATGGGTGTGTAAGCCTGGACTGTATGGTTGTGTAAACCTGAACTGTATGGTTGAGTATGCCTGGACTGTATGGGTGTGTAAGCCTGGTTGTGTAAGCCTTGACTGTATGGCTGTGTAAGCCTGGACTGTATGGGTGTGTAAGCTGGATTGTATGGCTATGTAAGCCTGAACTGTATGGGTGTGTAAGTCTGGTTGTGTAAGCCTGAACTGTATGGTTGTGTAAGTCTGGACTGTATGGTTGTGTAAGCCTGGTTGTGTAAGCCTGGACAGTATGGCTGTGAAAGCCTGGTTGTGTAAGTCTGGACTGTATGGTTGTGTGAGCCTGGTTGTGTAAGCCTGGACAGTATGGCTGTGAAAGCCTGGTTGTGTAAGCCTGGACTGTATGGTTGTGTAATCCTAGACTGTATGGTTGTGTAAGCCTGGACTGTATGGCTGTGTAAGCCTGGTTGTGTAAGCCTGAACTGTATGGTTGTGTAAGCCTGGACTGTATGGCTGTGAAAGCCTGGTTGTGTAAGCCTGGACTGTATGGTTGTGTAAGGCTGGACTGTATGGTTGTGTAAGCCTGGACTGTATGGTTGTGTAAGCCTGGTAATGTAAGCCTGGACAGTATGGCTGTGTAAGCCTGAACTGTATGGTTGTGTAAGCCTGGACTGTATGGCTGTGTAAGCCTGGTTGTGTAAGCCTGAACTGTATGGTTGTGTAAGCCTGGACTGTATGGTTGTGTAAGCCTGGTTGTGTAAGCCTGGACTGTATGTCTGTATAAGCCTGGACTGTATGGCTGTGTAAGCCTGGACTGTATGGTTGTGTAAGCCTGGACTGTATGGTTGTGTAAGCCTGGACTGTATGGCTGTGTAAGCCTGGACTGTATGGCTGTGTAAGCCTGGACTGTATGGTTGTGTAAGCCTGGATGGTATGGTTGTGTAAGCTTGGACTGTATGGGTGTGTAAGCCTGGACTATATGGCTGTGTAAGCCTGGGCTGAATGGTTGTGTAAGCCTGGACTGTATGGGTGTGTAAGCCTGGTTGTGTAAGCATGGACTGTATGGGTGTGTAAGCCTGGACTGTATGGCTGTGTAAGCCTGGACTGTATGGTTGTGTAAGCCTGGACTGTATGGTTGTGTACGCCTGGACTGTATGGCTGTGTAAGCCTGGACTGTATGGTTGTGTAAGCCTGGACTGTATGGCTGTGTAAGCCTGGACTGTATGGTTGTGTAAGCCTGGACTGTACGGTTGTGTAAGCCTGGACTGTATGGTTGTGTAAGCTTAGACTGTATGGCTGTGTATGCCTGGACTGTATGGGTGTGTAAGCCTGGACTGTATGGGTGTGTAAGCCTGGACTGTATGGTTGTGTAAGCATGGACTGTGTGGCTGTGTAAGCCTGGACTGTATAGTTGCGTAAGCCTGGACTGTATGGCTATGAAAGCCTGGTTTGTGTAAGCCTGGACTGTATGGCTGTGTAAGCCTGGCTGTGTATGCCTGGACTGTATGGCTGTGTATGCCTGGACTGTATGGCTGTGTAAGCCTGGACTGTATGGCTGTGTAAGCCTGGACTGTATGGTTGTGTAAGTATGGACTGTGTGGCTGTGTAAGCCTGGACTGTATGGTTGTGTAAGCCTGGAGTGTATGGTTGTGTAACCCTGGACTCTATGGTTGTGTACGCCTGAACTCTATGGCTGTGTAAGCCTGGACTGTATGGGTGTGTAAGCCTGGACTGTATGGTTGTGTAGGCCTGGACTGTATGGTTGTGTAGGTATGGACTGTATGGTTGTGTAAGCCTGGACTGTGTGGCTTATATGGCTGGGTAAACCTGGACTGTATGGCTGTGTAAGCTTGGACTGTATGGCTGTGTATGCCTGGACTGTATGGGTGTGGAAGCCTGGACTGTATGGGTGTGGAAGCCTGGACGGTATGGTTGTGTAGGCCTGGACTGTATGGCTGTGTAAGCATGGACTGTGTGGCTGTGTAAGCCTGGTCTGTATGGTTGTGTAAGCCTGGACTGTATGGGTGTGGAAGCCTGGACGGTATGGTTGTGTAAGCCTGGACTGTATGGCTGTGTAAGCATGGACTGTGTGGCTGTGTAAGCCTGGACTGTATGGTTGTGTAAGCCTGGACTATATGGCTGTGTAAGCCTGGACTGTATGGCTATGTAAGCCTGGTTGTGTAAGCCTGGACTGTATGGTTGGGTAAGCCTGGACTGTATGGTTGCGTAAGCCTGGATTGCATGGCTGTGTAAGCCTGGTTTTTGTAAGCCTGGACTGTATGGCTGTGTAAGCCTGGTTGTGTAAGCCTGGACTGTACGGTTGTGTAAGCCTGGACTGTATGGTTGTGTAAGCCTGGTTGTGTAAGCATGGACTGTAGGGGTGTGTAAGCATAAACTGTATGGCTGTGTAAGCCTGGACTGTATGGTTGTGTAAGCCTGGACTGTATGTTTGTGTAAGCCTGGACTGTATGGCTGTGTAAGCCTGGACTGTATGGCTGTGTAAGCCTGGACTGTATGGTTGTGTAAGCCTGGACTGTATGGGTGTGTAAGCCTGGACTGTATGGTTGTGTAAGCCTAGATTGTGTGCCTGTGTAAGCCTGGACTGTATGGCTGTGTAAGCCTGGACTGTATGGTTGTGTAGGACTGGACTGTATGGTTGTGTAGGTATGGACTGTATGTTTGTGTAACCCCGGACTGTGTGGCTTATATTGCTGTGTAAACCTGGACTGTATGGTTGTGTAAGCCTGGACTGTATGGTTGTGTAAGCCTGGACTGTATGGGTGTGTAAGCCTGGACTGTATTGTTGTGTAAGCCTGGTTGTGTAAGCATGGACTGTATGGCTGTGTAAGCCTGGACTGTATGGGTGTGGAAGCCTGAACGGTATGGTTGTTTAAGCCTGGACTGTATGGTTGTGGAAGCATGGACTGTGTGGCTGTGTAAGCCTGGACTGTATGGTTGTGTAAGCCTGGACTGTATGGCTGTGTAAGCCTGGTTGTGTAAGCCTGGACTGTATGGATGTGCAAGCCTGGACTATATGGCTGTGTAAGCCTGGACTGTATTGCTGTGTAAGCCTGGACTGTATGGCTGTGTAAGCCTGGACTGTATTGTTGTGTAAGCCTGGACTGTATGGCTGTGTATGCCTGGACTGTATGGTTGTGTAAGCCTGGACTGTATGGTTGTGTAAGCCTGGACTGTATGGTTGTGTAAGCCTGGACTGTATGGGATATATGTCTGAGTAAGCCTGGACTGTGTGGCTATGTAAGCCTGGACTGTATGGTTGTGTAACCCTGGACTGTATGGTTGTGTAAGCCTGGACTGTATGGCTGTGTAAGCCTGGACTCTATGGTTGTGCAAGCCTGGACTGTATGGGATATATGTCTGAGTAAGCCTGGACTGTGTGGCTGTGTAAGCCTGGACTGTATGATTGTGAAAGCTTGGACTGTATGGTGTGTAAGCCTGGACTGTATGGTTGTGTAAGCCTGGTTGTGTAAGATAGACCGTATGGCTGTGTAAGCCTGGACTGTATGGGTGCGTAAGCCTGGACTGTATGGTTGTGTAAGCCTGGACTGTATGGTTGTGTAAGCCTGGACTGTGTGGCTGTGTAAGCCTGGACTGTATGGCTGTGTAAGCCTGGACTGTATGGCTGTGTATGCCTGGACTGTATGGTTGTGTAAGCCTGGACTGTAAAGTTGTGTAAGCCTGGACTGTATGGTTGTGTAAGCCTGGACTGTGTGGCTATGTAAGCCTGGACTGTATGGTTGTGTAAGCCTGGACTGTATGGTTGTGTAAGCCTGGACTGTATGGCTGTGTAAGCCTGGACTGTATGGTTGTGTAAGCCTGGACTGTATGGTTGTGTAAGCCTGGTTGTGTAAGATAGACTGTATGGCTGTGTAAGCCTGGACTGTATGGGTGCGTAAGCCTGGACTGTATGGTTGTGTAAGCCTGGACTGTATGGTTGTGTAAGCCTGGACTGTATGGCTGTGTAAGCCTGGACTTTATGATTGTGTAAGCCTGGACTGTATGGTGTGTAAGCCTGAACTGTATGGTTGTGTAAGCCTGGTTGTGTAAGATGGACTGTATGGTTTTGTAAGCCTGGACTGTATGGGTGCGTAAGCCTGGACTGTATGGTTGTGTAAGCCTGGACTGTATGGTTGTGTAAGCCTGGACTGTATGGCTTATATGGCTGTGTAAGCCTGGACTGTATGGGTGCGTAAGCCTGGACTGTATGGTTGTGTAAGCCTGGACTGTATGGTTGTGTAATCCTGGACTGTACTGTTGTGTAAGCCTGGACTGTATGTGTGTGTAAGCCTGGACTGTATGGTTGTGTAATCCTGGACTGTATGCTTGTGTAATCCTAGACTGTATGGTTGTGTAAGCCTAGACTGTATGGCTGTGTAAGCCTGGTTGTGTAAGCCTGGACTCTATGGCTGTGTAAGCCTGGACTGTATGGTTGCGTAAGCCTGGACTGTATAGCTGTGTAAGCCTGGTTTTTGTAAGCCTCGACTGTATGTTTGTGTAAGCCTGGACTGTATGGCTGTGTAAGCCTGGTTGTGTAAGCCTGGACTGTATGGTTGTGTAAGCCTGGACTGTATGGTTGTGTAAGCCTGGTTGTGTAAGCATGGACTGTATGGGTGTGTAAGCCTGGACTGTATGGCTGTGTAAGCCTGGACTGTATGGTTGTGTAAGCCTGGACTGTATGGTTGTGTACGCCTGGACTGTATGGTTGTGTAGGCCTGGACTGTATGGGTGTGTAAGCCTGGACTGTATGGCTGTGTAAGCCTGGACTGTATGGGTGTGTAAGCCTGGACTGTATGGTTGTGTAAGCCTGGTTGTGTAAGCATGGACTGTATGGGTGTGTAAGCCTGGACTGTATGGCTGTGTAAGCCTGGACTGTATGGCTGTGTAAGCCTGGACTGTATGGCTGTGTATGCCTGGACTGTATGGGTGTGTAAGCCTGGACTGTATGGCTGTGTAAGCCTGGAGGTGTAAGCCTGGACTGTATGGCTGTGTAAGCCTGGAGGTGTAAGCCTGGACTGTATGGCTGTGTAAGCCTGGACTGTATAGTTGTGTAAGCCTGGACTGTATGGCTGTGTAAGCCTGGACTGTATGGCTGTGTAAGCCTGGACTGTATGGCTGTGTAAGCCTGGACTGTATGGTTGTGTAAGCCTGGACTGTATGGTTGTGTAAGCCTTGACTGTATGGCTGTGTAAGCCTGGTTGTGTAAGCCTGGACTGTATGGCTGTGTATGCCTGGACTGTATGGCTGTGTATTGTGACATACATAACAGCACAAGCCTGGACTGTATGGTTTTTTAAGCCTGGACTGTATGGCTGTGTAAGCCTGGACTGTATTGCTGTGTAAGCCTTGACTGTATGGCTTATA
>CM054137.1:13055863-13060863 GCA_028751875.1 Rapana venosa
GATCCATTTTCTTCTTCAAACACGCAGAGATCATGTATGTCCTAGTTCAAACACACCAAGTTCATGTAAGCGCTGGTTAAAACACACAAAGTTCATTATGTCCCAGTTTAAACACACAGACTTATATGTGTGTGCTAGTTTAAACACACAAAGTTATACGTGTGTGTGTGTGTGTGTGTGTGCGTGTGCAAGTTTAAACACACAAAGTTCATGTGTGTGCTAGTTTAAACCCACAGAGGTCTTTTATGTGCTGATTTAAACACGAAAAGTTCATTATGTCACGGTTTAAACACACAAAATTATATCTGTGTGCTAGTTTCAACACACAAAGTTCATGTGTGTCCCAGTTTAAATGCACAGACGTCTTGTATGTGCTAGTGTAAACACAAAGTTCATGTATATGCCAGTTTAAACACGCAAAGATCATGCATGTATCAGTTTCAACACACAAAGTTCATGTATGTCCCAGTGTAAACACAGTTCTTGTATGTCCCAGTTTAAAGACAAATATTATGCATGTCCCAGTTAAAAACCGCACAAAGTTCATCCATGTACCAGTTTAAAGACGCAAAGATAATGCATGTATCAGTTTAACCACTCAAAGATCATCATTGTATCACTATCAGTTTAACCCCACAAAGGTCATGCGTGTATCCCTTAAAAGATGCAAAGATCATGTGTGTCCCAATTTAGATACATGAAGTTCATGCATGTACAAATTTAAACATACGAAGTTCATGTATGTCCCAATTTAAATACACAAAGTTCATGTGTGTCCCAATTTAAACACACAGAGATCATGTATGTCCCATTTCAGATACACGACGCTCATGAATGCAGGTACAAATCTAAACACACGAAGTTCATGCATGTCCTGGTCTACCTTTAGGCTTTGTTCCTTCCTGGTTCAGTACCTCACTGAAAGACAAGGAGTTGAAACATGGTCCACTTCATAAAGACAATCGATAGAGAGACACAGAACCTGGTCCAATTTCTCCTTGAAAACACCCAGGTTAACTGTGGTCCTGGTTTTATTTTCGTTGAAAGACTCCTATTGTGTAGAAAAAATCCACTCTGATAGGGAAACAAATACTGTTGCAGACAGGAAAAAAGAAAAAAAAAGGGTGGCGCTGCTCTTGTGGCGACGTGCTCTCCCCTGGGAGAGCAGCCCGAATTTCACGCAGAGAAATCTGCCGTGACTTAAAGTGGTATAAATAACTAAATAATGTGTTGTATTGTATTGTCGTTTATTGAATTGTATCATATATCACTGTAATTCACGGCAGATTTCTCTGCCTGAAATTCGGGCTCCTCCCTACGAGGAGAGAGAGAGTCACTATAAGAACAAGGCCTCCCTTTTTTTCTTTTTTTTTTCTTCCGTTTCTTGACTGCTTGTGTATTCCTTTCCCTATCAGAGTGGCTTTTTAAAAAAAACAGAATTTTGCCAGGGACAGCTGTCTTGTTATTGTGGGTTCTTTTAAGTGCGCTAAATGTGTGTTGCACAGGGCACCTCGGGTTTATCGTCTCATCCGAAAGACCAACACCCAGACCACCACTCACGGTCTTCTAGTGGATGGGGCAATGCCTAAGCGTTGTCCAGTGCATATGTGTGTGTGTGTGTGCCTGCAGGCGTACACACACACACGGGTACACGCGTGCGCGCGCGTGCGTGTGTGTGTGTGTTTGTATTTTCTACACGACACAAGAGGTCACAGCGTTTCACTACTCCACCACCACCACCACCACCACCACCAGCACCACCACCAAAGCTCGAAAGCAAGTCAGGCGTGGTCCATCCTCTCTTTCAGGGACACAGAGCTGAGCAGTTGCTGCACCTCCTCTTCGTGCTGCGTGAACTTGAGGACGGTGGCCGCCCTGTGCAGGTCGTCCATGGACTGGCAGCTCACGGGCCGGTACGCCCCGCGCTCCCTGCAGGCTGAGGGCGGCAGCCGGGACTCTGCGCCCGTTTCTGCTCCATCCTCTCCAGAGAGCGCGACAGCTTCTGCGACAGCAGCAGGTTACGGCGCGTACGGGCCCGCAGGTGGACCAGATGAGGTTCGGATTCGGATTCCTTGTCGTCGTCGTCGTTGTTGTTGGTGTTGGTGTTGAGGACTCGAGGACTGTGGTGGTGGTGGTGATGGTCGTTGTTGTCGTTGTTGTTGTTGTCGTTGTTGTTGTTGTTGTTGTTGTTGTTGTGGTGGGGAGTATCGATGTCGGAGACGGTGATGTGTGGAGTGCCCACTCTGCGTACTGCCCGAGTTGGGGAGGGTGTGCGGGTCTGAATGTCGTTCAGCTCCTGGAAGTCACAGAGGGAAGGTGATAGGTTAACATGGTGATTATCAGACGGTCCTTAACTTGAGCCAGGTCCTATATTATCCCTACCAGATAGCTCAATGGCTAGAGCGCTGGCTTTCCCCAAGCTAAGGTTAAGCAGCATGGAGCGTGGTTACCAAGTGGATGGGTGACCGTGTGCGCGCCTTGGTTTCAGTACAGTACCCCCAGCTGTAAATGGGTACCTGCCCTCTTTAGGGTCAGGGAAGGTAAAGCAGCGAGGGAGAGGAGATGGGCGCCGCCCTCAATATGCTGGTCCCTGGAGAAGTTGAGGTCTCTAACACCTCGCGCCCCAACGACTGCATAGGTTAGGGGAGCACCTTTACAACCTTTGATATGCCCTGACTTTTTTCTAAGGCAGCTTGATGTTTAGCCTGCTTCCAGCAGCAAAACGCATATCATTGTTACGGTGTGTGTTTAAATTAAACACGCAAAGTTGATATTGCTTCTGACTTGTAAGACATAGTGGGGGATGGGAGGACCTTGTGGTTAAAGCGTTGAGCATGCGATCTGACGGTCCGGGTTCGAACCATCTCCGAGACGCCCGTTCGAAGGATGTTTTCCCCTGGAGTTAACATCAGTGCCGACTCCACTCTTCCCAATAGTCCTTCGGATGAGACTATAAACCGAGGTCAAGTGTGCGAACACATGCAGAACATCTTCCACACACGTGGAAACCTGCTCTACTTTTTTGAAAGAGTAGGCTATTGTGTGCTGGTGGGAACGGATGACAAAATTTGCAAAATTGCCTGCACACATGTGTCGTGCTTAGACATAACCCTGAAGTCGGATTGGGGATACCTTAACGTGGGTAAACGATCACATATTTTAAAAAAATCTCACCATTGGTGAATCCTGGATCTCTAGCCGAGAAACAAAGACCACAAAACAAACAAACAAACAGGCAAACAAACAGACAAACAAACAGACAAACAAAGAAACAAGCAGGCAAACAAACAAACAAACAAACAGGCAAAGAAAGAAATAAACAAACAAATAAAATACAAGAAGGGAGAGATGTTGCAATGTTGAGAAGGGATCTAATTACAAGAGGTTCCTAACGGCTCTAATGATGAGAAGGGTTCTGATGACGATAAAAATTCTAAGGGCAAGAAAGGCTCTATGACGGGGAAAAGAGAAGGATTCTAATGATGAGAAGGGTTCTAGTGACGAGAAGGGTTCTAAGGGTTCTAGTGACGAGAAGGGTTCTAAGGGTTCTAGTGACGAGAAGGGTTCTAATGACGAGAAGGGTTCTAGTGACGAGAAGGGTTCTAATGACGAGAAGGGTTCTAGTGACGAGAAGGGTTCTAATGACGAGAGGTGACGAGAAGGGTTCTAAGGGTTCTAATGACAGAAGATTCTGGTGAATAAAGGGGTTCCAATAACGAGATGGGTTCTGATGACGAGAAGGGTTCTGATGACGAGAGGTGACGAGAAGGGTTCTAATGACGAGAAGGGTTCTGATGATGAGAAGGGTTCTGATGACAAGATGGGTTCTGGTGAGGAGAGAAAAGGGTTCTAAGGTTCTAATGACGAGAAGGGTTCTAATGTGAATGTGCGTTGGATTTTGTGAACCAACGGAACTTGTTACCAGCATGATTTGGTGCTCTCTCCAAAACGCCTGTGTCTGTCTGCCTGTCTGTGTATCTGTCTGTCTGCCCGTCTCTCTCTCTCTCTCTCTCTCTCTCTCTCTCCTCTCTCTCTCTCCCCTCTCTCTCTCTCTCTCTCTTCGTGACGGGACGAGAACTAAACGGGTGTGCTGTTAGTAAGCTGCTGCAAATTTTTGCATTTTAGCTTCAAAATGTCAGTTACTGGCCTTCCAGCAACTGTAATAACAACTTTAAAAACGCCCTGCTGATCGACAACGTCGTATCGAGTTGGAAAGTCGCGGGGGAGAGCGGCAGTGTTGTGTTCGTCTTGCGAATGAAGCCAGCTGACAAGCCAGTGTCAACAGAAATGGCGGACCCGGTGCTGAACCGTAACTCCCGTGTTCAGTACTATCGCAAGAAACCCCCTTGTCAAAGACATCGCGATGTTCAAAGAAGTAGACAACACCAAGAAAGACAGGCAAGTCGCCAATGTGACAATAACAGTGTCTTGGAAGAGCCGGTCTTGTGTAACATTGACTCCCTGCTCGATGTGGAAACAGAAGGAAAACAAACCAGTGTGTACACAGAACTATGTGTCAGCAGTGAATTGAATGCCTCGGCCACACCAGATTCACTTGATCTACTGTGTGATCCAGCAACAGATAGCAAGATCGGTGTGTCTTCTGAGGCGTCTGATGTGCAGGAAGAGCTGACAGTTGGCTGCACAGTGGATGACTCTGATACTGATACTGGTATTGTGAAACAGTATGTGTCTACTCTAACTGACAAACGTGTACAGCGTCGATTAAGGGACAGCAAGAGAAACACACGGTTTCGAAAGGTGGTGGTACATAGTTCGGTTGATCAAAATATTGTGATGTGTGAATCAGATGACATCATCCTGGAATACTCTTGGAATGGAGATCCTGGCGAGGAATCTAAGTGTGTGTTCTGGTACATCAAGCAAGAAGAGAAAAACATGTTGCCAGAAGAACGTGTCAGGCTTGCCAGACTTCGTAAAGGGAAACAGTGTACTAACACACAACACACAGAGACAGTGGTGGCGAGTGCTGAGCAGGA
>CM054137.1:13063363-13100863 GCA_028751875.1 Rapana venosa
CTAAAACAGCTCAATAACCACCTTCTCTCCAACAGTCTTCTTCCTGAGTTTCAGTCTGCCTATCGCGTCAACCATAGCTCTGAAACTACCCTAGTCCATACCCTAAATACACTTCTACTTGCTTCTGAAAAGGGAAAATCTCCCTTCTTACTCTGCTCGACTTATCTGCAGCCTTCGACACTATTGACCATTCAATTCTTCTCTCCCGTCTTCAAAAAATATTCGGTGTTACTGGCACAGCCCTCTCCTGGTTCAGTTCATACCTCACTGACCGATTCCAGACAGTCACAGTAAACAAGATACAGTCAATACCCGCCAAACTGGAATGTGGTTGTCCCGCAGGATCAGTTCTCGGCCCTGTCTTTTCACTCTCTATACTGCTCCACTATCACATATAATAAACCGTCATCATATCAACCATCACTTTTATGCAGATGACTCTCAGATTCAAAGTAGTGTTACACCTGAAAATCTGCTTCTCTCTTGACAAAGATGGCCTACTGCTTTCAAGATATCCAAAACTGGATGATACAAAACAAGTTACAGTTAATCGCAGATAAAACCGAAGCCATGCTTGTAGGGACCAAACACAAACTCTCTTCCATTACAACAACTTCAATAGAACTCGGCAATACATCAGTCCCTCTATCCACTTCCGTGAAGTATCTAGGTGTCGTTATCGACAACACACTCTCTATGAAAAAATTCATCACCCAGACTGTCAGTCGTGCTACTATCAATTACGGCGTATTAGTGCAATTCGAAAGTACCTGTCCACTGATGCAACAGCCAAACTTGTCACTTCTCTCATTCTCTCATGTCTGGACTATTGCAATTCTCTTTTAGCTGGTCTGCCAGCAACATCTATCCACTCCTTCAATGTATACAAAACTCCGCAGCTCGACTAGTTCTCAGAAAGAAAAAATCTGAGCACATTACCCCTCTCTTGCGATCTCTCCACTGGCTGCCTGTGCCACAGAGAGTAGATTATAAGATCAGTACCCTCTGTTTACAAATGTCTCCACAAAACTGCACCCTCCTACCTATGTGAATGTCTTAACCTGTACACTCCTTCACGTTCCCTCCGCTCTACTGCAGATACCTTGTGCCTACGAATACCTAGATTCAACCAATCCACTGTTGGCCGCCGCTCATTCTCTATTTCTGGTCCATCCATCTGGAACAACCTTCCTCTCTCTCTTCGCCAGAAATCTAGTTATGACACTTTTAAATCCAGCCTCAAGACATTTATTTCAAACCTAAGACTTCCCCCCTCCTGTTTCATATCTAACCCATGTTCTATCACCCTGCTAAAGTATACGGCCTGTGCGAGTGTATGTGTACTTTTGAAAAACATTTGACTATCGAAATTTTATTTCATAGATTTTGTCTGCATGCACCATGTTTGTAAATATCTGTTTGTTTAAACTTTTGATTATTTATCATTGATTGCATGACTGTGTAAGATTAGGTTGAATGCATGCGCTTTGATTTGTCTTTTGCAAGATATAGCGCTATATAAGTTCCATTTATTATTATTATTATTTATTATAATGGAATAAGCACTCCTGTGCTTCTTTTTTATTTTTTAATCCAGTCCCTGTGTGTGCAGTTTTGTAAATCTTGTCATCCGTTCCCACCGGCACGCAATGGCCTACTCTTCCGAAAAAAGTGGAACAGGTTTTAACGCGTGCGCAAGGTGTTCTGGGTGCGTTCGCACACGGGACCTCAGTTTATAGTCTCATCCGAAGGACTTTTGGCGGGAGTGAAGTCGGCGCTGACGTTATCTCCAGGGGAAAATATCCTCCTGAAGGGGATTCGAACCCAGGTCAGCAGATCAGAGACGGAGAGAGAGAGAGAGAGAGAGAGAGAGAGAGAGAGAGAGAGAGAGAGAGAGAGAGAGAGAGAGAGAGAGAGAGAGAGAGAGAGAGAGAGAGAGAACTCGAACTCGAACTCAAGGATTTATTAACAAAAAGGCCATTGGCCCATACATGAAGGGGGTTGCCGAACTGCTTAGTATTTTGGTGGGGGTAAAAGCAATAGTAACGACAACATATTACTGTATAACAAAAAGTCAGCTACAAAACTATGACTTAGGATAACAATATCTCTCTTATTCTGAAAGCTTTACACAAATATAAAGTGAGGCTGCGCACAACCTCAGGATGACTTGATGCCAGGAGTAAACAGAGTCTAAATAAATTAGGCTGTCTACTATATTTAACAGGGATGTAATTCTGCCTAACATCCTCTAATACTGGACAGCACAACACAAAATGTACTTCATCCTCCTTTGCTTGCTTACATAATGGGCATAGCAGCCTGAGGTCGTCAATATCATGTTCTCTGTATCTGAATTTATGAACATTTATATCTGATACTCCAAGTCTAAACTCAGACATAATTCTTTTCAAATGTATATCCATATCAAGTTTTAGATAAGGTTTGACATCATGTGAACTTATAAATTGTCAGTACATTCGAAATCTTTCACTATTTTGTATATGATCACTCCATTGCTGCCATCGGCAGTCAGTCAATCTTTGCCTGAAAGCGTTAATAAACTCTCTACAATTTCCGACTCCTTGATTGAGCCAAACAAATCCAAAACGGAGTTCACACAAACAGGTACGTATTTGTGTCGCCCAGTTGTTTTTCCCTTTGACATCTAGATCATAAAGCATCTTGTAGGATTTAAAAGGTAGCCTGCTCTCATTCATATGCAGAATCTTAATCCAATATCTAACGCATCTTACAGCAGCATTAACAGAGAGAGGATATCTGTTAGTTTCACTATAAACAAGATCATTAGGTGTACGTCTATCTAAGCCTAGAAACTGCTTTAAAGCAAAGAGGTGCACTGATTCACAATGTGTTACAGCTGCATCCAAGCCCCAAATTTCTGCACCATATAACATAGTGGGTTGTATTTGTGCATCAAATATCTCAATGAACAAGTCAAAAGAGTTATTATTCAATATTCGTAGTTTTTTTCAACACAAATAACAGGCTACGTCTACCTCGACTTGCCAGATCTTTACATGCAGTTGTGAAACTAAGCTTAGTAGAAACACAGATTCCTAAATAAATATTTATATACATTTATCACAGGCATGATATTTCCATTGTACAACCATTTTTCATGAGCAGCTAAATAGCCACGATTACAACGATATTACTCTTACTCAGATTAACCTTAAGATCAAGTGATGTTGCAGCACTGTTTAAGCTGTTTAACTGCTTTTGTAAGCCTACAACTGTTTCAGAAAGCAGGATAACATCATCAGCAAGTAGAAGAATAAACAACTCTGAGAAATCTTGGGGGAAAGTGGCACCATGTTTACCATTATTGATGACATCTCTGGCTAACTCACTGATTAAAAACAGAAAACAATAAGGGGCTACATACATCACCCTGTTTAACACCAGTGGTACAGTATATTAAGTCAGTCACTTTAGTTCCACATCTTATTCTGATTCTGATACATGGCTCTCAGACATCGTAATAGTTTACCCTTCACACCGTTTTTCAGGAGAATAGGCCACAACAAGTTCCTGTTAACAGAATCAAATGCTTTTTCAAAGTCAATAAATGCTACATAGAGCTTACGGTTATAAGCAAACTGTTTCTGTACAAACGCAAGCAGAGTAAACATATGATCTATAGTGGAGTATCCTCTCTTAAAACCAGCTTGGTGCTCACCTGTGATATTTTTTTCATAACACATTCCTGTAACCTATTGTTAATAATAGTACTATATTTCTTACTACTTATGTCAGTAAGAGAAATTCCCCGGTAGTTATTAGGGTTATCAACATCACCCTTTTTATGCAATGTTAGTGTTATATATTCAGCCCAGTTATCTGGAAAAAGACCATCATCAAAAATTTTGTTGAATAGTTTTAGAAGGAAAAGCACAATATTTTCACCTCCATATTTTAGCAATTCACCAATGATTTGATCAGGACCGGCTGCTTTCTCAGTCTTTAATTTTCTAAGTGCCCCTAATATTTCATCTTTAGATATGGGACGATCAAAATCTTCCTCAGTTCCATCACTGTCAACATCAGTAATCATGGAGTTGGTTAATGAGTCTTTCTCCAACAGGGTTTTGAAATGTTGAAACCATCTGTCAACTGATATGCTATTCTTTGGCTGACTTTTTCTAAATGACGCCTTCTTAACACTTTTCCAGAACTACAGAGACAGAGACAAAACCAGAGACACAGAGAGATTGACTGATTGATTTATAATTAATATTTTTGTTCAAAAGGGTTGCAAGACAAATAAATATTGACTTAATTTTTTTCCCATTCGGCCCTTGCCCTGGGAAGGGACTATCATTAATAATGCCAACCAACAATTTCAAGCCAACATAAAGACAGTTATTTTAAGAGAGAGACAGACATAGACAGACAGACAGACAGACAGAGAGACAAGGACAGAGAGAGAGAGAGACAGAGACAGAGAGACAGACAGACAGGTAGACATACAAGCAGACAGAGAGGCAAACAGACAGAATATATATATATATATATATATATATATATATATATATATATATATATATATATATATATAATATATATATCACACACACACACACACACACACACACACACACACACACACACACACACACACACACACACTATAAATATCTCTTTGAGAGAACAGACCTAAAATCAAGGCAACAAGAACAACACCACACACACCAGGGATGGGGGGGATAGGGTAGGGGCGCAATCTCAGTATCTCTTCAACCACAATGAGGATAGTTAGGCCTAGTCCTCTCCTCATCATCATTAAGCTAGTCAGGCCTATGTTAGGCTAGGCCTACATGCACGCTGAACTTCAGCCTGCGGACTGGCGTTTCTATGGCGACAGATGGACACGATAACGAAGGCAGATGGTGGTGGTAAAAGCCTCTCCTATGTTTCTTATTATCACACCACGTGTACACACCCACCCACACACCCACCCACCCTCACACACACACACACACACTAGCCTAGCCTATACAGAACACTACAGGCCAGCAGGCGGCTTTCTTGCTTTCTTGCTTTCTCTGCTGCTGTTTCTGTGCTGCTGCTGCTGCTGCTGATTTCATTTCTGTTTCCTTGTGACATCTCTCTCTCTCTCTCTCTCTCTCTCTCTCTCTCTCTCTCTCTCTCTCTGTAGTATGCCTATGCTTATTCTGTTACCCTTGAAAAATAACGACATTCATTCATTCATTCATTCTCTCTCTCTCTCTCTCTCTCTCTCTCTCTCTCTCTCTCTCTCTCTCTCTCTCTCTGTACTGTATACTGTGTAAGTGTATTGCTATGGGCTTTATTTTATTTATTTTATTTTATTATCATATATATCCTGGCAGACAGGAAAATGGCCAACACCATGGACACAGTCACTCATCATCACCCTCCCCAAGAAAGGAAATCTACAACAATGCCATAATTACCGCACAATTAGCCTCATATGCCACCCAAGCAAGGTCATGCTGCAGATAATATTGAATAGACTGAAGCCACAAGCAGAGACCATCATTGCTGAGGAACAAGCAGGTTTCAGAGCAGGGCGCAGCACAACCGAACAGATATTCAACCTCAGAATACTATGTGAGCGGTACCTTCAACATCAACAAGACCTTTACCACGTATTTATCGATTTTAAGAAGGCATTGACAGGGTGTGGCATGCAGCTTTGTGGGCAACCATGAATTTGTACAGCATCAATGCAAACCTGATCAGAGTCATCAAACAGCTGTACAGCGAGGCCACCAGTGCAGTGTACTACAACAACAACATTGGAGAATGGTTTCGAACAACAGTTGGAGTAAGGCAGAGCTGTCTACTCTCACCCACTCTTTTCAACATCTTCCTTGAGAGAATCATGGCTGATGCAGTGGAACATCATGAAGGATCATCAGCATTGGTGGCAGAACGATCACAAACCTCCGCTTCGCAGATGACATTGATGGAATAGCAGGATCAGAAAAAGAGCTTGCCAGCCTAACAGAACACTTGAATAAGGCCTCCAAAACATACGGCATGGAAATCAGTGCAGAGAAGACCAAACTGATGACTAACAACACCACGGCATTAGCACTGATATCAGGGTTAATGACCAGAAGCTGGAAACAGTTCAAAGCTTCAAGTACCTGGGAGCCATTGTATCAGACCAGGGATCCAAGCCAGAAGTAGTATGCAGGACTGCACAGACAATAGCAGCTTTGTCAAAACTAAACACCATCTGGAGAGATAAAAATATCCCACTTATCTCCAAGATCAGACTAATGCGCTCCCTTGTCATATCCATATTTCTGTATGCCTGTGAATCATGGACCCTGACTGCAAATTTGGAGAGAAGAGTACAGGCGGTGGAGATGAGATGCTTTCGGAGACTCCTTGGCATCTCCTACAAAGACCACATAAGCAACGAAAGCGTGCATAACAGAATCCAGCAAACCATTGGACCCTATGAGAACCTTCTAACGATCGTGAAAAAACGTAAACTTAAATGGTATGGGCATGTCACAAGATCCAAAGGACTTGCAAAGACAGTTTTACAAGGCACTGTCCATGGAGGAAGAAGAAGAGGCAGACCAAGGAAGAGCTGGGAGGATAACATCAGCGAATGGACAGGCCTAGAACTCAACAAAACCCTGAGAAAGGCAGAACAGAGAGAGGAATGGAGGGAACTGGTTGTTGAGTCTTTGAGGGTGCCCCCACGGTCGTCAGACTACGGGACAGATAGATAGATAGATCCTTAAGAGCGGGGACTGGATGTAAAAAAGCACATGGGTGCTTATTCATTATCCTCGAAATAAAAGAATTTGTCGTTGTCGTTGTCGTTGTCATTCTCTCTCTCTCTCTCTCTCTCTCTCTCTCTCTCTCTCTCTCTCTCTCTCTCTCCTCTCTCTCTCTCTCTCTCTCTCTCTCTCTCTCTCTTTCTTTCTTTCTTTCTGATGTGTTTATTAAGGAGAGTCCATTCCCAGGGCAATGGCTGAATAAAAAGAAGTATGTCAATACTTATCTGTAACCATTGGGAATAAAGATCTCTCTCTCTCTCTCTCTCTCTCTCTCTCTCTCTCTCTCTCTCTCTCTCTCTCTCTCTCAGACTACCTTTGTGATCTTATACGATGCTTTTTTATTTAGATGCTAAGGGAAAGAAATTGTTAAAAAACCAACAACCCTGGGCCACACAAATACGCATTTATTTTATTCAAGTTAATATGGCTTTAGATATATCTGGCTAAATCAAGGTGTTGGTAAATGAGTTTATCGCTATTTTTATACAAAGATTGGTTGATTGTCATTGGCAACGATTGAACACACACACACACACACACACACACACACACACACACACACACACACACACACACACACACATATATATATATATATATCTATCTATACTATATATATATATATGTATATATATATATATATATATATATATATATATATATATATCCGACTGGCGTTTCTATGGCGACAGATGGACATGATAACGAAGGGTATAATAACCCTAATAATTATTAACCTTTAGAACAAGAGATATTATGATAGCACTGGCGTTATATGAACACACACACACACACACACACACACACACACACACACACACACACACATATATATATATATATATAATATATATATATATATATATATATATATATATATATATATATATATATATACATATAACCTGTAGACAATTTATAAGCTGACATGACGTCAAACCTTATCTCACGCTTGAAATGGATATAAGCATTCCAAAAGAATAATTTACGAAGCTCATGCTTGGTGGTGTGTCAAATGTAGATGTTCATAAACATAGATACAGAATGCATAGTGAATCTGATACAGCGTGCTCTTTACGTAACCAAGCAACAGAGGATGAACACCATTTTGCTTTATGTTGTCCTGACTTGAATGCCATTCGGTAAAACATATGGCCCAGCGAAATACACCACCTACCCTTATGCATTTGGACTGTGTTTCTTCCTAGGGTGTAATAACCCCAATATTATTAACCTTTAGAACAAGAAATATAATAATAATAATAATAATAATAATAATGTATGGAATTTATATAGCGCTGAATCTTGTAAAGCAACAAATCAAAGCGCTTTTTAAAAAAAATTATGCGTGTGTATGCGGTTTTTAAAATTTTGTCATCTGTTCCCACCGGCACACAATGGCCTACTCTTTCGAACAGTGGAACAGGATTTAACGTGTGCGCAAGATGTTCTGCATGCGTTTGCACACGGGGCCTCGGTTTATAGTCTCATCCGAAGGATGCCCCCCCCCCCCCCTTCCGTCCCCATTGTGGATTTGTTGCATTTGTTTGTAGAAGCTATATTCTGCCATTAACAATTGATTTCATCAGCAACCCCCTTTTATATATGGGGGACACAGACAGACAGACAGACAGACAGAGAGAGAGAGAGAGAGAGAGAGAGAGAGAGAGAGAGGATAGCCTGGTGGTCAGGGTGATACGCTCATGATCTGCTGACCCGGGTTCGAATCTCGTTCGTGAGGATTTTTCCTCTGCAGTTAACATCAGTGCCGCCTCCACTCTCCTCAAAAGTCCTTCGGATGCGACTATAAACCGTGGTCCCGTATGCGATCGCACGCAGAACATCTTGCGCACAGTTAAAACCCGTTCTGCTATTCGGAAGAGTTGGCCATTGTGTGCCGGTGGGAACGGATGACAAAATTGACAAAACTGCATACACACAGGGACTGGATGTAAAAAAAAAAGCACACGAGTGTTTATTCCATAATCCTCGAAATAAGAGAATAAAATAAAGAAAAAGATAGAGAGAGAAAGCGAGAGAGAGAGAGAGAGAGAGAGAGAGAGAGAGAGAGAGAGAGAGAGAGAGAGAGAGAGAGAGACAATGACAATAACAATGACAAAAGTTTATTGTAATAAGCAGGGTGCCCATTTACAAGGGGACAGGGGAAAGGGACTGGGCACGAAACACATAATGTAATATTTAGAAAACTTAGTTTACAACAGCCCAAACAATCATCATGGCATGGAATCCATAACATGGTTACAGGATATATTCAGATACTTTTTTTTTCATAAGCTTTGGTTAGCCCTTACAAAAGGAACTGGTAAGATGGAGGAATTTCTACAAAGTGTACAAATCGAAAATCGGCATCTTACAACAGACTGGTCTGCGACAAGGAAACTAGGTCACAATGTCTCTTCTTCACTTTTTTTTTTCACTTTTTTTTCCATGGCTTGTGCAACTTTGCACCGCTAACACGTGATAAATTCGTGATGATCCAGATGGCATGTAGCTTACAGTTACAGCTATTCCACCCCCCCCCCCCTCTCTCTCTCTCTCTGAGAGAGAGAGGGAGAGAGAGAGAGAGGGAGAGAGAGAGAGAGAGAGAGAGAGCAATGAACAATGAGAGAGAGAGACAGACAGACAGACATTCAGACAGAGTCAGAGACAGACAGACAGACAATCAGAGACAAAGGGACAGAAGGGAGGGAGCACAAACCTTTGTCGTCAAATAAATGTTGCGGTCAATCTGACGTTTTCGCACGTTAGATTTCCGGTCTTGCTCAGTGGCCGTTTTCCGCATTTCCTTTTCCATCAGTCGGCCTTTGCTGGCGTACCGGATTTCCGGCAGTTCTCGCGTGGCTGACATGTCGGCTGTCTGACTTCAGGGAAACTTCACAGCGTTAATTTCAGCTTCCTTTGTGATTCAAGTCTTCACATTTGTTATTGTTGTTGCTGTGGGGGTGGAGGAAGGGGTTGTTCAGCTTGCCAATTTTGTCCTTAGAGTGATCGATTTTGTTTTGCAGTTTATATATACTTAAGCCTTAATGTGGTGTTTTTTTGTTAGTCCTATCAGTATCCCTTAAGGGTGGTTTATAACAAACATACAACCTTACATATTCGACCAACATCAATTCACAAATTCTGTCCAAAATAACCCACCAACACCCCCAAACAACAAACAACTTAGGACATAAAGATCTTGGTCAGGGTAATGGTGTAAGGTATTTCCTGACAGATCTTTCATGCATACTTAATAACCTGATTTGTTCAATTATTTGGTTTACCTCGGACTTCACGAATCGTACCTTTATGTCCACATTCGATCTTCTGTGTACGTGCACACAAACGAGACTAAGGGCACTGGCAGGTCTGCACTTACAGATCTGGGAATCCTTTGATCTGGGAAATGGTGAAAACCTTCTACCTCAATCTACCCACCTGTTGTCGCAGAATTCTTATCCTGTGCTACCTCAAGACTGCCTCAAAACCATTAGATTTGTAAACGATGTTTTTGGACTCGGATATTGCATACCATTTTAATTCATTTTGTTATTTCAGTATAATAAACCCAGAGGATGATTTAAAAACTGCAGCAGCTGATAACAACCTCTATCTTTCCCCGAAAAAAAACCCTACCATTTTCTGCATTTAATGATTTACTGACTGTCAGGACAGAACACTAGACATTTTGCTTATCCCAAGTTTCTGATGACATCGTTCTCTTTCCAGACCTTCAAAATATTGAAGATGCCGAACTGTGAACGCAGTTGGTAGATTCAGATGAAAAGGACGTGTTATCGGTATAATGTCATAACACACATTGTTTGACTGACCGTTTGACCACAACTACACACCACTTCAACAGGAATTGATTCACAGTTTTTCAGGACATCCTCATGTTCCCCCTTGTTGTAAACCATGAATGCCTCTTGGGGTATAGCATAATCACAAAATGGCACATTCACAGCCTATTCATTTTGCACAGCAAACAACAACAGAACTAGGATATATTTTCATGAAAGAAACTTAAAAGCTTACAACATATCCTAGGCTCATGAGAGACATAAGCATGCGGTCTTTCTTCTTCTTCTTCGAACACTCAGACAGGAACTATTGTTGTCTGTTATATGAGCAAAAATGCGTTGCGCTGCTGCCGTTAAGAGCCTGTCAAGTCAGGCCCGGCACAACCGACTTCGGCATAAGAGAGAATTGTTATCTCTTAAGTCTTGCTGGGGGAAAAAAAGCAGAAGAGTGGACCAAGAGGCAAGGAATAGACAAGAAGGAGGTGACAGGAAGAAAAGGAACAAGGCAGAAACAAAGAGAGTGATAGAAGAGAGGAAATTTCCAGCACAGAATTTCCAGAATAATAATAATAATAATAATAATAATAATATATGGAATTTATAGAGCGCTACATCTTGCAATTACAAATCGGAGCGCTTCCATGCAATCCGCTCCCACACAAACAACCAACAATGATTAACAATATTTTAACAAATTCAAATGTACACACACACGCACACACATATAGGGATGCTATTTATACTGAGCGCTTTGATTTGTTGCTTTACAAGATTCAGCGCTATATAAATTCCATACATTATTATTATTATTATTATTATTATTATTATTACTGACAGGTCCCCCGCATCCCCACAGGGGAGTGCGGTCTTTCTACTGGCGAGGGAAAGGTCCAGTTGCTCGTACCTGAATTGACTGGAAGAATTGAGCTGACTGATCTCAGTGAAAAGGACATTAGTGATTGAAGACAGTCAGTTCTTGCTTTTCCTGAAGGAGACAAAAGCATAAGGTAAGTTCTATAGTGTCTCCCACGCTACATACACGCCGGCAAGTTGACAGATGAATGGAAACCAGGGGACTGGGTGACAGTCACATCAGTATTGCAACTGCCTTCATGGGATGATTAAAGTGTTTTTGACTTGACTTGACTTGACTTCAGTGGGCAATGGCGCTGATTTAAGGATGACCTGTCTATGGCGTACACGTTGAGCTATTTCTCGGTTTTCACTTGCTTTGCATTTCTGAGTTTAAAGAGGTCACTTGGTCTTACTTCACTTGCTAAACCTGAAAAGACACTGGGTACTGTTGTGTGGATTTCCTCTGGCTTCGCCTTTTAACTTCTTGAGCTCTCTTTCAGGCACAGCACTGAACTTTTTCAGTCAGTATTTTGAAGAATTTGAACCTGGCGCAGCCCATCTTTATCCAGAACGCAGGATGCATGCTGGGTATAGTATGTTTGCGCTTTATCTTCCACCGGTCGTACGTTGCCTATTTTTTTCTATTAAAGGTTGAGATGTTCTGAGTGAGTTCAGGGGAGCGGTTGAGTCAGTACCAGCATGTGCTGATTTCAAGGGAAAAGATCCACAGAGCATTGAGACATCTCAGCAGACATTCACAACCAGGCTGTCAGTTACCGCCAGTTGACAAGGTAACACTCTCAACACTAGGCTATCCCGTCTTTTCTAGGTGTTCTGGATTATGGAGGTGATGTGGACAACCTAAGATCAGCTGACAGCCGAAACAAAGACAAATGCGCGTGAGCTAAGTGGCTCGTTTGGTCTCACTCCTTTGCTGGAACTGGCCATCAACCAGCTTGGACAAGATGATGATGATGATGATGATGATGATGATGATGATGGAGGTAATGATGATGATGATGATGGTAGTGATGATGATGGGGATGGGGATGATGATGGTGATGATAACTGATGATGATGATGCTGGTGGTGATGATAATAATAATAATAATAATAACAACAATAATAATAATAATAATAATAATGATGTATGGAATTTATATAGCGCTGAATCTTGTAAAGCAACAAACCAAAGCGCTCAGATGACATGATTAAATTTTTTAAAATTAATTTTATATCGAGGATAATGGAATAAGCACTCACGTGCTTTTTTTTTTACATCCAGTCCCCGTGTGTATGCAGTTTTGTAAATTTTGTCATCTGTTCCCACCGGCACACAATGGCCTACTCTTTCGAAAAGCGAAACAGGATTTAACGTGTGCGCAAGATGTTCTGCGTGCGTTCGCACACGGGGCCTCGGTTTATAGTCTCATCCGAAGGATGATGATGATGATGATCTTATTTTGATTAATGTTTTTGTTTTCTTTCCTTTTATTTCATATCATCGAAGTTGAAATAGGGATATCTTAATGGTGGTGGTGGTGGGAAGGGGGGTTGGGGGTTGGGGGGAGGGGTGGGGGGTTAAAGGGCCGCATAGCAAACACATCTCGTAGTTGGTAAACCTCAGAGCTCTAACCAAAGAATGAAAAGAAGGGGAAAAAACCACCCGCATAATTATGTTACATTCCTCTATTTTATTGCCTTATTTCCTTTTATTTTATTGCCTCATTTCCTTCATTTTATTGCTTTATTTTCTTTTATTTCTATTGCCTTCTTTTCTTTTCTTTCATTGCACTTTCCCTCTAGGTCTGTGTGATGAGGAGACTGAGCGTGAGCTGTGCACACTCCCCTACCAGGTACCAACCGCACACTTAGCCAACATCATCAGCCTGTGCCACAGACGAAAAACAAAGCCTGTACTTGGCTGGACCATAATAGTACTTCTTCTTCTTCTTCTGCATAATGATTACAGCAGACACTGGTGGGCTGGGTGGGGGGTGGGGGGTAGAGGTGGGGTGGGAAAGGAAGGGGTGGGGGTGGGGGTTGTTTATGACCAGTACAGACCACCTGTCAGCCTTGTTGGACAGCGGACTTGGCTACGTTCAGTCCATGCTGGTCTGTTGTTTTTGTGGCATTTACTCTGTGGATCAAATCTGTATTGCGAAACGTGTTAGGTAAACGAGAAGAAAAACGATGTAGTGGGTTTATTATTATTCTTTGTGGAGACTTCAGCATTGGGCCTTAGAAACCATAAAGATCACAGATCTGTGTCAAATTTTTAAAAAATCCATTCGGTTATTGCAATCATCATCATCATCATCATCATCATCATCATCATCACTAGCAGTAGCAGCAGCAGTAACAACAACAACATACTACTCTTATTACTTCTGCACTTCTTCCGTTGATGGTGGTTATGATGATGATGGCAAGTCAAGTCAAGTCAAAAAGACTGTAATCATGCCATGAAGGGCAATTTGTAATGTAGCCCACCCGAATCTGTGTCAAAAACCTAAAGCGCTTGAAACTGTCAAAGACTAGGAAAAAATGTAATCTATATATAATAAAATCATTGAAATGTAGAAAAAAAAAATTCCCGCCACATAATAAAGAACTGTTATGCTTCCATTCTCTGAAGCGATATGAACATTTCATGTTGTTAGTATGCAGCTTATACTGCACTAACAGTCTGTTGTCATGTAACCTTATTTACTCACTTCTGTCAGGTATGCATACCTCCTGGGCCAGATGGCCTGCAAAATCTGGATAAATCATTGTGTTATTGTATTGCCACACACATGCAAGTTCGCCTCTTAACATTGCAGCAGTAGAGTTTTCTATTTCAATCTTTCTTTTTTTTTTTTTTTTCTTTTTTGGGGGGAGCGTAGGGGGTAGGTGTGGGGTGGAATAGAAGAATGCCTTTGAATATTTAAACTACCTTTTTTGATTGGCCAGGAGGAGTGTGATGTGAACATTTCTTTCAGAGGACAGGCCACCCCCTGTGGGATGCTGGGGGTCTATCAGCATCCCCACCCTCTGGACAATTTTTTCCTCGAAATTCCTCTTCTCTATCCCTATCTTCTCTTCTGCCTTGTTCCTTTTCTCCCTGTCATCTCCTTCTTGTTTATTGTCTGCTGTCTTGGTCCATCCTCTTGCCTCTTTCTTAAAACTGACTTAAAGATGACCATGCGCTGGGCCTGAATTGTCAGGTACTTCACGGCATATCAACGCATTTTCGCGCATATGACAGACAACAGTAGTTGCTGTCTGAGCATTTGACGACGACGAAGAAGATGGCAGACCCAAGAAGGGAAAAAGGAATCACTGTCCGTGTGATCTCGCTCCAAAGGTCTCCTTCCTGCGTTTCAGTCTTCCTATCGCGTCAACCACAGCACTAAAACTACCCTAGTTCACACCTTAAATACACTTCTAGTCGCTTCTGACTCAGGGAAAACCCCCCTTCTTACTCTGCTCGACTTATTTGCAGCCTTCGACACTATTGACTACTCAATTCTTCTCTCTCGTCTTCAAAAAACGTTTGGTGTTACTGGTACAGCCCTTACCTGGTTTACTTCACACCTTACCAAGGATTCCAGACAGTCACAGTGACCAAGATTCAGTCAGTACCTGCCAGACTGGTGTGAGGAGTTCTGCAGGGGTCTGTTCTGGGCGCTGTTCTTTTCACCCTCTACACTGCTCCACTGTCACATATAATTAACCGTCATTAGATCAACCATCACTTTTATGCAGATGACTCTCAGATTCTAAGCAGCGACACTCCTGAAAATCTGCCTTCTCTTTTGCAAATATTGTGGCCCACTGCTTTCAAAGATATTCAAAATTGGATGATACAGAACAAATTACAGCTAAATGCAGAAAAAACGGAAATCATGCTTGTAGGGACCAAACACAAACTCTCTTCCATTACAACAGCTTCAATACAAATTGGCAATGCATTAGTTCCTTTATCCACTGCAGTGAAGTATTTAGGGGGTCATTATTGACAACACACTCTCTATGCAAAAATTCATCACCCAGACCTGCCAGTCGTGCTACTATCAATTGTGGTGCATAAGTGCAATTCGAAAGTTCGTGTCCACTGATGCAACATCCAAACTCGTTTCCTCTCTCATTCTTTCACATCTGAACCATTGCAATTCTCTTCTGGTTGGTCTGCCATCATCATCAATCCACTCCCTTCAACGTATACAAAACTCTGCAGCTCGACTAGTCCTCAGAAATAAAAAAATCTGAGCACAGCGATCTGTTCACTGGCTAGCCTGTGCCACAGAGAGTAAACTATAAGATCAGTACCATCTGTTACAAATGTCTCCACAAAACAGCATCCTCCTACCTCTGCGAATGTCTTCACTTGTACACTCCTTCTCGTTCTCTCCGCTCTGCTGAAAATACCTTGTCCTTACGAATACCCAGATTCAACCAATCCACCCTCGCTCTTTCTCTATTTCTGGTCCAACGATCTGGAATGACCTCCCTCTCTCTCTTCGCCAAAAGCCTTCTTATGACACTTTTAAATCCAGTCCCAAGACATATTTATTTAAAATCTAAGATTTTCCTCTCCTGCTTCATCTCAAAGCTTTTCCCTGCCTTCAACAGCTGAGATTCTATCACCCTGCCAGGGTGTGTGACCTTTGTGTGTGTGTGTGTGTGTGTGTGTGTGTGTGTGTGTGTGTGTGTGTGCGTGTGTGTGTGTGCGTGTGTGTCTGTGTGCGTGTGCTTGCGTACACATTTGGGGCTTGTTGGAACTATTAATTGTTACTGGTTACATGACTGTGTAAGAATGAGTTGAGTGCAAGCACTTTGATTTGTCTCTGCAAGATATAGAGCTATATACATTCTATTTATTATTATTATTATTGTTGTTGTTGTTTTTATTATTATTATTTATGTGTAGGGCGTGAGACAGGAAAAGTGTGGAGTCAGAGGACCATTACAATGAGGGGAAAAGGAAGTGGGTTTTTCTTCTCTCTTTCGCTTTTTACATCATCAGATGTGTTTGGGAGAAATAGTGTTTGGGAGAAATAGTGGCAAGTCCTTTCCAGCTCCTCTCGAGGAGGGCCGTACAGCTTAGTTTGCAGGGTTATCTATCTTGTCCGCCACACAATCTTCCTCAGAGTGCTTATTCCATTATCCTCGATAAAATAAAATAAAAATGTCATCCGAGCGCTTTAATTTGTTGCTTTACAAGATTCAGGGCTATGTATATTCCATACATTATTATTATTAGAGTGGGTTTCTGAAATGGTCTGAGAGGCATAGTGGGAACTGAAGCGCCAGAGAAAACAATTTGAAACACATAATGTGGCATCTTACAATTCAGTATTGACTACACTGGAAGCCAATAGGTAGAAAGAATTCAGCAAAGAATATTGTAACATGAGCTTTTTGTTTGATTGTTTGTTTTTGTTGTTGTTGACGTTTTGAAGATTACATGTGCTGCCACACATTAGAAAAACCCACCGCTTTGAAGATTATCAATGATGCGATGAGGCGAGTTATCAATGACTGTATTGTATTGTTGTGTATTGTTCATTTGCAGGCAGGGTAGAAATAGGCTTGTTGGGGTTTTTTTCTCAATTTTTTTCTCTCGTCATGATGCTTTTGATGCTGATGATGCTGTTGTTGTTGATGATGATGACTGTTAGCGTTGTTATGATTATGATCGTTGTTATTGTTTGTCAGTGACACAGTGTTAAACTGAACGCACATGAACACAGTGCCTCAGCTCCAACCAGCCGTGGATTAAATCCAGCCACAGCCAAAAACAAAACAAATCCGACCACACCCACAACCTCTGTGCCTCTCTCTGTCTGTAAGCTCCAAGGCTTTGATTCTAAAGGCGATTGTGCTTCCAGTCCAGCGCTGCCGTAGAGTGTTGATCCTCCAAAAGTGCACTAGGAGGTTAGACTGACGGCATATAGCCTACACCCACCCCGCAGCACGCCAAGTCCTAGTTAGTAGCTCAGCCTGTAACCAGCAGCTGATGCCGTCGTGCCACTTAGTTCAGGAAAACAACAACAACAATGGAGGAGGTCTTCTATTTTTGTAACCCTTGCTAAAATCAGCTTTGATAAGAAGTGAAGGGAGGGGTGGTGGTGGTGGTGGTGGTGATGGTGGTAGGGTGGGTGGGGATAATCACTGTTATGGGTGGGAAAACCTAAGTGCAGAGGCAAACAACAACCTACTAAGCCTACGTGCGCGACTCTGTTGAATGCGTAAAAGGCAGGATTAAATAAGTAAAAGGCAACCAGATATATTATGATAGTAAGCTAGAGTACAACCCTGTCAAGTAGTGTCAAAGTACATGCACTTCCACAGCAGCAGCAATCTGTCATCCTTGGAGGGACGTGGTGGTGGATGCCACCTCGGGTGGGCAGCTCACTCACTTTGGCTCCGCGACTGAACACCACCAAAAGTGACCCAGCAGTAGTGAAGTCAATTGTCCCATTCTGAAAATAACATTGGTTCTGAATCCACCCTCTAAACACTCCTTCAGGTGATGCTAAAAACGAGGTCCTGTCACTGTATGCAGGTAAACCATCTTGCCCATATGTTGCAACCACAACCACTGTGCCTATGAGTATTAGTCCAGTCAGTGGCCAGAGCACCTGCTTTCCCCCAGCAAAGGTTAAGCAGCATCGAGCGTGGTTACCACTTGGATGGGTGACATTTGCGAACCTTGGCTTCAGTACAGTCCCCCAGTTTCACCCAGCTGTAAATGGGTACCTGCCTCTTTAGGGTCAGGGAAGGTAAAGCAGCGAAGGAGAGGAGATGGGCGCTGCCCTCAATATGCTGGCCCCTAGAGATGTGAGGTCTCTGACTCCTCACTCCCCTACGACCTTATAGGTTATGGGACACCTTTACCTTTTTTAAGGAGAGAAATGGCATGGATGAATACAGGTTATACACCACGATTAGCTTCTGGCACTTTTCCTTCTATTTTCATACATCACTCTTGCATTCACACTGCCCCTACTAAGGCATCCACAGAAATTTTAAAAAACCCAACAACCAACACTTTTTTGTGAAGGACTAGCCTCTGACTCAAAACTCAGGACAATACGAACAAATTTGGTAGATTTGAACTTTATTATTTATTTCAGTAACCACTGTACCCCCTCAGTCCGCTGTCCTTTGGCCTAGAGATTCACTCTTTGTAACCTGCTCCCATTCCTTACCACTGCATATGGCATGGAGGGAAAAAAGCACACCCACACAAACAAAAAAAAGCAATAAAGCATGAAATCACACACACACAATACACACACAACACATACACAACACACACACAATACACAGACACAGACACAGACACACACACACACAACACACACACACACACAACACACACAAACACACACACACACACACACACACACACACAGAAGGTGCCCCAGAATATCTGAACCTAAAAAAAAGGAGAAAAAAAGGTTTAATTTAAATACAGAAGTAGGGGATGGACTGACTCCCTGAGTAAATAGAACACACACACACACACAACACACACAACACACACACACACACACACCACACACACACAAACACACACACACACACACAACCACACACACACAACACACACACACACACACACACACAACACACACACAACACACCACACACACACACACACACACACACACTACACACACAACACACACACACAACACACACACACACACACACACAACACACACACAACCACACACACAAAACAAACACACACACAAACAACACACACACACACACACACACAATTGCTGCACCAGTTGGTGGGACTAGGGCCACAGCAATAATTATAGATAGATCTGCTACTGAGGTCATCCCCCCCCCCCCCCCACCACCACCACACACAACACACACACATTGGGACATAGTGCACACATATAGGGCAAACCAGCAGAGCGTGGCAAGGATTTTTTTTCTCCCCCCCCCCCCCCCCCCCCCCACAAGGGGGTTAAAAAGCGGGAGGGAGGTGGGAGGGGGGGGGATGTAAAGGGGGAAAGGGGGGGGGGGGAGGAGGGAGTAACTTCACAAAGGAAACCCTTTTTCATTGGCCAAACTCCACACCTGTGTAGGAATGTTGAGGACTTGGGTACTGGGAGCAACACAACAATAACGTCAGCCTGGGACGTCATGACCTGCTTGCTTGTCTGTCTGTCTGCTTGTCTTTCTGTCTGTTTGTCTTTCTGTCTGTTTGCCTGCTTTTCTGCCTGCTTGTCTTTCTGTCTGTTTGCCTGTCCGTCTTTCTGCCTGCTTGTCTGTCTTTCTTCCTGCTTGTGTGTCTGTCTGCTTGTCTGCTTGCTTGTTGGTCTGCTTGTCTTTCTGTCTGCTGCTGCCTGTCTATCATCTTTCTGCCTCTGTTTGTCTGCCTGCCTGCTGTTGTCTGCCTGGCCCTACTCTGTCTGTCAGTCTGTCCGCCTGCCTATTTGTCTGCCTGCCTTGTTGTCTGTCTGTCTGCCTGCCTGCCTGCTTGTCTGCCTGCCTGGCTCCCATCCTGCTTGTTTTTCTGCCTGTCTGTCAGCCTGTCTGCCTTTTTTTGTTTGTTGTTGTAGCACCTGTACTACTACATCTGTAAGAAAAGCCTTTGGAAATTGAGATAACCATCCTGATCCTTAAACAAACAAACAAATCAAAAGCTACCCCCCCAAAAAAAAAAAAACACAACCCAACACAACCCAACCAAAACAACAACAACAAAGAAACAAACGAAAGCCTAAGCAAATGAAAACAAATAACCAAATACTCAAGTAATCAACCAACCAATGAACCAACTAACCAACCAACCACACCCTCCACAAAATAGAACAAAGAAGAAAAGACAGCAAACATCCCCCCCCCCCTCCTTTTGCAAGGAACCCCCCACCCACCTTAAAAAAACAAAAAAGACAAAAAAACAAAAAAGACAAAAAACAAAAACCGAAACAAACAAAAACAACCAAAGAAACCCAAAAGAAATTCGCACACACACACACACGCGCGCGCACCTGCGTGCTCACTCGCGTGTGTTACAATTCAAGTTTTACAGCGTTACCCTGACCTGTAATTTGATAGGGATCAAGTGCTGTCCCGAGAAGGTTATTTTCTATTGCATACAATGGTGTATGAGTGTGTGTATGCGTGCGCGCGCATGCGTGCGCACGTGCGTGTATACGTGCACACGCGCACAGGTGCATATGCACTTGTTTTGAGTTGGTCAAGGGGTGTGAAAATTTTTTTGGGGTGCCTATAGGTTGGAAAGTCATACAGCTGTCATTGAAAAGTAGGTCAGTTATATAGGTGTTGGGGTGGAGGTGACATGTTCCTAATCGCAGTAGGTCCTACAGTCTACACACTTATGCTGTCTACGTGGAGATTGTGGCAAGCTTTGGGGTGGTAAAGTATCCGTTACATAATTCATATAAGAAGTATTACCTGGCCTTTGTGTCTCACATAATTATACAGACACACGTCTGGGCTCCTGGGTGAGCGCATACACACACACACACACACGCGAACGCCCGCATGTGTCTAATATCACTTTTTAGTGGATAGACGTTAACCACACACACACACACACACTCGTAACAGAAGCGAATTTGAGAGTGTTGCTCAAATTACCTGAACAACACTACTGCAGGCCCCGTTGACACGGGGATACATTATGATAGTAAACGTAGAGTACAACCCTGTCAAGTAGTCTCAAAGCATATGCACTTCCACAACAGTATCATTACCACTATCCTCATTATCATTGATCATCATGCCCCCAAAAAGTCTGATTCAGTGGCTCCACTTGCTTTGGTCTCATGGTGACCTTTGTTTCGTTTTCCCCTGCACACTATTGTGCCTGTGGTGAGTTTGTGTCAAAGCCTTTGGGGTTGGAAGTTCACGGGGTAAGGTCCTTGGGGGGACGTTGTGTTGTTGGCTAACTGGGGTGGGCGCCTCACTCGGTCTGGCTCCGCGATTTAGCGAGCACTGTCCTTTGTATGTGGTGTCGTGTCGTGCGTATGTTAGCTCAGAACAGGCACCACTGAACATCACCATACAAAGTGACCCAACAGTAGTGCATGGCCACTCTGGCTGGTGGCCCTATAGCGGTCTGACATTGATGGCCTCCCTGGGGATGGATGCCACATAAGGAATCTGGGCATGGCTGGGGCGGAGTGATTGAAATGAGTGGCGCAGGGACAGCAGCAGGATAGAAACATCACAGAAGAGGAGGCAGCCAAAAAAAAAGAAAAAAGTAATGGCTGCCTCCTGTTTTTCAAGCTTTTCCCCTACACTGCTCTATTCTACCTGTAACAGCCTGACTCATTAATTAAACCGGCCTCTATACTGTATTGCCTGCGCGGTAAATAATCTATATATGGTGTCTGGCTGTGGGCTGAACGTACACAAACCTGAAGTACAAAGATGTTGTTGTCGGGAGTGGACTTGTCTATAGACATCAAGCCACTCACTAACCCTACTGCTAGGCTAACCCTCACAGCCAGCGTCAGGTTCAAAGAACTCATAGCAACAAGACAGCTGTCCTTCGCGAAACTGTTAGATAAAAAAAATAATTATACTAACACACTAGAATAAATATAACAGTTATACAGACTGAATAAAAAAAAAATTAAAAAAAGAGAAAGAGCGGTGCTGCTCTGTGGCGATTTTTTCTTCTCGTGGGGAACAGCAGGACGTTCACTCAGAATAATCTGTAGTACACACCCGTGCACGCAAACACACACACACACACACAGAAAGAGAGAGAGAGAGAGAGGAATCTGTAGTAGTAGTAGTAGCAGTAGTAGACAATACAAGGGCAGCTAAATAGAAAGAGGTAGACGTTTGTTTATTTTTTTTTTTTCGTTCCTCGGCTAGAGCTTCAAGGTTCACCAATGGCGAGATTGAATTGCGTATCACACTGTTTCTGCCCACCATGATCCTGGCTGCAATCCGACTTCGGAGATGCATGCTGGGTATGCTCGTGTTTCCCTAACCCACCCACGCTAACCTATAAGTATGCCATCTTTTAGCCTGCAGAGTTAATCTTCTGCAGGTGTATACACACCAAGGGGAAATTAAGGCACTGGCAGGTCTGTACTGGAAGTTGACTTGGGAGATCGTTAAAAAAAAATCCCCACCCTTAATTCACCAGGTTCTGCCGCTGAGATTCGAACCCACGACTTCATGGACCCCAAGGCTTGAAGTCGAACGATCGTAACCACTCGGCTGTAGCGTCCGTTTTAAGAGGCTTGGGATTGCTCTTGTCTTCTGTTCAGTAGCCCATTTGCTGTGAGAGGGTCGTTTATAAATGAATACTGCCCGAGGTTTTGTCAGAGAAACAGCTGGTAGCCTACCTTTGCATACAGTTCAGTTCATCCTTGCTGTTATTGCTGTTGTCGTTTCTTCATGCATACAGTTCAGTTCATCCTTGCTGTTATTGCTGTTGTCGATTCTTCATGCATACAGTTCAGTTCATCCTTGCTGTTATTGCTGTTGTCGATTCTTCATGCATACAGTTCAGTTCATCCTTGCTGTTATTGCTGTTGTCGTTTCTTCATGCATACAGTTCAGTTCATCCTTGCTGTTATTGCTGTTGTCGTTTCTTCATGCATACAGTTCAGTTCATCCTTGCTGTTATTGCTGTTGTCGTTTCTTCATGCATACAGTTCAGTTCATCCTTGCTGTTATTGCTGTTGTCGTTTCTTCTACCGCTTGCCGTCTGCCACACGAGCAAAAACACATTTATCGATTTATTTATTTTATTTTATTTATTTTTGTTTTATTTTATTATTTTATATCGAGGATAATGGATAATGGTACTTATGTGCTTTTTACATCCAGTCCCCGTGTGTATGCGGTTTTGTCAATTCTGTCCCCACCGGCACACAATGCATGGCCTACTCTTACAAGCGGAACAGGATTTAACGTGTGCGCAAGATGTTCTGCGTGCGTTCGTACACGAGGCCTCGGTTTATAGTCTCATCCGAAGGACTTTTGGGGAGAATGGAGTCTGCACTGATGTTAACTCCAGGGGAAAATAACCCGGGTCGTCAGATTGCAAGCGCAATGTTCTAATCACTAGGCTATCCCGTCCCCGCATTATTTTTATTATTTCTTTTTATACGCATTTTATTGTTACTGGTATTGATGATGTATTTTAGTCAAACCACCTTTTCTTTTTCTTCCCCTGATAGTATTGTGGTTCTTGAATTGCTTGCCGTCTGCCACACGAGCAAAACCGCGTTATTTTGTTATACATACGTTATACTTATTATTCTACTAACAATACTATCCTCCACCGTTGGCTGTGGCGCGAAGAGAACACAAAACTATCGTATCGACAGACATGCCGTCAATGTTCCCTTTCAACAACAACCAGCTAGTCTAGCAGCTTGTACCCCGGTCCGGGTTGTGTTCGGGTTGTTCCAGTTAATGACCGCTAAAAAGTAGGCCCAAACCTCGGCCCACAAAACTGCAAAACATCGGCTGTTTCCGCCAGCTGTCGGAGAATGCCGATCAGCCAGCCAGCCTATTATGACATTGCACACTTTCCAAGATACAGGCCAGCAACTGTTGTTTTTTTTGTTTGGTTGGTTGGGATTTTTTGCTTGTTATGATTTTTAAAAAATACTTTCTCTGTTTGCTCGCTTGTCCCTTTATATTAGTTGGGGATGTGAAGTGATAATATAGTGTCTGTTATTAGGGTTTGGCTTGGTGTTTTTTTTGCTGGGTTGTTCCTTTGTATCAATTGGTGATGTGCAGTGATAATATAGTGTTTGTTCTTAGTTTTTAATTTCTATTTGTTCACTTGTTCCTTTATATCAATTGGTGATGTGAAGTGGTGAGACAGTTTCTGGTCAAGTCTTTGCTTTTTCATTATTTTGACTGAAATGATTGTAACTCTCTCTCCCCCTCTCTCTTTCTCTCACGCACCATAAACACCCCCAAACAAAAATCAAAAAAACAAAACAGAACAAAAATTCAAAACAAACGAACTAAAGAAAACCAGGAATAGTCTTGGCCTTGACAAGACAAGAAAGGGTAACCTGTCCAAAAAGAAGAAGAAAGTCAGACGAAAATGGATTGACAGAAAATCTCAAGCACTTTGTGGTTATCCCAGTAAACAGGAGGGGAGGGGGGGGAGACAGAAGCCACGAGAGCTGCAGAAGAGAGAGAGAGAGAGAGAGAGAGAGAGAGAGAGAGAGAGAGAGAGAGAGAGAGAGAGAGAGAGAGAGAGAGAGAGAGAGAGAGAGAGAGAACGATTTCAAGCACCTATGGCTACATACCCATGACACGACAACACGTAGGAAGAGCAGAAATAAAAAATAAAAAATAAAATGAAATAAAATCTAGGGACGGGGTAACGGGGTGGGGGGCGTTTGGTGGGTGGGAGTGGAGAGGCGGGGAGGGGTGGGGGGGGGGGGGGTAGTAGTTGTGTATGGCTTGCTAGCTTAGCTATGGCTGTCTCTTGTCACACGCACACGCCCGCACACATCACACACAAACACACACACACACACACGCATAGACACACCACACCAGTCGTGGCAGAATTCTATCGATCGGCGGTCCGTGGTATATCGTGGTAGTGTCCTCTCCTCCATCAACTCAAACTGCTTGTGGTCATTCTCTAGCACCTGGCTGAATCCACTAGTCTACGTTCAGGTGTGTGTTCGGAACAGAGAGACAGGCAGACAGAGACAGACAAAGAAAGAGAGAGAGAAAGAAAGACATGGACAGAATCAGAGCCCTGTTGTAGTCGCCAGTAGTTTCTTCTTTCTTTTTTTTTTTTTTTTTTTTAAATCTTCTCTCATCTCGGGGGCTGGTTTGTGGGCAGTCTGAGTCAATCAGGCGTCATTGGTGCAAGATCGTTGTAACCAGATTTTAGGGGTTGGTTGGTTTGGGTGTTTTTTTTGTTGTTTGTTTTTGTTTTTGGTGGGTTTTTTTTTTTTTTTATAGTTGCTGTGAACATCAACGGCCAGTTTCGTTTGTGAAAGGTAAGCTTGTTAGTGGAATGTGTGGGTGGGTGGGGGGGGGGGGGGGGGGGGGAGGGGGAGGGGTGTGTGTGTGTGTGTGGTGGGTGTGTGGTGAGTGTGTGGTGGTGGTGATGGTGTGTGTGTGTGTGTGGTGGGTGGGTGGGTATGTGTGTGTGTGTGTGGATGAGAGGAGAGAGAGAGAGAGAGAGAGAGAGAGAGAGAGAGACTAGATGATATTGTACCCACAAGCGAGTGCATGTCCATTTCGAGTAACATTAGCCGGTATGTATGTGGTGCAATAACTTTTGGCTTACTGAGTCTGGCGTGCTTGCACAAATACACAGCTCTCTGTTGTTCTGCCTCACAACCAACACAACACACACACTTTTTTTTTGGGGGCTGCTGTCTTTCGCTGGGTTTTTTGTTTGTTTCTTTGTTGTTTTTTGCCTCTCTGTCTGCCTCTCTGTTTCCCTCAGAGAAAGGGAGAGAATGGCATGTCAAGTAGTCGCCTCTCTTTGTCATACAGAAAAAACAAAGCAGGCTTTTCCCCCAGTTTTTCTTTCTTGGGTTAATAATACTTATCATTGCAATGACTATATGCCCGCATTGATGGCCAGTCTAATGCACCCCCTCCTCCCACCACCACCCCTCTCCATTATCACAGAGCCAAAATGAGATAGGAACTGGGGGGGGGGGGGGGGGGGGGGGGGGGGGGAGAGAAGGGGAGGAGGGTAGCGTTGTGGTCAGAGCGTTGAGCTCGTGATATGAGGGCCCAGGTTCAAGCCGCCCCCGAGGTGCGCGTTCCAGGGAAATATTTTTCCCCGGTGTTAACATCAGTGCAGACTCCACTCTCCCCAAAAGTCTTTCGGATGAGACTATAAACCGAGGTCCCGTGTGCGATTGTATTGCATGATGATCAATGACAATGAGGATGATGTAATGGTGCTGCTGTGGAAGTGCATATGCTTTGAGACTACTTGACAGGGTTGTACTCTACGCTTGGTGGATCGGTGGTCTGTCTAGAATGCGAAAAGTCCGGGTCGGGTGTGTGCGCGGTTCGTACCCCGTTTGGGCCCGAAATTTTTCCCCATCCATTAGACCATGAGTGGTGGTCTGGGCGCTAGTCTTTCGGATGAGACGATAAACCGAGGTCCCGTGTGTTACACAAAATTTTCAGCGCACGTAAAAGAACCCACGGCAACAAGGGAGTTGTCCCTGGCAAAATTCTTAGAAAAAAGCCACTCTGATAGGGAAACAAATACAGTTGCAGACCAAAAAAAAAAAAAAAAAAAAAGGTGGCGCTGCTCTTGTGGCGACGCGCTCTCCCCGGGGAGAGCAGCCCGATTTTCACGCAGAGAAATCTCGTGACTTAAAGTGGTATAAAATAAAATAAATAAATGAACGCTTTGATTTGTTGCTTTACAAGATTCAGCGCTATATAAATTCCATACATTATTATTACATTTATTATCTTGCGCTCACGTTAACACCTGTTACGCCCTTCGAAAGAAGTAGGCCATTTTGTGCCGGTAGGAACGGATGATGAAATTCTATTAGAAAAAAAAGAAGAAGAAAGAAACGCATGCACTGTAGTGTCGGTCGTGTTATCTCCCAAGTTGGAGTGCAGGTACCTTAGTGGTGGGTAAACGGTTGCATACGTAAAATATCTCACCATTGGGTAACCTCGGAACTCTAGCCGAGGAACGGAAAAAATAAAATGAAGAGAGAGAGAGGGGGAGAGAGACAGAGAGAGAGGGGGGGGGGTATAAGAAAGCAAAGAAGACCTCAGATAAGAGAGAGGATGGAAAGTAAAAGAGAAGCGGGAGGGGGAGAGTACAGAAGAGAGAGAGAGGAGAGAGAGAGAGAGAGAGAGAGAGAGAGAGAGAGAGAGAGAGAGAGAGAGGTGGGTGGGTGGGTGGGTAGGAGTAATGAAAAATGAGAGGAGGGAGGGGAAAGAAAGTCAAGATGGAAGTGGAGAAGTGATAATCGTTGTTACAGAGCAACTGCCATGGTGCTGTTGGCAAAGGTATACTTATTTGGACTACCTTGTCTGTCGCTTGGCTGCAGTCCTTATATTTTTTTAAAAAACGTATTTATTTATCTTTTTTTTAATTACTTGATTCATCTGCGTTAGGTCTACTGTTTGTTGTTTGTTGTACCTGTCCACTGATGCAACATCCAAACTTGTTGGGTCTCTCATTCTCTCACGTCTTGACTATTGCAATTCTCTTTTGGCTGGTCTGCCAGCATCATCTATCTACTCCCTTCAACGTATACAAAACTCTGCAGCTCGACTAGTCCTCAGAAAGAAAAAAATCTGACTTCATTACCCTCTTCTTGCGATCTCTCCACTAGTTGCCTGTGCCACAGAGAGTAAACTATAAAATCAGTACCTTCTTTTACAAATGTCTCCACCAAACAGCACCCTCCTACCTCTGTGAATGTCTTCACCTGTACACTCCTCGTTCCTCCACTCTGCTGCAGATACCTTGTGCTTACGAATACCTAGATTCAACCAATCCACTGTTGGTCGTGGCTCTTTCTCTATTAAATTTTTCTGGTCCATCCATCTGGAACGACATTCCTCTCTCTCTTCCACAAAAGCCTACTTATGACACATTTAGAAATAGCCTCAAGACATATTAATTTCACACCTAACTTTTTCCCCTCCTCTTTCATCTCAAAACTGTCCCTGCCTTCAACAGCCAAAATCCCATTACCCTGCCAAAGCGTATAACCTGTGTGTGCGTGTGTGTGTGTGTGTGTCGGTGCATACGTTTGAATTTGTTTAAGCTATTAATAGTTATTGGCTGCATGACTCTGTAAGAATATGTTGAATGCAAGTGCTCTGATTTGAAGATATAGCGCTATACAATTCCATTTATAATAATAATAATAATAATATGGTAGTAGTAGTAGTAGTAGTAGTAGTAGTAGTAGTAGTATCATTAAATTGTGTTGTTGTTGTTGTTAGTTGTGTTTTTACTTTTTGAGAAGAGAAGTGGTGAACATCAGTGACTTCCCCTTGGGATGAAAAGTAAGCCGTTTCGGTTACACGTCGTGGTATCAGGTTTAGCTTTTGGCAGTTTTCCTTCTATTTTCATATCACTCTTGCATTCATACCGCACTACTAAGACATCCACAGAGATAAAAACCACTTTTTGTAAAAGACTAGCCCCTGACTCAAAACTCATGACAATTCGAACAAATTTAGTAGGTTTGAACTTTTAAAAAAAAATCAGCAAACGAATGTACCCCCTCAGTCCTTTGTTGTCTGCTAGCCTCCTGACCGCAATATGCATGCGTAGGGTCAACGCTGTAAGGAACACAAGCAATCCTCATTTGATGATAATTTCCAACTTTCTCGTGACTACCTGGTATTGTTCTATGTCCTCAATCCCCAAAACAAGTACACTGCATTTTTTCATGCTTTAAAAAAAAAGATGTGAAAAATCACCCCAAAATTTCCCGACCAGCACTCTATACAAGATATTACTACTCATTACCCGCAAGCTAATACAGGAGTGTAACCTGTTTTGAGCTGTCCGGCTACCTCAAACCAAATTCCATCTCTGCTTCTTTTCTTTTTTTTTTCTTTTTCTTTTTGAAGACAGATTGTCAGGCAGTTATTTATTAATTTATTTTAAATATACCACTTTAAGTACCGCAGATTACTCTGCGTTAAAGCTATAATGCCATTGTGGATTGCTGGAGAACATAGCGGATTCTTTTCCTGCATCATCAGGGATGAGTCATAACTCGAAGCCCAGGTGCAGCAACCCCTTGAGCATTGTCTCATGATCTAACGCCTAATATATAATTATATATTTTATAGGTCGGCTCCTCTCTCTCTCTCTCTCTCTGTGTCTTGTGTGTGTGTGTGTGTGTGTGTAAGAGAGAGAGAGACAATGACAATGACAAATTCTTTTATTTCGAGGATAATGAATAAGCACTCATGTGCTTTTTTACATCCAGTCCCCGCCCGTAGGGATACAAGAGAGAGATGAGAGAGAGAGAGAGAGAGAGAGAGAGAGAGAGAGAGAGAGAGAGAGAGAGAGAGAGAGAGAGAGAGAGAGAGAATTGTTGATTTGAGGAAGAGACAACCTTGAGGAAGAGATAACCTGCCCATCCTTTTGTGAAAAATGCGTGCACAGGTTATCAAGGGTGGAGGCCTGGCCCGCTAGCCTAGCGAGGTGTAACTTTGGGAGAGTGGTTAGGAGAGATTTCAAGCTTTCCTTCTAGAGAAAGGGACGAGCGACGTTGCTGCAGAAATGAGAGATGATTTTATTTTATTTATTTTATTTTAGTCTTTTATTTCGAGGATAATGGGATATAAGCACTCATGTGCTTTTCTTCATCCAGTCCCCGTGTGTATGCAGTTTTGTAAATTTTGTCATCCATTCCCACCGGCACACAATGGCCTACTCTTCCGAAAAGCGGAACAGGTTTTACGTGCGCGCAAGATGTTCTGCGTGCGTTCGCACACGGGACCTCGGTTTATAGTCTCATCCGAAAGACTTTTGGGGAGAGCGGAGTCTGCACTGATGTTAACTCCAGAGGAAAAATCCTCTCGAACGAGATTCGAACCCGGGTCAGCAGATCACGAATACATCACTGTAACCACCAGGCTATCCCGTCCCCCCCGGGATTTACTGAGGGAGGAACATTTCAGGAATCAGGCATTTGCAACCGCTGAATGTTCTCTTCCCCGAAGAAAGATTGGGATTTAAAAAACAACAAACAAACAAACAAAAGGAGAAAATGTTGGCAGTGTTTTGCAGAAGGCAGGCTTGTACTGTGGCTCTCCGAACGAACAAATTTGAAAGTCAACCATGAAAAAATGTCAAATCTAGCCTCAAGACACACTTATCTCTAACCTAGGATCTTCGTCTATGGTTACATCTCACATCTGTTTCCACTTTTTATCACCCTGCTTCATCTCCAACACCGTGTGTGTGTGTGTGTGTGTGTGTAAAGTTAGAATCTGCTAATCTTATTTGTGAACTGTTGCGTGCGCGTGAAGGAATCGAATGGAAGCTTTGATTTGTTTAATTTACAATATTCAGCGCTATTTTTAAAAATCCATGTATTACTATTATTATCATTGATATAATAATAATAATTATTATTATTATTATCTGTTATCGAATATGTTATATCATATATTTCGATATAGTTACATATCATCATCATCATCTTATGTAGTGTATAGAATCATAACTTTCATCTGTCAGTCTACATCATCAGAGAGTGTTGTATAAACTATTTACTAACTTTCACCACCTTACATACACAACAAAAAAGTGTTGATCAACTTATTTCACACACACACATTCAACACACATCACACACATACACAACACATTACAACAACAACACACACTTACATACACAACATCACTTACACTCACAACACACACACACACACATTACACACACTACATCACACACTTACACACACATACACACACACACACTACACACTACACACACACACACACTTACACACACAAACACATTACACACAACACACTACACACACAACACAACACACACACACACTTACACACACACACTTACACACACACACTACACACACACACACAACTACACACACTTACACACACACTTACACACACACACTTAACACACACTACAACATACACACACACACACACACACTTACAACACACACACTTACACACACACATACACACTTACACACACACTTACACACCACACCACCACTCTACACACACACATTACACACACACACACACTTACACACACACACACACACTTACACACACACACACACTTACACACACACACACACTTACACACACACTTACACACACATTACCACCACACACACACACTACACACACACACACACACACACACACACACACACACACACACACAACAATCCCCGTCAGTTATTACCCTCACGGTTATAAGCTGGAATAACCACCAGCCGAAACATCCCAGGTATCGACCGACCTCCCTGGCCTCTTAGTTTGAAAAACCTCGTGGACATTTAATACTGTCACCTTTGTGAGAGCAATCCAACCATACTTGCATTCCAGGCGGGGTTTCCTAAATGGAGGCCAGCAGTTGATCACACGTTAAGTCTAGCAACTCTTTATTTTTAACAACACTTTTTTTTTAAAAAACCCAACGTTTTGGCAACATATTATTTTTTGGGATGTATATTTAGAAAGCTTGTGGCTGTGTTTGTCACGAGTTTGGTTTCTTCTTCCAAGTATAGCACATATTTTCTGTGTGGAAACTGAGTACGTGATTACATGAAATACTTTTCGAGTTTGCAATGTTGTGTAGAGCTCCAGCTTCATAAATATTGGAACATCACAAGGATGTATTAGTTATTCATCTTTTTAAAAAAATATGACATCGTATGATTACAAAAATAGTTCCAAAAAATCAGTTAATATCATTCTTCTTCTTTTTCTTGTGGCTGTATTTGGCACGAGAGTTGTTGTTGTTTTTTAAATCCAAGTATAGCACATGGTTCTGTGTGGAAACTGAGTGCTTTCTCTGTTTCTGGTCCAACAATCTTGAATGACCTCCCTCTCTCCCTTCGCAAAAAGCCTACTTACGACACTTTTAAATCCAGCCTCAAGACATACCTATTTCAAACCTAAGACTTCCCCCTACAGTTTCATCTCATAATTAATATTTGTCCTTGCCTTCAATGGCCTAAGTTCCCATCACCCTGCTGAAGCATATAAGCTGTGTGTGTGTGTGTGTGTGTGTGTGTGTGTGCGCGCGCGCACACACACACGCGCGCGCACGCGTGTATTTGAATTTTTTAAACTGTTAATCATTGTTGGTTGCATGTGTAGGAGTGGAATGGATGCAAGCTTTAATTTGTTTTTTACAAGATATAGCGCTATATAAATTCCACTTTTCCTTCTTCTCCTCCTCCTTCTTCCTTCTCTTCCTCCTCCTCCTTCTTCCTCCTCCTTCTTCCTCCTCTTCCACCCTCTCCTTCCCCCCTTCTCCCCCTCTTCTTCTTCTCTTCCTCTTCTTCTTCTTCTTCTTCTTCTTCTTCTTGTGTGTTCCCTGTTTGTAATGAGCAGAATACGTATTGTAGTGCCAGGTCTTCTCCTGTGCTCGTAACTCTTGCAGGAGATCTGCCCGCTGGCTTCAGCCGACACATTCCCACTTCAGGGCAGCACATAAACTTCATATAAAAAAAATACCCAAAATTAATCAGATTTGCTTTTCCCCACAAAAACCAACAGGAGAATAGACTAGAAAGACAGTAACTAGACGAGAGGAGAGAGAGAGAGAGAGAGAGAGAGAGAGAGAGAGAGAGAGAGAGAGAGAGAGAGAGAGAGAGAGAGAGAGAGAACTTTAGAAACAAAAAGACAGAAACAAAGAGAATAATAGAAAGGGGAAAATTTCTATCCACATAATTTCGAGACGGTGGGGATGCTGTTTATACTGAAAAACTCGGGCATCTCGACGTGGGTATAGCATTCAATATACAGATGATACAGCTGTTTGCTTGAGGTTTTCCGCCCCCTTACAAATGAATAGGTATGCAGGCACTACAAAAATCACATCTAACGATTAGACCGAAAGGCATAATACTCACGTCATTTTGAGCAAGGTTGACACACACCAGATCAAAAGAGAAAAAAAAGAAGTCATTATTCAAGAAGGAAAGAGTGTTTGGGAGAAAGTAGAATAGAGTTAATAGAAAATGAAAGGAAGTATGGGGAGAGGAAAAAATAGAAGTATATAATAATATTGATAGCAGAATTCTTGCAAATATAAATTCAAAAAATTACAAGGTAACGTGTTTTTATGCAACATCATGAAGCTGTGATGGAAAGTGTATTATATAAGATAGAGGGTGTATTGCGAGACAATTAAATAAATTTTGAATGTTGTAGCTGTTTTGGTCTTTTTTGTTGTTGTTTATAATGACATACATTTGATGCGCTTTAGGCCTTATTAATTTAAATGATGGTACAAAACAAATTTATTATTATTATCATTATTGAGAAAAATACAATCAGAGATGATAGCGTTAGATGTACTTTAAATAATACATAATATTTTCTCTGAAAAATCTGTCGTTTCTTTTTAAAAAAATTTTATTCGTGTATACTGCTTCATTGTTATATTTTCAATGTTGTGTGTATTATCCAGATAATTCTTGCAAGTATCTATTCTGAAACTTTAAATTTTGCAGATGTAGCTTGGTGTGTGTGTGTGTGTGTGCGCGCGCGCGCGCGTGCGTTTCGTGCGTGCGTGCGCGCGCATACGAGCGTGCATGTACAAATCTTTGTGTGTATGCATGCATACTTTATGATAAAGGTGATGATGGTGTGTTCCTTAAGGATCAGAGCCAGATGCCGCTTATCAACAACCCAAGGAAATACAGATTTTAAAACTAAATGATTTGATATATCTGATGTTCCTTCCTAGGCTACGGCTCCCAGGTTCACCAATGGTGTGAGATTTTGTGCTTGTGACTGTTTGTCTGTCCTCCAGTGAGTGTAGCCGCATTCCGACGTCCGGGAAGATGTCGAGGTAATTATCATACCAACCGTGCGTGTGTGTGTCAAGTCAAGTCAAAATTTTATTTCCAGATGGTACATTGAATAAGCAATCATTTGCTTGTTTTCATCAAGCCATCTATCTCATCTGTGTGTGTGTGTGTGTGTGTGTGTGTTTGTTTTTTGTTTTAAATTGCCGTCCGTTCCTACGGGCATGCAATAGTCAACTCTTTCTGAAGGTAGAGCGGGTTTAGCGTGCAGTCGTAGCCTACACAGGACCTCGGTTTATAATTGTCATAGTCTTATCTGAAGGACTTTCGGGAAAGTGGAGCCCACCGGTGCGTGCTCATGTTCGGATAATGTGTTGTGGTATTGTTTTCGTGATATTATGTGTACATGCCTACTGTTTTGATGTATGGCTTGTAACCCGCTGGAACAGAATTCTCTGTCTCTGAGATAATAAAGTGAACTGAACTGAGATGAAGGCCATGCAGCGCTCTTGGGGATCAGTGACTAGGTTGACCCAGGATAGGCAGGAGTGGAAGCGCTTTATTGCTGCCCTACACACCACTGGGTGTAATGGTTAATGATGATGAATTGATAAAGTGAACTGAATTGTTAAAGTGAACTGAATTGATAAAGTGAACTGAACTGAATTGAATATTGCTCTTGATAACTCCAGAGGAAAAATCCCCTGTCTCAATGGTGGATCGAACCCGTGGTATCAAATAGGGAGCTCAGCGCTCTAACCGCTAGGCTATCCATCCCCCATTTGGTTGGTTTGATTTGACGTTGATTGCTCTGCTTGAACTATGTAAACCGAGGCCCCGTGTGCGAATGCACGCAGAACATCTTGCGCACACGTTAAATCCTGTTCCGCCTTTTCGTAAGAGTAGACCATTGTGTGCCGGTGGGAACAGATGACAGAATTCACAAAACCGCATACACACGAGGACTGGATGTAAAAAAGCACATAAGTGCTTATTCCATTATCCTCGTTATAAAAGAATAAAAAAATATAAAAAATGTAAAATGGCCAGAGCAAGTACACTGTATCCATTACTTCATTTTCATGAAAGTTTGAAGTATCAAATAATATATAAAGACGAATACAAAGGATGGTTTCATTTTGTTATTTTTAAACAATATCTATTATTTTATTTTCATTAAAAGTTTCTGATCTCAAAATAATATAGAGACAAATGCAAAAGAGGATGTCATTTTGTTACAGTATCCATTACTTCATTTTCATGAAAGTTTTAAGTATCAAAATAATATATACAAGTTTGTTATTTTTAAATTTTCATGAAAAGTTTAAAATATCAAAATAATACATCATAAAGACGAATGCAAAGGAGGATGTCATTATGTTACACTATCTATTACTTCATTTTCATTGATGTTTCAATGATCAAAGTTAAGTTATAAAACGATTGCGAAGGATGATTTTTTAAAAGTTTAAACAATATCTATTATTCCATTTTCATTGAAGTTCAAAATATCAAAATGATATAAAAACATTAACGCAAAGGATGATTTAATTTTGTGAAATATAAACAATAATACAATGATAACACAAATAATGCAAAATATTCTACTTTTAGTTTAGTACGAAAATCAGGACAACCTACAAAATGATCTCAGGGAGGAGAAACAGGCGCTTAGTATTTTTTTTGCTAACGTTTACTCAAAAAAGTAGGGTAATTAATACAGGTAAGCCTACTAGGTATCATTTCATTTTCTTGGCAGAACAAAAACAAAAATCAATAGTGGTAGAAACATGGACACTGCTACCACAGACTACACACCATTAGGAGCTTGCTGGCTTCATATTGGCTGCCCACGTGTGGTGGTGGTAGTGGTGGTGGTAAAATCAACCAACCGCCAGTGAAACTCGCTGTCAAACTACCCATAATATTATATGCTAACTGAACAGACAAGTTTAAAAAAGTCAGGTACAGAAAGACAGTCTGGGAAAGACATATTGGGAAAGAGATCCAATCACAGACGGCCAATACTCTGTTGTTTTTTCCTTGTCTCAATGTCAGTGAAGCAGCTCTGAACTCCCTGTCAGGTTTTAATTTCACTGGCAGATGGGAACAGTGATTTTGTTTGTTGGATGATGGAAGGAAAAGGGATAGTCAGTATTCTTGTTACCTGTGCTTTAGAAACTTCATCACAGTCTGTTAAATAATGTCATTACATTCGGTTAACTTCTAATTTTTAAAAAATTTTTTTAGGTCAGAGCTTTGAAATTCACCAGTGGTAAGATTTTACGTAGGCGACCTTTTGCTCACCATTAAGATAGTCAGGCGACCTTTTGCTCACCATTAAGATAGTCAGGCGACCTTTTGCTCACTCAGGCGACCTTTTGCTCACCATTAAGATAGTCAGGCGACCTTTTGCTCACCATTAAGATAGTCAGGCGACCTTTTGCTCACCATTACCTTTTGCTCACCATTAAGATAGTCAGGCGACCTTTTGCTCACCATTAAGATAGTAACGTTCCTCCTTTCGGAAGAGTAAGCCATTGTGTGCCTGTAGGAAGGGAGGATGGAATTAAAAAAAAACGCATGCACAATGGTGTGTGTTTAGACATCACCCCCATTGTCAGAATGGGGGAACAGTGGCATAGGCCAAAGTTCCACTATCCCTGAACCTCGGTCAAGGAATGGAAAATTAAATAAATAATTGTATACTGGCTATCATGACTTTTCCCCCCTCATGATTATTGGATCCCCATCATGTGTCCTGCCTGCCACAGATAGTGACTATACACTGACTATACAGACAGTGACTATACAGACTATACAGACATAGACAGTGACTATACAGACACTGACTATATAGACAGTGACTATACAGACAGTGACTATACAGACAGTGGCTATACAGACTATACAGACTATACAGACAGTGACTATACAGACTATACAGACAGTGGCTATACAGACAGTGACTATACAGTGACTATACAGACAGTGACTATACAATGACTATACAGTGACTATACAGAACACAGTGACTATACAGTGACTATACAGACCATAGTGACTATACAGTGACTATACAGACAGTGACTATACAGTGACTATACAGACCACAGTGACTATACAGTGACTATACAGACCACAGTGCCTATACAGTGACTATACAGACAGTGACTATACAGACAGTGACTATACAGACAATGACTATACACTGACTATACAGACAGTGACTATACAGACTATACAGACAGTAACTATACAGTGACTATACAGACTATACAGACAGTGACCATACAGACAGTGACTATACAGACAATGACTATACAGTGACTATACAGACAGTGACTATACAGACCACAGTGACTATACAGTGACTATACAGACAGTGACTATACAGACTATACAGGCAGTGACTATACAATGACCATACAGACAGTGACTATACAGACCACAGTGACTATACAGACCACAGTGACTATACAGACCATAGACAGAGGCTATACAGGCAGTGACTATAGGCTATAAGCCACAGTGTC
>CM054137.1:13105863-13118363 GCA_028751875.1 Rapana venosa
TTCCATGAGTGGGAAAGCCACTGGTCATACAACCTCTCACTTTGCTGTTGCCCCCAGCGTCAATGGTTTAATCAAGAACTGTGATAAAGCCCAAGCGCTGACGGCACGAGACAACAACAACAATAACGACAACGACAACAGCAACAACAGTAACAAATACAACAATTTCCCCACTTTGATATAGCGGTATAGAGACAACAATAACAATTTCAACACTCTCTAATTGATATAAATGGAACAATGGCAACAACAACCATGACAATAACAGCAACAACAACAACAACACATAAAGCTCAAAAACAGACGCACACAAAAACAAAAAGCAAACTCGATATTTACAAAAGGCATGACCAACGGTACCCTTAATGAAGCAAGCGTGTTTAGACAGCTTTTCTATTGGAGGAAGTCTGAATGTGTGTGTGTGTGTGTGTGTGTGTGTGTGTGTGTGTTTGACAGACTTGTGTGTGTTGACATGGCGTATGGTAGGTGGCAAGTGAAAAGGAAAACGAAAGGAGAGAATGCAGGGGGGTATAAAAAAAAAAAGGAAATAAAAATGGTCCTTGCTCATACACTTTCGTTCAAACATATAAACAGACTGGGCGCCAAGCTGCTTAGATAAAGTAGGACACATAACAAAAGAACGGACCCGAAAGAGAAAGAGGCAGTATATTGTTCAAAAGAGAGGGGGAAAACCCCCAACATTGATCGCAAATTGACTTTAAGAAAGCTTTTGATCGTACCGGGCACAAAAGAATTCTGGAAAGTTTTTAGATAGTGTAGCAGTTCTTGATTCTGATACAGGTTTTGTTTCTATACAAAAATTTGTTTTAACTCAAAAAGGATAGTATAGAAGTTTTTTTTTAATTTTGGGGTTTAAAAAAAAAGTTCAGAAAGGACAAATAGCTGTAGGGAGGGAGAAGGGGAGAGGGGTGGGGTGGGGTTGGAAGAGGAAATAGAAAAGTTTTTAGACTGGGTTTGATATGGCAATGTGTGTGTGTGTGTGTGGTGTGTGTGTGTGTGTGTGTGTGTGTGTGTGTGTGTGTGTGTGAGCGGAGAGAGGAGAGAGGGAGAGAGAGAGCATTCCAAATAGGTGGATCAGAAAAAAATAACCCGAAACGGAGTGGCAACCGACAGTAGACTGTTTGAACGTGAGAACACATACAAGTATTTTTATCCCTTGAAGAATGAAGCGAACGATTCAAAGTATAACCGTGGAGACAGACGCGGATGTATGAAGGGTCAGCTGGTGCATTTTTGTGGATACACGGTGGATTGATAACAGTGGATAGTCAAAAGTAAAGTAAAGGTGTCCCATAACCTATGTGGCCGTAGGGGAGTGAGGCATCAGAGACCTCAACTTTTCAAGAGGCCAGCATATTGAGGGCGGCGCCCATCTCCTCTCCCTCGCTGCTTTACCTTCCCTGACCCTAAAGGGGAAGGTACCCATTTACAGCTGGGGGAACTGTACTGAAGCCATGGCGCGCAAACGGTCACCCACCCAAGTGGTAACCACACTCGATGCTGCTTAACCTTGGCTGGGGGAAAGCGAGTGCTCTGACCACTGAGCTATCCCATCCCTTTTAGTGGATAGTAGTTCTACTTTAGTCTTCGTGGATCGGTGGCCTAAAGGTAACTTACCTGCCTAGAAAATGACAAGTCCGGGTTCCATCCCCGCTGTGCCCAAAACTTTTTGCCCCCCATTAGCTATACCGTGAATGGTGGTCTGGGTACTAGTCTTTCGGATGAGATGGTAAAACCGAGGTGCCGTGTGCAACACAGATTCAGCACACTTAAAAGAACCTACTGAGCACCAAAAGTACTGTCAGAGGTAGCACTGGTCAAGATATCCCTACCCCTCTCCCGCTCCCCTCCCGAGAAAAAATCGTACTAGCCAACATTTACATGAACGTACACACACACACGCGCTCGCGATAATATAGACCTGTCCATTTGATTAAACACTAAGCCACTTTTGGTCAGCTGTGTCTATGTATTCATTTTCTTGTTTTTGGAAATTTTTTAAAACAAAATTTATTGATTTCTGTGTTCATTCCCTTCTTTATCTATTACATTACCTTGTTTCAAGGATTCTGAATTTTTTTTTATCGTGTTTACATATATAGTATTCCTTTTTTTGAAGTCATCGGTATATGTATGTATGTTTATTTTTACTCACAATTTTGGCTAAAATAATTTATTTGAATGTTTTCGAATTTGTAGGGTTTTTTAAACTTTGTTAGTCTTCTGTATTGTTTGAATTTGTCTCTTTTCTATTTTAAGAAAAGAGAAACAATATATTTTTGTTTCTTTTTTCTATTTTATTACATTGAATAGCTTTTTTCTTGTGTTTATCTATTGGTACTTTTTTAAAACCTATTTTTATTACCATAAAAATGATGTAGCAGTACATATCTTTATAATTTGTTTTAGTTGATTATAAAAACTCTTTTTTTGCTATGGTTGTTGCAGATTCACACCGTCAGCTGTGGCTTTACCATCGGAATCAAAGTTCCATGAAAAGAGTGGAGACGTACAAAACGCCTGCCCAGGCACAGCCTGTCCTCCTCACACAGGCCTATCACAGAGCCAGTCTGTTGGCAGATACAAGTGGTGCTGGACACAGGCTGTGAAAACTTAATGGCCAGACATCCTAAGGATGTGAACCTAGTGAACAAATGTTAAAAAGTCGTGAAAAGCCTAAGGACCAGCTATCCTAAATTTGTGAAAAGTTAATGACCAGACATTCTAAAGTTTTGATAACTCAATGACTGGATCTCCTAAAGCAGTGAAAACTTTGTGACCAGACATTCTAAAGTTTTGATAACTCAATGACTGGATCTCCTAAAGCAGTGAAAACTTTATGACCAGACATTCTAAAGTTTTGATAACTCAATGACTGGATCTCCTAAAGCAGTGAAAACTTTATGACCAGACATTCTGAAGTTTTGATAACTCAATGACTGGATCTCCTAAAGCAGTGAAAACTTTATGACCAGACATTCTGAAGTTTTGATAACTCAATGACTGGATCTCCTAAAGCAGTGAAAACTTTGTGACCAGATGTCCTAAAGTTGTGAACAGCTAATGACCAGATATCTATTGTTGTGAAAACTTAATGACTGGATGCCTTAAAGTTGTGAAATTTAATGGTCAGAGGTCCAGAAAAAAAGTCCTGAGACATTAAGAGACTATGTGGAAAAGGATGGCCAGACATCTGTGTTTGCACATCGTTCTGTTACCTGAATTAATCTGATTTGTGTGTTCAGGTTTCTGTTATGAGCACATACCAGATAAGTTGACCATAATACTAGGAATGTGGCATGTCATAGTTCAGCAGTAGTGACACCATATTTCACAAGTGATCAATACACAGTGGGTGAACCTACTTACGACTAAAAGAAGGGTTGTTCTTTCCATGATCTATCTTAATATTTTGAATCATTTGAAAAAGAAACCCACCAAAAATAGCCAGCGTGTTTTGACACAAAAGTGTAATGCATGGTTTATGAATTCAGTGGCTTATATCTTTTGACTGGACCTCAAGCTTAAAGTAAGGGATAAGTTAAGCAGCCTGTTTTAAAATCAAAAACAGAGAAAAACAACAACATACCACTTCCAATCTAAACATCGTGACTGTTTTAGATTGTCTTCCCTCCAAAAGTAAGATACCTACCTTAGTACAAGAAGAAGGAAACGTAACTCTGCCAGCATGGTGCCCACCAATCATCTCGCCCGTAAGGAAGAGAGGACGCAGCAAGAGAGCAGAGTTTTCCCGCCCTCCTTTCAAAAACCCGGGCCACAGCAGCACGCTCTCGGTTCCTCATGGAATCCGCCCGACCCCCTCACCCTGCCGCCGGGGTGATGACCGCCCTGACCGACACCCACCCGTCCTCAGGTTCGGGAGCATCCTTACATGCTCAGCCGCTGGAAGCAGTGGCCGTGGATTCCAGCATTTTGTCTGCAGCGGGCCGGGCTTCCTGTGGCAATGCTTCTGTTCCCCCCTGCTGCAGAGGGAAGAGTGGGGAGGGTGGGAAGTGTGAGGGGAGGAGGGGTGGTGAGGGGTCATCCGGCAAGGAGGTACATCACAGCGTGTGCAGCGTGTGTGGAAACAAAGCAGATGGCAACTTCTTCGGGGCCACTGTCTGCCTGCCCTGCAAGGTAAACTGCCTGGAGTTCTGTTGGTTTGGTCATTTTTGTCCTACAACCTGGTACTCTCTCTTTCCTTTCCCACCTCCTCTCTCTCTGTGTTAGTGTGTGAGGCAGGCTGGGGGTATGGGAGGTGTGAGTGTGTGCCCTTATGTCATATATATATATATATATATATAATATATATATATAATATATATATATATATATATTATATTGTTTGTGTGTGTGTGTGTGTGTGATTGTGATTGATTATGTATGAGCTTATTGAGTGGCAGGTAGCCTTGTGGTTAGAAAGTGGGAATCATGGCCCAGGTGAGCACAACCTTTAGATTGTACCATAAAGTTAACATACATACGACGCATCGGGGCCAAAAGTACCTTGATGGTTAAACAGTTCGTTGTACAACCACATCCCAGAAGTTGCACCACCCGTTAAAGAATTTTTTCTAAAGTAACATCATCAATACAGACTCCAATCCCCCAAAGTCCTTCAGATGAGACTATAAAACCAAGGGTTCTTGTACGAACGCACACACACACACAGAACATCTTGCACACACGATAAAACCCATTCTGCTTTTTGGAAGAGTAGGAATGGATGACAAAACAGACACCCCCCCCCCCCCCCCCCCCCCCCCCCCCCCCCCCCCCGCCTACACTGTGTTCATACATCATCTTCAAAGTCGGGATGTGGCTACCTTAATCTTAGCCCTAAACAGATACATAGACCAAAAAACTCGCTATTAGTGAACCTAAAACATCTAGCTGCTGAGCAAAATAAAAAGTATTGCTAAAATTAAATTATGTCTGCTTCTCTTGGGTCTGGTTGATAAAAAAAAAAAGTAAAGGAGTCCCATAACCTATAAGGTCGTAGGGGAGCGATGCGTCAGAGACCTCACTTCTCTAGGGCCAGCATATTGAGGGCGGCGCCCATCTCCTCTCCCTCGCTGCTTTACCTTCCCTGAGATAATGTTATTTGGGAAGCCAAGCGAAATAATGTAATGGGAAGTCTAGCGTCCAGCCTTGTCACATCATCTCGTACCATACCTGCACCTCTGAAGCATCATTGTTGTCCAACTGCTTTTATTCTCATCCTCCCTGATCATCAGGTAAGGAAAACGTTGTTTCAGATTTGTTGGCTTAGTTTTGCTCGGTGTCATAGGGGTCTAGTGATCTCTCTCACGGTCCATAATATCAGGTGAAATGCGTAGTGCTTGGTCTTGTAACTCTACAGGAGGTATGCTGGCTGACTTCAGCCGACACGCTTCTACTACATAACAGCTTAGTTTTTTGTAGAGGATGCATGCTGGGTATGTTTGTGCTTCTGTGACCAACCTAACATGAATTATGGAATCTTCGACTTGCACATTTTTGACCCTCTGAATGCAAGAAGGTGACCTGGGAGATTATATAAATCTCTACCTCTGTTCACCTATCTGGAGCCGCTGCCAAGATTCAAACCCACGACATTATGGATCCAGGGTATTAAGTGAAACTGTCTTAGTCTATTGTCTATAGCATCTGCTATATATAATATTGTTGGTTTAACCTCTGTTGTTAGTGTGTTCTTAATAAGTTATATAATAATTATTCAGAAAATAATAGTACAAAATGACAAGCGCAGGTAGCCAGTTACAGCTTCTATGTCAATTTGGAAATGATGTATCAGAGATTCCATTTAACAATGCAGTAAGATCATAAGATGATATCTTACAATGTCAACATTTTATGGTAAGGTTGATGTGTGAATTCACAGAGTCAAACTTGATTTGTATTTTTGAAACATGGCTTACATGTTGTCTTTTTGAAACATGGCTTACATGTTGTCTTTTTGAAACATGGCTTACTTGTTGTCTTTTTGAAATATAGCTTACATGTTGTCTTTTTGAAACATGGCTTACATGTTGCCTTTTTGAAACATGGCTTACATGTTGTCTTTTTGAAGCATGGCTTACCTGTTGTCTTTTTGAAGCATGGCTTACGAAACATGGCGAGGACCTCAACAGGTCCGAGTAGGGCTCGGTTTATGGATGAGCCATTCACAGAGGACTTGGTGATAATTGAAAGTTTTATTTTATTTATTCTTTTATATCGAGGATAATGAAATAAGCACTTATGTGCTTTTTTACATCCAGTCCCCGTGTGTATACGGTTTTGTAAATTTTGTCATCTGTTTCCACTGGCACACAATGGCCTACTCTTCCGAAAAGCAGAATAGGATTTAACGTGTACGCAAGATGTTCTGCATGCTTTCGAACACGGGGCCTCGGTTTATAGTCTCATCCGAAGGACTTTGACATTTAGTTCGATTTTTTTGGTCAAACTGGGAAGAAAGGGCGAGGCTGGGAATCACCCTTGGTGCTACTTTACAGCCAGACACTTTCATACTTTAGAAGTGTCAATCCTATACACAACATTAAAAAATATATATTCTTGTGGCTTATCAAAGCTGCTTTTCAAAAGATGATGATAAAAAGAAAGAAAATATGCTAGAAATATAATAATAATAATAATAATAATAATAATGTCTAAAATTTATACAGGGCTGAATGTTGCAAAGGTATAAATCAAAGCACACAAAAATATAAATACAAGAAAATAAACATCTAGTGAATCTTTGTACCTTATGTTTGGGGATCCTATCAAAAGGATGCAGGGGAGGTTATAAGGTCTGTATCCATGCAAGTGGTCCTAACTAGATAATAACCCAAACACTGCCATACACTTACAGTGCAAGCACAGGTAAGATATGGTGTAGAAAAAAGAGATAAAATGGCCCATATTTGGATCTACAAGAAAAACAATTCCCCACTTGACAAAATATCATATTATTCAGAAAAAAGTGGTGGAAGAAAACAAGCGCAGGTAACCAGTTACAACTTCTCCACCGTTTTGAAAATGTAACACAATAATCAAAAAAAAAAAAAAAAAAAAAAGTTCGAAAGTGATGATCAAAATTGTCACTACACTAACACATGGACAAACTCTCTTTCAAGCTTGCTAACTTTGAGTCCACGTACTGCGGGAAAAGAACATAGTTATCTATTCATTTCTTATTTGTTTTACGTTTTTTATTTTGAGATTAATGGAAGCAGCACCCACGTACTATTTTTTACATTCAACCCCCTTGTGTATGCAGTTTCGTAAATTTTGCCTTCCACACCCACCGGCACACAATGGCCTAACTCTTCTAAAAAGTGGAACAGGTTTTTAACATGTGCGCAAGATGTTCTGCGTGCGTTCGCACACGGGACTTTGGTTTATAGTCTCAAGGACTTTTGGGGGGATTGGAGTCCAGTCGGCACTGATGTTAACTCCAGGGGGGTAATTCCCCTTGAACGGAACCCGGATCAGCAGATCACGAGCGTAATAGGCAACGCTAGATCTACCAACCAGGCCATTCAGTCTCCTCATCAACATGAGGCATACGATGCTGGGTGCTGTCCTTTGTCGCTACATTATAATCATCATTATTATTTTTGTCCCCAGAGTTTTTTCATTCGCTGCACGAAAGATGGGGAGCCCAGCATCCTTCGGCAGTGTCACGGCAACTGTGACGTCACCAAGCAGCTACGCAATCGCTGTCAGTTCTGCCGTTTTCAGCGATGTCTTGACGTAGGCATGACGCGCAAAGGTCAGTGTTGGGGGACGGCGGGGGTGGGGGGTAGAGGGGTGAAGTGTGTGTGTGTGTGATAGGGGGTGGGAGTGGGGTAATGTTTGTGTGTGTGTTGTGTTGGGGGTGTGTGTGTGCGCGCGTGTGTGTGTATGTGTGTGTGTGTAATCAACTGTCTGTCATACTGAGATATAATGGCTTTTGTTCATAAAACATCACACTGTATTTTATATATAACTCAGCCATACGGACGTGCAGAGGGGAGGTAGCACTGCCGCGCTCTGCCTCAAAAACACGCTTTGTTACAGTGTGGGACATGCACAGCGCCCTACCTCCCCATTGTCACCCCCCCCCCCCCCCCTCCCCTACTCCTTACTTTAAATCCAGACAAGTTGATAGGCAGAACGACCAGCGTCAGACTTCATCTGTGCCCTCTGCCATAGGCACTGTCTGTCATTCCCGTGTCGGGCTGGCCAGCCACACCCGACGCTGTACCAGAATTAACACGGAGAGCACAACTCCATAGTCTTCCGAGACTGAAGGATGCCCAATTGGAAGTTCGGTTACATATTTTCAGCATTTGAGAAGCTCCACATACCATTTTGTCAAGTTTCCGACTTCAGTTCCAAATTGTGACAAAGCGCGTTTACAATGGACTGATATAGATGGAAAGATCCCAATAACTACTGTTGAAATACAGCAAGACTGAAATATATATATATATATATATATATATATATATATATATATATATATATATATATATAAGCAAGCCCATTAAACTTCTAAACAGATTACGTTAAGAAATAGGCACCTAGCATGTGCCTCTCTTTGTTGAAGAATTATGGCATATCTCATTAACATAACTTGACAGTCTGTCAAGTTATGTTAATGAAACATACCTTAATTTGGCCTGGAGGCACTTCTACACAAATCCTGAAATTCCCGCTTCCTTCCCCTTAACTAATAACATTCTCTGTAAATGTGGTTTTCCTTCTAGTCAGAAAAGTGGGTCCTGTACTTTACAGGTGTTAGAACTTTGGCCATTTTTGCTGTCAAATAAAAGAACCCATTAAAATGATTATGTAAGAGTTGTCTGTTCCCCCTTCGGTGTGTTTTATAGATATGCTCATGCACGGAAACCGTTGTGTCACGTGTCATTTTGTCAGGAAAAGTGTCCCCTTTTTAAATATGGCAGAAAACAAAAGCGCTTTAAAAAAAAATGATCCAAAGACTTGAGTTAACCCCCTTTATGATATATTTTTTAAATCTTTTTTTTAACTACTGATCACGACGCTGCGTAGTAAAATGAGCCGTCCACTTGGCAGATGGGGACGCGATAGCTCAGCGGTCAAAGCACTCGAGCGTGGTTATCACTTGGATGGGTGACCGTTTGCGCGTTTTGTCTTCAGTACAGTCCCCCAGTTCACCCAGCTGTAAATGGATACCTGCCTCGTTAAGGTCAGGGAAGGTAAAGCAACGAGGGAGAGGAGATGGGCGCCGCCTTCAATATGCTGGCCCCTAGAGAAGCTGAAGTCTGATGCCTCACTCCCCTATGACCACAAAGGTTAGGGGACACCTTTACCTTTACTTGGTAGAGACAGACAGAGCTAAGTGGACACAGCAGGTGCTGTCTGTCTGTTTGTCTGTCTGTCCATCAGTCCTGTCGTTGGTGCACTGCTCTGTCGCACAGGGAAACTAAGGCATCCTCTGGAAGCAGCTGTGGTCAAGGTGTTTTGTCACAGTCTGGAACTGAACATGAATGTCCAGTGCTTTTGATGTATTAAAGACTTCGTATTTATATTCATATATCGTATTATTACGATATGCTAAATCGTAACGTATTATACTGTAGCTTAACGTAATGTAAAGGATGTGATATAATGTGATGATTATAATATAATATGATATAATATAATATAATATGACATAATATGATATGATAAATATCAGATCATATAATATAATATCATATCATATATATGATATAATCTAACATAACATGACACAGTGAGATGTGATGTAATGTGATGCGATATGTGAGGTATGCTAATGTAGAATGATACAGTATGATGTGATATCATGTAAAGCAAGTAATCAAGATATTTTGTCATATCATTTTTATTCCAGATTGACTGCGTTGAACGTTTGAAGAGACAGGATAGGACAGGATAGGACAGGATAGGACAGGACAGGACAGGACAGGACAGGACAGGACAGGACAGGACAGGATAGGATAGGATAGGATAGGACAGGACAGGATAGGATAGGATAGGATAGGATAGGATAGGATAGGAAAGGATAGGATAGGACAGGATAGTGATGATGTTGAACTCGAGGTGAATGTTATTGGAGCTACGGAAATTCAATAAGGTGGCAGCCCTGATGTGACCTTTGTAGTCGGTGGGTCTATAAACAACATGAAATGAAATAGGACATACACACACACACACACACACACACACACACACACACACACACACAACACACACACACACACACACACACACACACACATATAGATAGATATAGATAGATATAGATATATATAGATATATAAAATTTAGTAGGATTGTATCATAATATGTGATATATTATATTATATCAGGTCATATCATATATCATATCATATCATGGAGTTGTAAACAACATAAAATGAAATATGATATAATATCATATAGTAGTATTGTATCATAATATGTGGTATATCATATGATATCAGAGCACATCATATATCATATCATGGAGTTGTAAACAACATAAAATGAAATATGATATAATATCATATAGTAGTATTGTGTCATAATATGTGATATATCATATGATATCAGAGCATATCATATATCATATCATGGAGTTGTAAACAACATGAAATGAAATATGATATAATATCATATAGTAGTATTGTATCATAATATGTGATATATGATATAATATCAGGTCATATCATATATCGTATCATATCATGGAGTTGTAAACAACATAAAATGAAATACGATTATTATAATATCGTATAGCATCATAATAATGCACTTGTTTTCCTCCACTATTTCCTCAATAATAGTATCATAATATGTGATATATTATATATGACATCATACCATATCATGCATACCATACCATGAGCACCACCACCACCCCCTTCCCCAGAATTAAATGAAAGTAGTGGGATTTTTTGGGGTCTGAAAATGGTGTTAGGGTGTATGTGACATTGGCTGCCATTAAGAAAAAATATGTAGTGCTTATATCCAACAAACAACTGTGGGACAGGACCAGACAAACCCCAATCGAGTCCATTATTAAACAAAGGAAGTGGGGATGGATCGACCATACACTCCGCAAGCCTGCGTCAAATGTCACCAGGCAGGCCCTTGACTGGAACCCACAAGGGAAGCGGAAAGTTGGTCGACCAAAACAGACCTGGCGCAGAAGTGTTGACAAAGAAACGAAGGCAGCCGGAATGACATGGGCCGAGCTGAAGAGGATCTCCCAAAACCGAGTTCGTTGGAGGGGTTTTGTTACAGCCCTATGTTCCCCAAGGAACCAGGAGGCATAAGTCATACATGATGATGATGACGACGACAATGCTGACATCTTTGTTGCAGAGAAACCGGAAGTGGTGTTGGCGGAAGAGGGGCAGGCACTGTGTCGTGTGTGCGGGGACCTGGCCAATGGGCTGCACTTCGGCGTGGTCACCTGTGAGGGCTGTAAGGTCAGTGATGGTCAGGCATTCCGCTGAAAAACTGGCTGTTCAGTCACACTAAACTACCCTGTAGACATTGTTTTTGGTGGGTGTTCCTTTTTTCTGTTCCTTGTCTAGAGCTCCGACGTTCACCAATGGTGAGATTTTTGCGTATACAACCGGTCCCCCCCTCCCATCCCCATCCCCAAACAATGAAGGTAGCCGCATTCCGACTTCTGACAGGTAACATTAGCTGCTGTCTGAGCGTTCGGATAATGAAGAAAAGAAAATATTGAAAAGGAAAATAAGGGAGATGAAACGTTTTAGTGAATCAAAATAAATGACTGAGTAGAGCTTAAAAGTGAAAGTATCAAAGAAACAGTTCCACTTGAATCTCAGACTCGACTTTGCACCCCACACGCATGTACACCACAGCAGCAAAGTAAAGGTTTCATCGTGATCACTACCCCTGTGGGGATGCCAGGGGGCCTGTCAGTATAAACAGCATCCCCACCTTCTGAAAATTCTATGCTAGGAATTCCCTCATTTCTATCCCTGGATGGCAGGATGGTCAAGACGTTTGCCTGCCAACAAGTAAACCGTGAGGTTCTGGGTTCAATTCCCAGCCTCGCCCTTTCTTCCCAGTTTGACCCCAAAAAATCGAACTTAATGTCAAAGTCCTTCGGATGAGACTATAAACCGAGGCCCCGTGTGCGAATACATACAGAGCATCTTGTGCACACGTTAAATCCTGTTTCGCTGTTCGAAAGAGTAGACCATTGTGTGCCGGTGGGAACAGATGACAAAAATTTTAAAAACCGCATACACACGCATAAATTAAATTTTTAAAAAGTCACCTGAGCGCTTTGATTTGTTGCTTTACAAGATTCATATAAATTCCAAACATTATTATTATTATCATTATTATTATTATTATTATTATTATTATTATTATTATTATTATTATTATTTGTCTCTGCCTTGTTCTTCCTTTTCCACCTGTCACTTCCTTCTTGTCTATTTCCTGCCTTCTTGGGTCCGTTCTTTAGCCTCTTT
>CM054137.1:13123363-13140863 GCA_028751875.1 Rapana venosa
CAACAGTAGTTGCTGTCTGAGTTGAGTTTGTGCACCAGTCTTTTTCCCAGATCACATGTAGTAGCTTCCATCTGGCAAGTGTACCGTGATATCTACATCTGACCTAAGCGCTTTGATGTGTCTCTGCAAGATATAGCGCTATATAAGTTCCATTTATTTATTTATTCATTTATTATTATTATTATTATTATTATTATTTATATCTCCATGGTTCGCACACAGCTCCGAACAGAGCGACCTTCTTCATGGTCTGCTCACTAAACTGTTGGCGTGCTTCTGCTTTGTTAACGTTGTCTTCATTGGCTCTCTATCCCCGAGAGAATACAACACAAATCTCCACCGTTGCGCTCCTGCCACAGCGCATTGCTTCCGAAGAGCTGAACTTCTTAAGATCTACAATCTCCTCGTGTCCAGCTCTGCTCCGGTGCCGACAGTAATAATAATAATAATAATAATAATAATAATAATAAATAAATAAATGGAATTTATGTAGCGCTGTATCTTGCACAGGCAAATCAAAGCGCTTGCACTCACCTCCCAACAGTAACCCATTGAATGTTCTCCTTCACAACTATACATAACAGTCTTCTCTGTTTAAGCCCCGTCTTTGAGGAACGCTCTTCCCTGATCTACCCCGAGGTGTCTGCTATATTTCTTCCTGACGACTGAAGTCAGTATAATTATCTCTCCCTGCCTTCCTGTGACATGTGGACCTGTTGTGTTTACTGTGCTGTTTCTTTTTCTTTCATTCTTTGCTTTTGGTACATGGTTTCTCTCTCTCTCTCTCTCTCTCTCTCTCTCTCTCTCTTTATATATATATATATATATTTTATATATATATATATATATATATATATATATTTCACTGGTTCATGGTAATATTATATATATATATATATATATTATATATATATATATATATATATATATATTATACACACACACATATATAATAACACCATACACCAAAGGCACATACACACACTTTCAAAAGTGGTTCCGAAAAGTACATGATGTCGGACCATGTCGTCCCAGTCTCCCCATTCACCCCATAACAAACTCACTCTGGGGAGAAACCGGCCACAGTCCAAACACATTTTTCAAACTCTTATGGGATTCGAACCCACGATCTTTCAGCCGGAAATTCAGTACGCTAACCACTGAGCCATTGTGGCTAGTCATTCATCGCAATATCATTCAGGAGAAAACCCAAACGTATGTCCACAGCTATCAAGATGGGCCGGCCTCGCAAGATGTTGTCCAAAGCGGACACAGAGGATGTGGACCCGGCCCCCACCATCACCTCAGCTGAGGCGCCCAGTGTGGACACGCCCTGTGCCGCACCTGGCCCCAGGGCAGCACCACAGCCCCGCCCCGTGCCTCGTCCCAGCAGGCAGCAGCCAGGACATCCTCAGCAGCAGCAGCAGCAGCCTCCAGTCAGCCTTGCCCACAATGTGGCGCCATCCTTCACTGGAGGCTCCACAGACTGGACCTCTCCTCCAGACAGCCTGTGGAACACCGTCAGTGCGGGGACGACCACCTCCCCGACCTCCACCTCTTCTGCTGCCCTGGCCACGGCAGTGCCAGCAAACTTGCCGTCTTCAGGATCTCAGACGTCCTCCTTGTTCTCAGCGGCTGCTCAGAACTGTCAGATAGATTCTCTGCATCGCTCAGTAGGAAACACAACATCCCCGGTGACGTCCGCCACGAGAAGTTCTGCAGCATTGTCCTTCCAGGCGACCTCTTTCGCTGTTGATCCATCTGCCGTGATCTCAGAAGAGACTCCTCCTCAGGCAGCAGGCATTACTGGTCTTGCACGCTCAGATCGTGTTTCTCTGGCGCCGTCACAGACAGGTCAGAGTTCCTGGACATCATCATCGTCATCCACAGGATTATCCATGTATCAGACCAGGCTGTTGGGGACAGCGGGTGGAGCTGAAGATAAGCATCGTTCCGCTCCACCCACAGCAGGCAGCAGGGCTGACGTCTTCCCCAAACAGCAGGCTTCACAGATGGAGGGCTTCAGTGTGGCACTGACCTTTCAGTCTTTTCAAGCTCCTCTACCAGCCAGCCAGCCTGGATTTTCTGACTTGTTTGCAGCAGACTCTGCAGACTTTTCCTCCCTTTCCAGGGCTACTGTCCCCACTACCAGTGCTTCAGTGGCGGCTTCTCAAGCATCAGCCAGCCTTCCTTTCCCTGGTCCTCCCGCCCTTGATCCGGCTTCTACGCTTCTGGCGTCAGCAGCATCTTGTACAGGCACGTGCGGTCGAAAAGATTGCCCGTTTTATGCTCAAACTCCCAACACGATCAACCTTTACCAACGCTTTTCTCAGACTATGAATTCAGATGCTCAACCCTCTCTTCAGAGATTTGTCAAATCCTCCCAGGAGTCAGAAAACAGTGCTGTGTTCAGTCACAAGAGCGGCATCATGGACGTGGACGTCAGCACCCCTGACCTACAGGCTGGTGGCGCTGCTCAGAGACAGCATTCCAAGGCCCAAACACAGCTGGACCATCAGGACAGCTCTGAAGGCCTGACCAGAGCTGTCAAGATCCCCAGACGAGACGATACTGTCCAGTTTGACCACCCCTTCGGACTTCCCGCGCCAGGTGGACAAGAGCAGCAGGTGTCTGGCACTACACGGAACGCTGGCACTGGAACACTGACGGCATCACGGCCAGCTCCGTCCAGCTCCCATGCAGGGGAGGCCAGAGAGCCAGCAGACGATGTCTGGAGCCAGCGTGCACATCCATCGACGCAGTCACGCACAGCCCCGAGAGCTGAGAACCAGCCCTGGACAGGTGAAGACGAGACCAGCCCTGTCCAGAACACAGAGAGTCAGCCCCAACCTGCAGAGGCCGCGTCCCCCTCAGCCAGCTGCCCGCAGTGGACCCAGCAGCAGCAGCAAGGTCACCCCTCCCAGACCAGCGGCAAAGACTGGAGAAAGAAGGGGGTCTACGACCCTTACATGGACAAGGACGAGATGTTCAGGGTGAACCAGGTGTTCGTGTCCCTCAACACGCTGATGGAGGCGGCGGAAGGGGAGCGGAGCAACCCCTGGGCATCCCCGTCCTCCAGCCAGGGAGGTCCCAGCGAGATCAGCCTGCTGGAGGACCTCATGCAGACCCAGTACCACTTCAGCCCCAGGCACACCATCCACTACTGGCACACCTTGGCCTCCAGGTGCCAGCAGGTGCCAGTAGGGGGCCGGATGCCGGGCAAGTGTCAGCACATCCTGGACTCCATGCTCAAGGCCTACACGGAGCTGATGGAGGCTTCCGACAACTCCAAGTACGAATCCGTGGAAACGGTGAGTCCAGCAGTCCCTCTCCTGCAGGCCTCGTTGTTCACTTAAACTTATTTCTTTCTCTTTCTTTTGTTTCGTCCCTGGGCTTCAGTGCTGAGATTTTTTGCGTATGCGGACAGTTTTCGCCTACCGTGAAGGGAGCCGCATATCGACTTCGGGGAAATTTCTTTTGGGACTTTGACTTTGTTTGCCTGCTGTTGTTTTTCCATGCTGACATATTGCTTGTGTCTCTCGTAGGGATGCCAGGGGGCCTGTCAGGATAAACAGCCTCTCCACCTTTTGGAAATTGTAGGCTAGGAATTTCCTCTTTTCTATCCCTCTCTTGGTTTCTTCCGTGTCACCTCCTTCTTGTCTAGTTTCTAAGTAGTCAGGGGGGTGTGGGGAGGGGGGGTGAGAATGCCCATGAAAAAATGGTTACAACTTTATTCAGTTAGTATAAGAATAAGAAAGAAGGTGGCTCGCCGCTGACGTCCACCTGCCTAACAAGTAAACCGTGTAAAAGGTTCTGAGTTCGATTCCCAGCCTTGCCCTTTCTTCCCAGTTTGACGAAAGGAAAAAAAAATCGAACTGGATGTCAAAGTCTTACGGATGAGATTATAAACCGAGCCGCATGTGCGAATGCACACAGAACCATCTTACACGCACATTAAAAAAACCCGTTCCACCTTTCGGAAGAATAGGCTATTTCGTGCTGTTAGGAACGGATGGCAATTTATAAAAAAAAATTTAATTTAAAAAAAGCAGCATGCACTCATGTGTTGTGTTTAGACACCGTCTTTGAAGTCGGAGAGCGGCTACCTTAACGGTGGAGGTGGTGGGTGTGTGTGTGTGTGTGGGGGGGGGGGGGAGGGGGAGATGGAAAGGCCGCATAGCAAAAATATCCGAACGCATGCAGAACATCTTTCGCACACGTTAAATCCTGTTCCGCTTTTCGTAAGAGTAGGCAGGCCATTGTGTGCTGGTGGGAGAAGATGAAAGAATTTACAAAACCGCACACACAGGGGGACTGGATGTAAAAAAGCACATAAGTGCTTATTCCATCATCCTCGATATAAAAGATTACAAAAAATAAATAAATAAAAATCTCCTCATTGGTGAACCTGGGAACGAACAAAGAAGTTAATATACTTTGAAGTGACCATTGCGGTCAGAACGGTTGAGACAAGAAAACAAAAACACAAAAAACGACGTGGATCGGTAGTCTAGAGGTAACGCGCCTGCCTAGAAAGCCAAAATTCTGGGTTCGAAGTGTGTGGTTGTTCGATCCTCATTTGTACCTTAAAATTGTTTTCCCCCATCCACTAGACCGTGTGAGTGGTGGCGTGGGTGCTAGTCTTTCGGATGAAACGATACACCGAGGTCCCGTGTGTAACACGCATTTAGCCCACGTGAGAGAACCCGTCCTAACAAGAAGAGTTGTCCCTGGCCAAAATTCTGTAGGAAAAAAAGCCACTCTGATTAGGAAACAAATCCACATGCAGACAGGAAAAGAAAAGAAAAAAAAAGGGTGGCGCTGCTTTTGTGGCGACGCGCTCTCCCCAGGAAGAGCAGCCCATTTTTTTTCACGCAGAGAAATCTGCTGTGACTTTAAGTGCTTTACAATACAATACAATCCCATACCATCCCCTACAATACAATACCATTCCATCTCATCCAATACAATACCATCCCATACCATCCAATACAATACCATCCCTTCCATATAATACAATACAATACCATCCCTACCCATATCATACAATACAATACCATCCCTACCCATATAATACAATACAATACCACCCCTTCCCATATAATACAATACAATACCATCCCTTCCCATATCATACAATACAATACCATCCCTTCCCATATCATACAATACAAAACCATCCCTTCCCATATCATACAATACAATACCATCCCTTCCCAAGTAATACAATACCATCCCTTCCCATATAATACAATACAATACCATCCCGTCCCATACAATACAATACCATTCCATCCCATCCAATACAATACAATACCATCCCTTCCCATATAATACAATACAATACCATCCCTTCCCATATAATACAATACAATACCATCCCTTCCCATATAATACAACACCATCCCATCCCGTCCCATCCCGTCCCATACAATACAATACAACACAACCCAATACAACCCAATAAGGAGAAGACGTGTGTGTGTGTGTGTGTATGTGTATGTAGTGTGTGTGTGTGTGTGTGTGTGTGTGTGTGTGTGTGTGTGTGTTTTGTGTGTGTGTGTGTGTGTTGTGTTGTGTGTGTGTGTGTGTGCGTGTATGTGTGTGGTGTGTGTGTGTGTATGTGTGTGTGTGTGTGTGTGTGTGTGTGTGTGTGTGTGTGTGTGTGTGTGTGTGTGTGTGTGTGGTGTGTGTGTGTGTGTGTGTGTGTGTGCAGGGCGGCTCTATATGGCACAAGGACGACAGGGTCCGCACTTACTGGAACGCCATTCAACGCCGGATAGTGCGGGGTACCCAGTGCTGCATCAGGTGTGCCTACCAGGTGCCAGGTGAGTCTGTCATGTCATGTCATGTCTGTCTGTCATGTCTGTCTGTGTGTTTGTTTGTCTGTCATGTCAATCTGTGTGTCTGTCTGTGTCAGTGCTGTATCAGGTGTGCCTGCCTGCCTGTCTGCCTGCCTGTCTGTCTGCCTGCCTGTCTGTCTGCCTGCCTGTCTGTCTGTCTGTCTGTCATGTCTGCCTGTCTGTCATGTCTGCCTGCCTGTCTGTCTGTCTGTCTGTCATGTCTGCCTGTCTGTCATGTCTGCCTGCCTGCCTGGCTGGCTGGCTGTCTGTCTGTCTGCCTGCCTGTCTGTCTGCCTGCCTGTCAAGTCTGTGTGTCTGTCATGTCTGTCTGTCTGTGTCAGTGCTGTATCAGGTGTACCTACCAGGTGCCTGGTGAGTCTGTCTGCCTGTCTGTAATGTCTGTCATGTCTGTGTGGCTGTCTGTCTGCCTGTCTGTCTGTCTGTCATGTCTGGCTGTCTGTCATGTCTGTGTGGCTGTCATGTCTGTGTGGCTGTCTGTCATGTCTGTCTGTCTGTCATGTCTGGCTGTCTGTCTGTCATGTCTGTCTGTCATGTCTGTGTGGCTGTCTGTCATGTCTGTCTGTCTGTCATGTCTGGCTGTCTGTCTGTCATGTCTGTCTGTCATGTCTGTGTGGCTGTCTGTCATGTCTGTCTGTCTGTCATGTCTGGCTGTCTGTCATGTCTGTCTGTTTGCCTGTCTGCCATATCTGCCTGCCTGTCTGTCTGTCTGTCTGTCAGTCATGTCTGGCTGTGTCTGTCTGTCATGTCTGCCTGTCTGTGATGTCTGCCTGTCTGTAATGTCTGTCTGTCTTCCTATCTGCCTGTCTGTCTGTCTGTCATGTCTGCCTGTCTGTCATGTCTGTCTGTCTGTCATGTCTGCCTGCCTGTCTGTCATGTCTGTCTGTCATGTCTGTGTGGCTGTCTGTCATGTCTGTCTGTCTGTCATGTCTGGCTGTCTGTCTGTCATGTCTGTCTGTCATGTCTGTGTGGCTGTCTGTCATGTCTGTCTGTCTGTCATGTCTGGCTGTCTGTCATGTCTGTCTGTTTGCCTGTCTGCCATATCTGCCTGCCTGTCTGTCTGTCTGTCTGTCAGTCATGTCTGCCTGTCTGGCTGTGTCTGTCTGTCATGTCTGCCTGTCTGTGATGTCTGCCTGTCTGTAATGTCTGTCTGTCTTCCTATCTGCCTGTCTGTCTGTCAGTCATGTCTGCCTGTCTGGCTGTGTCTGTCTGTCATGTCTGCCTGTCTGTGATGTCTGCCTGTCTGTAATGTCTGTCTGTCTTCCTATCTGCCTGTCTGTCTGTCTGTCATGTCTGCCTGTCTGTCATGTCTGTCTGTCTGTCATGTCTGCCTGCCTGTCTGTCTGTCTGTCTGTCATGTCTGTCTGTCTGTCTGCTTGTCTGTCATGTCTGCCTGTCTGTCATGTCTGCCTGCCTGTCTGTCTGTCTGTCTGTCTGTCAATGTATCTGCCTGTCTGTCTGTATGTCTGTCTGTCAATGTATCTGCCTGTCTGTCTGCCTGCCTGCCTGTCTGTCTGTCAATGTATCTGCCTGTCTGTCTGTCTGTCTGTCAATGTATCTGGCTGTCTGTCTGTCTGTCTGCCTGCCTGCCTGTCTGTCTACCTGCTTGGCTGTCTGCCTGCCTGTCTGTCTGCCTGCCTGTCTCTCTGTCTGCCTGCCTGTATGTCTACCGGCCTGTCTGTCTGTCTGTCTGTCTGCCTGCCTGTCTGTCATGTCTGCCTGTCTGCCTGTCTGCCTGCCTGCCTGCCTGTCTGCCTGTCATGTCTGTCTGCCTGTCTGTCTGTCTGCTCTCTGTGTCAGTGATGTCCATGACTATCAGAGTGATCAGAAAAAGTCAGACACCCCATGGGGATGTCAGGGGGCCTGTCAGTGTATAAAGAGCATCCCCCACCTTCCGGAAATTCTGTGCTAGCAATTCCTTCTTTTCTATCCCTCTCTTTCTTTCTGCCTTGTTCCTTTTCTTTCTGTCACCTCCTCCTTGTCTATTTTCTGCCTTGTTGGCCTGTTCTCCTGCCTTTTCCCCCCAGATAGACTTGAACGATAACAATTCTCTCCCACGCCGAAGTCGGGTGCGCTGGGCCTGACTTGTCAGGCGCTTAACGGCAGCACAACGCATTTTTGCTCATAATCACGGCAGACGACAGTTCTGACTGAGGGTTCGAAGAAGACGAAGAAGAAGAAGCAGAAGAAGAAAAATGAAAGAAAGGATTAAAGGAGAAAGAATAGGTTCATTACCAATCCACATGTGCGTTGTGAGGGGAGAGGTTGGAGTGTGTGAAGACAGGGGGGGGGGGGGGGGGGGGGGGGTATGTGTTAATTATTCATTTACAGCTGGTGAATGCGGACTGTACTGAAGCCCAAGGCGAGCAAACGGTCCCCCATCCACTTGGTAACCACGCTCGATGTTGCTGGCTGGTGTAGGGGGGGGGGTGGAAAGGGGGGGGAGGGGGAGCGAGTGCTCTGACCACTGAGCTATCCCGTCCCCAAATTCAAGGTACCATCTGGACATAAAAATTGACTGACTTAGGAAAAGAAATAACCGGTGGCTGGCGCTGTTCTTGTGGCGATGCGTTCTTCCCATGGGTTAAAACAGCCCGAATTTCCAGCAGAGAAATCTGCCAGTGACTTTAATTTTTACATTTGTTTTTAAAAAGTGGCGTATAAATACACCCTACCACCCTGACCTTGACCCTGACCTTGACCTTGACCCTGACAGTGACCTCGACCCCCGCGTGCTTGTTGCAGGAATGGAGAGGTTGCACCCTAACGACAAAAACCTGCTGATCCGGAGAGACGTCATCTTCTCCATGGGGCTTCTGTCAGCCTCCACGGTGTTCTTCGACGCCGACAAGAAGGACTTCAAGCACTTCTTCAACTGGAAGCTGGAGCCAGACCACCCTATGGCCATGTTCCGACAGAGGCTGGTCGCCATTGGCAGGAAAATCTTCGACCTGCAGATGGATCTGAATGAAGTGGCTCTCATCTTCGCTTTGAATAGCATTTGCTTAGGTAGGCCTAATGGTGGAGGAGTAGTAGGTGTCGTGTGTTAGTGTGTAGTTGGGGTTGTGTGGTTGTGTGTAGGTGTATGGTGTGAGGATAGTAGGTTGTGTGTGTAGTTGTTGTGTGTTGTAGGTTGTGTGTGTGTAGTGTGTGAGTGTGTAGGTTGTGGTGTGTGTAGGTGTATGTGTGTGATAGGTTGTGTGTGTGTAGGGTAGGAGTTTGTGTGTGTGTGTGTGTTGTGTTGTGGTGGTTGTGTGTGTAGGTTTGTGTGTGTTATGTGTGTGTGTGGTGGTGTGGGGTGGGTGGTTTGTGTGTGTGTGTGTAGGTTTGTGTGTGTGTGTGAGTGTAGTGTGTGTTAGGTTTGTGTGTAGGTTGTGTGTGTGTTGTGTTGTGTGTGTAGGTTTGTGTGTGTGTGTTGGTTGTGTGTGTGTGGTGTGTGTGTGTGTAGGTTGTGTTGTGTGTGTGGAGGGTGGGGGGTGGGGGGGGGGGTGGAGGTAGATGGGGGTGGGGGTGGTTTGGGGGTAGGGGGTTGGGGGAGGTGGGTTGGGGGTGTGGGTGGTGGGGTGTGGAGGGTTTTTGTGTGTGTGTGTGTGGGGGGGGTGTTCTGTGTGTGTGTGTGTGTGTGTGGTTGTGTGTGTGTGTGTGTGTTTGTGTTTGGCGGGATGTTGTGTGTGGTGTGTGTGTGTAGTGTGTGTGTATGTGTGTGTTTCTATGTCTGTCTCTGTTTCTCTCACGCTTTCGCTCTCTGTCTGTCTGTCACTGTCTGTCTCTCTCTCTCAATCTGTTTTGTGTGTGTGTGTGGCGCACACACGTGTCTGTGTATATGTAGTGTGCATCTGTGCGATGTGTGTGTGTGTGTGTGCGTGCATGCGTGAGCGTATGTGTGTGTGTGTGCATGCGTGCGTGCATGCAAGCGTGTGTATGTGAGATACTGATGAAAGGAAAAAAACCTCATACATTGCCTTAACTATTGCCATGCCCTGATGTCCATGCATGCACTGTATGTCTATGTTATGTTTGCACGCGCGCACATACAGAGCATACAGACGACCTGTGTGTTTCAAAACTGTCAGTATGTTTTACTGTGGTCATTGAGCATACATTCATTCATTCATCCATTCTTTTATATCGAGGATAATGGAATAAGCACTTATGTGCTTTTTTTTTACATCCAGTCCCTGTGTGTATGCGGTTTGTAAATTTTGTCATCTGTTCTCACCGGCCCACAATAGCCTACTCTTCCGAAAAGCGGAACAGGATTTAACGTGTGCGCAAGATGTTCTGCGTGCGTTTGCGCACAGGGCCTCGGTTTATAGTCTCATCCAAAGGACTTTTGCCAGTTGGGGAGAGTGGAGTCTGCACTGGTGTTAACTCCAGGGGAAAATATCCCCTTGAACGGGAATCGAACGCGGGTGGTCAGATTGCGAGCGCAATGTTCTAACCACTAGGCTATCCCGTCCCCCCCAGACGATCTGTGTGTGTTCAAACCTGTTCGACCTTATGTTTTGCTGTAGTCACTCAGCATACAGGCGACTTGTGCGTTTCCAGCCTGTTACACACAGTATGTTTTGCTGTGGTCATTCAGCATACAGGCGACTTGTGCGTTTCCAGCCTGTTACACACAGTATGTTTTGCTGTGGTCATTGCAGACATTGGCGAGTTCAATGACCCGGACACCCTGGACAGCGTGATGCTGGACCTCTTGATGACCCTCAACTGCTACATTTCCTGTGAGTGACCTTGTCAACATCCCCTTCTCTCCAGAATCCAAAACAACATTAACTTACAAACACATTCATCACGTCCAGTCAAGAACACTTTACTCATCCCATGAAGGACATTTACAATACTGACGGGCACATTGATTCGTTTTATAATCTCGAAAGGCACAAGAAAGCTACATTTCATATTATCGGTAAAAACATTCCGAGATAACTCCAAATAAAAATGTCACAAACACACACATACGCACGCACACACACATATGTATGCACGCACGCACCTTAACGACACACAGACACACACACCACACACACACACACACACACACACACACACACACACACACACACACACACACACACACCAATGTAGGAATACATTGTTCTAAACCACCATTGACTAGAAAAGACATATAAACTTCTTATTTACACACACACACACACACACACACACACACAACACACACACACACACACACACACACACATTGTACTTGGGCGTTTGAACGAGAACTGAATCACTTGTCTGTTAACCTAACATAGTCACTTCATGTTCATGCGTCTGTTAACCTAACATAGTCACTTCATGTTCATGTGTGTTAACCTAACGTATACACACGCCATGTTCATGCGTCTGTTAACATAGTCACTTCATGTTCATGCGTCTGTTAACCTAACATAGACCCTTCATGTTCATGCGTCTGTTAACCTAACATAGACACCCGTCATGTTCATGCGTCTGTTAACCTAACATAGTCACACGTCATGTTCATGTGTCTGTTAACCTAACATAGGCACACGTCATGTTCATGCGTCTGTTAACCTAACATAGTCACACGTCATGTTCATGCGTCTGTTAACCTAACATAGTCACACGTCATGTTCATGCGTCTGTTAACCTAACATAGTCACACGTCATGTTCATGTCTCTGTTAACCTAACATGGACACACTTGATGTTCATGTCTCTGTGAACCTAACATAGTCACACGTCATGTTCATGTCTCTGTTAACCTAACATAGTCACTTCATGTTCATGTGTCTCTTAACCTAACATAGTCACTTCATCTTCATGTCTCTGTTAACCTAACATAGGCACACGTCATGTTCATGTCTCTGTGAACCTAACATAGTCACACGTCATGTTCATGTCTCTGTGAACCTAACATAGTCACACGTCATGTTCATGTCTCTGTGAACCTAACATAGTCACACGTCATGTTCATGTCTCTGTTAACCTAACATAGTCACTTCATGTTCATGACTCTGTTAACCTAACATAGACACATATCATGTTCCTGGGTCTGTTAACCTAACATAGTCACACGTCATGTTCATGCGTCTGTTAACCTAACATAGTCACTTCATGTTCATGCGTCTGTTAACCTAACATACACACACTTCATGTTCATGTCTCTGTTAACCTAACATAGTCACTTCATGTTCATGCGTCTGTTAACCTAACATAGTCACACGTCATGTTCATGTCTCTGTTAACCTAACATAGACACACGTCATGTTCATGTCTCTGTTAACCTAACATAGACACACGTCATGTTCCTGCGTCTGATAACCTAACATAGTCACTTCATGTTCATGTGTCTGTTAACCTAACATAGTCACACGTCATGTTCATGTCTCTGTTAACCTAACAAAGTCACACATCATGTTCATGCGTCTGTTAACCTAACATAGTCACACTTGATGTTCATGTGTCTGTTAACCTAACATAGTCACACTTGATGTTCATGTCTCTGTTAACCTAACATAGTCACACGTCATGTTCATGTCTCTGTTAACCTAACATAGACACACTTGATGTTCATGTCTCTGTTAACCTAACATAGACACACGTCATGTTACTGGGTCTGTTAACCTAACATAGTCACACGTCATGTTCATGTCTCTGTTAACCTAACATAGACACACTTGATGTTCATGTGTCTGTTAACCTAACATAGTCACACGTCATGTTCATGTGTTTGTTAACCTAACATAAATAAACGTCATGTTCATGCGTCTGTTAACCTAACATAGTCACACGACATGTTCATGTGTTTGTTAACCTAACATAGTCACACGTCATGTTCATGTCTCTGTTAACCTAACATAGTCACACGTCATGTTCATGTGTCTGTTAACCTAACATAGTCACACGTCATGTTCATGTGTCTGTTAACCTAACATAGTCACACGGCATGTTCATGTGTCTGTTAACCTAACATAGTCACACGTCATGTTCATGTGTCTGTTAACCTAACAAAGTCACACGTCATGTTCATGTGTTTGTTAACCTAACAGTCACTTCTTGTTCATGCATCTCATAATCTAACATAACCACTCAGCGTTGTTAACAAATACGGTTGCAACAACAACAAAGAGACAACACATTATTTTGATAAGGGTGGCCTTTTAATTGAATGAACATTTCAGGGCAAATAAACGGGCATTTTTACGACATGATTAGAATTGCAGAGTAAGAAGAGCTAAAACAGAAAAAAAGGTAAAGGTGTCTATAACCTATGTGGTCGTAGGGGAGCGAGGTCAGAGACCTCACTTCTCTAGGGGCCAGCATATTGAAGGCGGCGCCCATCTTTTCTCCCTCGCTGCTTTACCTTCCCTGACCCTAAAGATGCAGGTACCCATTTACAGCTGGGGGGACTGTACTGAAGCCAAGGATCGCAAACGGTCACTCATCCAAGTGGTAACCACGCTCGATGCTGCTTAACCTTAGCTTGGGGGAAGGCGAATGCTCCGACCACTGAGCTATCCTGTCCCCAAAACTGGTTGCTGTTTGAGCGTTTGATGAAGAAGATTAAAAACTTTTCATTCACCTTCTTATGTTTCTCTGCTTGAACCTGAATGAATCAACATTCATCTCAGTAGTGTTGGGTTTTTTTACTTCCAGGTCTTCGCAAGATGAGTCCAAAGCACCGGATGCAGAGCTTGTTTACGCTGATGCCGCGCATGCGCATGATGGGCATGTGGCACGGAAGTCTGCTGAAGAACATGAAGTTTGACACCAATCTGATGAAAATTGACATCAACAACATTCAACTTGACGACGCTGACTGAAACTCCAGAACTGTTTCTTTGAGGGAGGGAAGCAAGCGGTGGTTTTCTCATCGATTTTCTCAGGATGAATGGGCCATGTTGGAATGAATTTTTCATCTTTGAATTTGAAATAGTTCGCGTCTTTGTGTTCGCATAGTTTACTACATCTGTGTATTTGAATGGTTGATATTTTTGTGTGTTTGAATAGTTTACATCTTTGTGTTTGAATATTTGACATCTGTGTGTTTTCGATGGTTTATATCTTTATGTTTTGAATGGTTTATATGTTTATGTTTGAAAAGTTCACATCATTGTGTTTGAATGGTGGTGGTTGTTGTTGTTTGTTGTTGTTGTTGTTGTTTTACATATTTGTGGTTATTTTAGGTAGACTGTATCATTGCAGTAGGTTGGGATTTGTTGTTGTTGTTGTTGTTGTTGTTGGCTGACTTCCATGAGGATGCCCGGGGTTCTTTCTGTGCCAGACATTTCCTCTTTTCTATCATGCTCTTTGTTTCTGTCTTTTTTTTTCCTGTCGTTGTTATTCTGACTTTCCAACTCGGTTCTCTCTCTCTCTCTCTCTCTCTCTCTCTCTCTCTCTCTCTCTCTCTCTCTCTCTCTCTCTCTCTCTCTCTCTCTCTCTCCCTCTCTCTGTCCTTTTCCCCTAGAAGTCATCATAAAGAATATCAGTCTTTCCTGTCTTTGCCGTTGTTGGTAAAAACAGTATGGAGTGGCTGAGATGATCACACTGTAAATATAGGGCTTGGTACAGGCGGTTCTTCTGCTATGAGTTGTTGTTGTTGCTTTTGTTGTTGTTGTTGTTGTTTGTTTCAACTTTTTTTGTTTGTTGCTATCTCGGAGGGCTTTTTCTGTCTGTTTTCTTTACGGAGCTCAGGTTGTTGTTGGTTTTTTTCCCCCGCCATTCCTCGGCTACAGCTCTGAAATTCACCCATAGCGAGATTTTGCGTGTGCGACCGTTTTTACCTTACCATGAAGGTAGCCGCATTTCCTCTTCGGGGCATGTATTCTGGGTATGTTCCTGTTTCCCTAACCCACCGAACGCCGACACGGATTGTGGGATCTTTAACGTGCATATTTCATCTTCTGCATGTGTAAGTAAACACGAAAGGAATTAAGGCACTGGCAGAGGTCTGCACGTGAAGTTGAGCTGGGAGATCGTAAAAATTCCCACCTTTAAATTCGCTAGACGCTGCTGAGATTTGAACCCACGGCTTCGTGGATCCATGGGATTGAATTCGAACGGTCTTAACCACTCGGCTATAGCGGCGTCCGTCACGGAGCTTACAAAGTAGGCAGAAGAGCTAGCGTTGTCAGGATGATAATAATAATAATAATTAAAAAATAATAATAATAATGTATGGAATTTATATAGCGCTGAATCTTGTAAAGCAACAAATCAAAGCGCTCAGATGATATTTAAAAATATATATATATCGAGGATAATGGAATAAGCACTCATGTGCTTTTTTACACCTAGTCCCCGTGTGTATGCGGTTTTGTAAATTTTGTCATCTGCTCCCACCGGCACACAATAGCCTACTCTTTCGAAAAGCGGAACAGGATTTAACATGTGCGCAAGATGTTCTGCATGCGTTCGCACACGGGGCCTCGGTTTATAGTCTCATCCGAAGGACTTTGACATTCAGTTCGATTTTTTGGGGGTCAAACTGGGAAGAAAGGGCGAGGCTGGGAATCGAACCCAGAACCTCACGATTTACTTGTTGGCAGGCAAACGTCTTAACTATCCTGCCACCTTCCTACAAGTAGTAATGTTTTCTGGTGCAGAAAATTATGAATTTTTGGGGGGGTTGTTCCTAGGCTAGAGCTCCAAGGTTCACCAATGGTGAGAGTTTTGCGTATGCGACTGTTTTTTTTTCTCCCACCATTCAGGTAGCCACATTCTGACTTCAGGGGAGAATAGGCTAACAATGATTCAGGGCAGAATCATTGTGGTCTTTCAGCAGGTTGACGATGTCTGGTCTCGGAGAGAGCAGAGAGAGTTTCCGTAGCTTATAACGGCTGCCTATGGTGGCATCGAGGTGGCGGGGTTTGCACTGAGAATGGCATAATTATGAGGGGCTGGTCTGGGCTCCGGGAGTTTGCTTTGTACATACAGCTTTTGATTCTCAACTGGGTGATTCCCCCTGATGTGATCTCCGTAGTCGACTTGGGCTGTGATTTATTACAAATTTGTAGTTCCAAAAACTAGTAATTTTTTTTGGTAAATGGTGGGGTGGGAATGAAGCCGAGGAAATGATATGACAATAAAAATAAACAATAACAGGCAATAAACATTTAAAATAAATAATAATGAACAATTTCAGACAATAAACATTGAAAATAAAGTAACATCACGAACGTTACATTACTTCAGTCACAAGCAACCATCTACTGCAAAAAACATCCCCCAAAACTTGAGTAATTCCAATTTGTGGCTATTCAATAAAATAGTAGATATCATGCCAAAATCGGATGCGCTGGGCATGACTTGTCAGGAGCTTAACGGCAGCGCAACGCATTTTCACTTATATGACAGAAAAACAGTGGTCGTTGTCTGAGCGTTGGAAGAAGAAGATAATGATGAATCGTAGATGCCATACAATCACGACTCCTGAACAAGCATCAAACTCCACTCCCTTGATAAGAAGTTAAGAGCTTTTTACAAGAGGCAAAGAGGAGGTTACAGTTAGGAAAATAAAGAAGACGTGAAACTAAAGAGAGCCGTGTTGCTGTCCACCACAGAACCCCCTTATCCCAGGCAATCCTCCTTAGTGGGAAGAATCGTGGCAGATGTGTTTGATGTCTTGGCAAAATCAGCAACTTTCTGTCAGCAAGAATGCATGGCGGTTTTTTTATCTGTCAGTGTGCCCCTAGACTGTGTCATGACTATGTCTGTCAGTGCTGCCACCAGAGTGTGTCATGACTATTGTCTGTCAGTGCTGCCCCCAGACTGTGTCATGACTATTGTCTGTCAGTGTGGCCACCAGACTGTGTTATGACTATTGTCTGTCAGTGTGGCCACCAGCAGTATTGTTTAGCGGGCGTTCACGTGGGCCCATGTACTGACTGTGAGATGACATAATTATCCTCGTTGTTTTTCGGGGGTATGTCTAGTGTGAAGTATCTTGTAATAAGCTTCACTGCCACAGCTTGGAGGTGTTTTTTTCCACATCTGTTGGCAAGGTCCTTGTCTTACTGACACACATACAGGACTGTGGAATATGCCAATGCACTCAGGAGTCTGTTCTTTGTGTGGATTTTTTGTTTGGGATCCGTCATTGCGCTGAGAATGCTAAAGTGAAGGCCACTGACCAAGTCACCCGTCACTGCTGCTGCCGTAGGCAATGGGCAGAAGCTAGGAGAGTGTCGCACAGCTGCCTTACCTCAACGTGTTATCAGCAAGGAGGGATCCAAATCAAAAGGCATCCAGACAAACAAAAAAATCCTAAGTCAGGAGCATTTCTAGATTGGATCCCTCATTGTTGATGATTCATTCAGATACCTGAACTATTCAACACTCCCTAGCTTTTGCCTATTGACTTTATCAGAAGTGATGATGATGGCTTTACGGGTGGTCTTTGGTTTGGTTATCCTCAGCGTTGAATTTTAAAGCCTTATTTTGTTTGTTGAGGATTTATCCACACTGTTATCACAGTTTGACTGTTCTTGTTAACTGCCTGTCAGGCTACTCAGTTAAAAAAACACCCCGGTGCGTTATGTTTTCTCCTTTAATGCTTAAAACCTTGACATGTGTGCCTCAGTCTTGATACGTCCTGGGATTGTGTTAAATAGTGGGGGAAACAGAAAGCAGCCTTGAAGAAATCCAACTAGAGGTCTGGAAGCTCTC
>CM054137.1:13153363-13155863 GCA_028751875.1 Rapana venosa
AGACAACACACGTCATGGTTATACAGCAGAGAAAACACACACGGCATGGTTATACAGCAGAGAAAACACACGTCATGGTTATACAGCAGAGAAAACACACGTCATGATTATACAGCAGAGAAAACACACACGGCATGGTTATACAGCACAGACAATACACGTCATGGTTATACAGCAGAGAAAACACACGTCATGGTTATACAGCACAGAAAACACACGTCATGGTTATACAGCAGAGACAACACACGTCATGGTTATACAGCACAGAAAACACACGTCATGGTTATACAGCACAGAAAACACACGTCATGGTTATACAGCAGAGAGACAACACACGTCATGGTTATACAGCACAGACAACACACGTCATGGTTATACAGCCCAGAAAACACACGTCATGGTTATACAGCACAGACAACACATCATGGTTTTACAGCCCAGACAACACACGTCATGGTTATACAGCAGAGAAAACACACGTCATGGTTATACAGCAGAGAGACAACACACGTCATGGTTATACAGCACAGAAAACACACGTCATGGTTATACAGCAGAGAGACAACACACGTCATGGTTATACAGCAGAGAGACAACACACGTCATGGTTATACAGCACAGAGACAACACACGTCATGGTTATACAGCAGTGACAACACATGTCATGGTTATACAGCAGAGACAACACACGTCATGGTTATACAGCACAGAGACAACACACGTCATGGTTATACAGCACAGAGACAACACACGTCATGGTTATACAGCACAGAAAACACACGTCATGGTTATACAGCAGAGACAACACACGTCATGGTTATACAGCACAGAAAACACACGTCATGGTTATACAGCAGAGACAACACACGTCATGGTTATAAAGCACAGAGAACACACACGTCATGATTATACAGCAGAGAAAACACACGTCATGGTTATACAGCAGAGACAACACACGTCATGGTTATACAGCAGAGAAAACACACACGTCATGATTATACAGCAGAGAAAACACACGTCATGGTTATACAGCAGAGAAAACACACGTCATGGTTATACAACACAGAAAACACACGTCATAGTTATACAGTAGAGAAAACACACGTCATGGTTATACAGCACAGAAAACACACGTCATGGTTATACAGCAGAGAGACAACACACGTCATGGTTATACAGCAGAGAAAACACACGTCGTATACAGCACACGATATACATATCTACAGCAAGGAATAGCTCAGTGGTCGGAGAACTCGCTTTCCCCCAGCCAAGTTAAGCAGCGTCGAGCGTGGTTACCACTTGGATGGGTAACCGTTTGCGCGCCTTGGCTTCAGTACAGTCCCCCAGTTCACCCAGCTGTAAACGAGTACCTGCCGTCTTTAGGGTCAGGGAAGGTAAAGCAGCGAGGGAGAGGAGATGGGCGCCGCCCTCAATATGCTGGCCCCTACAGAAGTTGAGGTTTCTGACGCCTCGCTCCCCTACGACCTTATAGGTTATGGGACACCTTTTCCTTTACAGCTTGGAGTTGCGCTCTAGGTGTTAATACTCCAGAATGCAAAGCCTGGGTAAGTATGGAGGGCAAACTGTTACCCATGCAGCAGACACCCCACCCCACTTCTCCACGTCTCGGAAATGGTCCATTGGAAAAGCAATCGCCGATACACATGGTTCCAGTGCCACGCAGGAGTTGCCAGAACGATGCTGTATAGGCCTACAATTCTTAAGATCCGGCCGATCTCCGGGATGATGTCTAAACACAACACCTGTGTGCATGCTGGGTTGTTTTTCTTTAACTTTGTTCTATGTATGTATGTATGTATGTATGTATGTATGTATGTATGTATGTATGTATGTATGTATGTATGTATGTATGTATGTATGTATTATATATATATATATATATATGTGGGGTGTGTGTGTGTGTGTGTGTGTGTGTGTGTGTGTGTGTGGTGTGTGTGTGTGTGTAGCGCGCGCGCGAGTGTGTGTGTATGTATGTATGTATGTATGTATGTATGTATGTATGCATGCTGTAAAGCGTTCCCTGGTCATGTCTATATTTTTGTACACATGTGACACTTGAACATCAACAGTAGACAATGACAGAAGGATATTTTTTCTTTTATTTTATTCTTTTAATTTCGAAGATAAGGCAATGGAGATGAGATGCTTTTTGCAAAAAACCTCTTGGAAACTCATACAGAGATCCATAACTAACGAGGATATAAAACCAGAATCAAAACGCCATCGGACGGACCATAATCAAGAGCTCCTGACTTCAGTGAACACACGCAAACTAAAGTGGTACCGGACACGTCACGCAACCATCTGGACTAGCCAATACCGCCCTACAGGGATCAGTACAAGGCGGGAGACGAAGAAGAGGCAGACAAGAGAAAACGGTGGGAAGAAGACAACATCAGAGAGTGGAGGACTGGCCTTGAGTGGAACGACATACTACAGAAAGCTGAAAACCGCGAAGGAGCTGGTTGCAACATCTTCA
>CM054137.1:13160863-13380863 GCA_028751875.1 Rapana venosa
CATTCCGACTTCAGGTATGGTGTCTAAACACGACACCTGTGCACATGCATCTGTTCAGAATCTTGTTGTCATCCGTTCCTACCGGCACGAAATGGCCTTCGTGTGACTAAAGGCGAAACCGGGATTTTAACGTGTGCGCAAGATGTTCTGCGTGCGTTCGCACACACACACACACACACACACACACACACACACACACACACACACACACACACACACACACACACACACACACACACACACAGGACCTCGGTTTATATAGTCTCATACCAAGGACTTTGACATTCAGTTCGATCTTGTCGTCAAACTGGTGGGGGAGGGAGAAAAAAAAAAAGGACAAAGCCTGGAAAGGAACCTAGGACCTCACGGTTCACTTGTGAGGCAGGTGAACGTCTTAATAATAATAATAATAATAATAATAATAATAATAATAATCTATGGAATTTATATAGCGCTGAATCTTGTAAAAAAAACAAAACAAATCGAAGCGCTTTACCATCCTTCCTTCTTATTTATTCCTTCACGGGTTCTTTCCTCCTTCCTGACCTGCATGTCGGGGTAGTTGTCGAAGACGAAGGGTCGGAAGGGCTGGTCCACCCAGACCAGGAGGGCTCGCTTGTAGTTGAAGAGCTCTACCGCCTGGCGGCCCTCAGGGAAGGAGTAGGGCTGGCTGCGGGCGATGTGTCCGATGTGCGAACACGGCACGTGCACCAGACGACCCCCGCACATCCACACCTGTGCACAACACACACAATCACACACACAATAGCACATACGCGCGCGCGCGCATGTATGCACGCATACATACATACATGCATACAGACATACAGACATACAGACATAACATACATACATACGTACGTATGTGCATACGTATATACACGCACGCACGCACGAACGAACGAACACACACACACACGCAAGGAATTTGTCCAAAATCACTAGATGTGAATAGACTTAAGACTGAAGATACTTCTACATACACACGCAGAGCATAAACACACACACAGAGCACACACACAGAGCACAGACAAACACACATACAGAGAACACACACACACAGAGTACACACACACACACACACACACACACAACACACACACACACACACACACACACACACACACACACACACACAAAGAATTTGTCCAAAATCACTAAATGTGAATAGACTTTAGACTGAAGATACTTCTACACACACACGCAGAGCACAAACATACACACAGAGCACAGACAAACACACATACAGAGCACACACTCACATACACACACACACACAACACACACACACACGCGCACACACATACACACACACACACACACACACACACACGCACACACACACACGCACACATACACACACTCTCTCTCTCTCTCTCTCTCTCTCTCTCTCTCTCTGCACTACACTCCACTCCACTACACTACACTACACTACACTCCACTACACTACACTACACTACACTACACTACACTACACTACACTACACTACACTACACTACACTACCACTCTCTGCAACTCATTACGCAACAACACAATGACAAAGGATGAGAGGAAAAGAAGGGGGGAGGGGGAGAGGAGGAGAGCAGGGAAGGGGGGGGGGGGGGGCGGGTACACTCACTCACCCTCCACGCCATCTCCAAGTTCTCACCCCCCCACACCTTCATGCCGGTGTCATAGCCTCCCAGCTCCCCGAAGTAATTCCGATCCATGGCGAAAGCTGCTCCCACCATTGTCGTGCCTCTGTGCGCGTCATACACACACACACACACACACATACACACACACACACACACACACACACACACACACTCACACACACACATACACACACATACACACACACACACATACACACACACACCGTGCACGCACACACATCGCACACATGCACGCGTGCAGGCAAGCATACACACACACCATGTCATCTCACACCAATCCATCAATCCACACACCAATGGGGGACGGGATGGCCAGGTGGTTAGAGTGATGCGCTTGTGTTCTGCTGACCCGCCCGCGTTCGAATCTCGTTCAAGAGGATTTTCTCTCTTGAGTTAACATCAGTGCCGATTCCACACACACCCTCCCCTCCTCCCTTAAAGTCTTTCGGATTAGACTATAAACCGGGGTCCCGACTGCAAACGCACGCAGAATATCTTGCGCACACGTTAAAACCCATTCCGCTTTTCGGAAGAGTATGCCATTGTGTTCCTGTGGGAACGGATGACAAAATTCACAAACTGTATACACACGGGGACTAACTGTAAAAAAAAAAGCACATGAATGCTCATTCCATTATCCTCGAAATAAAAAGAGTGAATAAATAAATAAATAAATAAATAAATAAATCCACATTCAACAATACACAACACACACACACACACACACACACACACACACACACACACACACACACACACTTTTGCACCCCCACCCCCACCCCATCATACCCTAGCACACCATACCATGCCCCACAGACGACACCCCAGCCACCCCTCACCACCCTCACCATGATCACCACACCATCACCCTTTCCACATATCCCACACCTAATACACACACCTCCTCACCACACCATCGTGGCCCAATACCCACCCACCCCTTATCAACACCTCCCGCCCCCCCTTCCCCTCCATCACCACCTTCACCTTCCCATCACCTCATCACCACACTCTACCATCATCATACCTTACTGGGTCGGTAGTCTAGAGGTAAAACACCCGTGTAGAAAACCGTGAGTCGCGGGTTCGATCCTTCGTTTAAACTCGAGCGTTTCCTCCTATCCACTACTACACCTTGAGTGGTGGCCTGGGTGTTAGTCTTTCGGATGAGACACGATAAAGGGAGGTCCTGTTTGCAACATGCATTAATTTAGCGCACATAAAAGAACCCACAGCAACCAGCTGGCTAGATTTTGCAGAGAAAATAGCCGCTTTCATTTTTTAAAAAAAGGAAAAGGTGTCCCATAACCTATAAGGTCGTAGGGGAGCGAGGCGTCAGAAACCTCAACTTTTTTAGGGGTCAGCATTTTGAGGGCGGCGCCCATCTCCTCTTCCTCGCTGCTTTACCTTCCCTGATCCTAAAGAGGCAGGCACCCATTTACAGCTGGGTGAACTGGGGGACTGTACTGAAGCCAAGACGCGCAAACGGTCACCCATCCAAGTGGTAACCACACTCGATGCTGCTTCTTAACATTGGCTGGGGGAAAGCGAGTGCTCCGACCACTGAGCTATTCGGTAGGGAAACAAATATACATAAGGAGACACAGGAAACTTTTTTTTAATGGATGACGCTGCTCTTGTGGCTAGGGGCTCCCTCTGGGAAGAATCAGCCCGAAATTCCCGCAGAGAAATCTTCAATTTAGCGTCTGTTCCTTCTCGGTGATTTTAGAACAGAGACAGAGAAATCCGCTGAGATTGAAATGGTACACAATACAACACAATACAATCGGGGACGGGATAGCTCAATGGTCAGAGTGCTTGTTCTTCTCAAGCTAAGGTTAAGCAGCATTGAGCATGGTTACCAAGTGGATGGGTGACCGTTTGCGAGTCTTGGCTTCAGTACAGTCTCCAAGTTCATCCAGCTGTAAATGGGTACCTGCCCTCTTTAGGGTCAGGGAAGGTAAAGCAGCGACGGAGAGGAGATGAGCGCCGCCCTCAGTATGCTGGCCCCCTGGAGAAGCTGGGGTCTCTGATGCCTCACTACCCAGCGACCGCATAGGTTATGAGAACACCTCTTTACCTATTTCCCTTACACTACACTACACTACACTACACTACACTACACTACACTACACTACACTTCACTACACTACACTACACTACACTACACTACACTACACTGCACTACACTACACTACACTACAACACAATATAATACAATGCAATGCAATACAATGCAACTCAATTCAACAACACAAAACAACACACTGCATCTTCCCCCTGCCAACCTCACAGACACCCATCATCCTACACCCATCACCACCACCCACTACCCCCACCCCTCCTCCACCCCACCCTCACCCCACTAACCCCCCACCCCCCCACCCCTCCCCTTCCCTCCAAAAACCCACACCAAATTCACTCCCCACCACCAAACTCCTCCACCACCTTCACCAACACTCCCTACAATCATCGCCACTCCAGCACCCCCCCCCCCCTCCTCACCACCCTAACCCCCCCCCCCCCCCCCCCCCGCACCCACTTCTACTATACCCCCAGAAATATAAATCCCTGACGGTCTCTAAAACTTGTTCCCTCTCCCCTGTGTGCCAGTGACAAAGAAAACCAGACTGGCGAGCACATCCTTCAAAGACGTACGCTATTCAGCGACCTGAGGAAGATTTGTGAGATGGCCCTGCAAAACTGATGAAGCTCATTCTGGACAGAGTGTAAGATCCCACTGACAGCGGACCTCCCTGCTAAACCAAGCTGTACGGCCCACGAGAGGAGCTGGAAAGGACTCGCCAACTATTATATGTCCCAAACACATCTGAGGGTGTAAAAAAAAAAAAAGAGCGAACGAGAGAAGAAGAAGAAGAAGAAGAAAAAGTGATGATGATGATGGTGATGAAGAAGAAGAAGAAGAAAAAAAGAAGAAGAGATGATGATGATGATGATGATGATGATGATGATGATGATGATGATGATGATATGATGATGGTGATGAAGAAGAAGAAGAACAAGAACAAGACAAGAACAAGAGAAGAAGATGAGATGATGAAGAAGAACAAGAAGAAGAAGAAGAACAAGAACAAGAACAAAGAACAAGAACAAGATGATGATGATGATGAAGAAGGAAGAAGAAGAAGAAGAAGAAGAAGAAGAAGAAGAAGAAGAAGAAGAAGAAGAAGAAGAAGAAGAAGAGAACAAGAAGAAGAAGAACAACAACAAAAACAAACATAACAAGAAGAACAAGAACAAGAAGACGAACAAGAACAAGAGAAGAACAACAAGAACAAGACAACAAAACAAGAACAACAAGAACAACAAGAAGAATAAGAACAACAACAACAACAACAACAACAACAACAACAACAACAAGACGACTAACGGTCTGGGGGAGGTGGGGGTCGGCCCGATCTGCTCCTGCCTGAAGTAGGTTTCGAAGAAGACGAGGCGCCAGTCGAAGCCGTATCGGATGAGGTAGTCCTGGTAGAAGCGGTACTCCAGGCTGTTCTGGTTCACGTAGTCCAGCGCTGCCATGGCCACTGTGCGCCTGTCCCGCTGGATTTCTGACAGCAGCGGCTGTAGCCTGTAAGGTAAAGGTAAAGGAGCCCCATAACCTATAAGGTCGTAGGGGAGCGAGGCGTCAGAGACCTCACTTCTCTAGAAGCCAGCATATTGAGGGCGGTGACGCCCATCTCCTCCCCCTCGCTGCTTTACCTTCCCTGACCCTAAAGAGGGCAGGTACCCATTTACAGCTGGGTGAACTGGGGGGAACTGTACTGAAGCCAATGCATGGCGCAAACGGTCACCCATCCAAGTGGTAACCACGCTCGAGGCTGCTTAACTTGGCTGGGGGGAAAGCGAGTGCTCCGACCACTGAGCTATCCCGTAGCCTGTAATAGATAATAATAATAATAATAATAATAATAATAATAATGTATGGAATTTATACAGCGCTGAATCTTGTAAAGCAACAAATCAAAGCGCTCAGATGACATTAAACTTTTTAAAAAATTTATGCGTGTGTATACGGTTTTTAAAATGTTGTCATCTGTTCCCACCGGCACACAATGGCCTACTCTTTCGAAAAGCGGAACGGGATTTAACGTGTGCGCAAGATGTTCTGCGTGCGTTCGCACACGGGACCTCGGTTTATAGTCTCATACGAAGGATAGATACATAAATATTGGTGGGTTGGTTTGAGTGGGTGGGTGGAGGGTGGGGGAGGGGAGGTAGTGGGTGGGGTGGTGGTGGGGGCTGGTGGTGTGGTGGTGGTGGTGGTGGTGGTGGTGGGGGAATGTGGTGGTGGGGGCGGCTGTAGCCTGTAATATATACATAAATATTGGTGGGTTGTTTTGAGCGGGTGGGTGGTAGGGGAGGGGAGGTAGTGGGTGGGTGGTGTGGTGAGGTGGTGGTGGGTGGTGGTGAGTGGGTGGTTGGTGGTGGGTTTTGAAAGTGGTGGGTGGTGGAGTGTTGGTGGTGGGTGGTGGAAGTGGTGGGTGGGGTGGGGGAGTGGGTGGGGGTGGTGGGTGGTGGTGAGTGGTGGTGGTGGTGGTGGGTGGTGGGGGTTGTGGGTTGTGGTGTGGAGTCTGCACTGATGTTAACTCCAGGAGAAACTATCCCCTTGAACGGGATTCGAACCCGGGTCAGCAGATCTCTAAGCAACCACGCTATCCTGTTCCCTGTGGAGTGGTGGGGTGTTGGGGATAGTGGTGGTTTTGGTGGTGGCGGTGTTAAAGATTGGTTGGGTTTTTTTAAAGCTGTTTTTTGGTTGTGGTTTCAGTGGCCATAGTGGTGGTGTTGATGTGGGTATTGGTGGTGGTAATGGTCATGGTGGTGGTAGTGTTGGTGGTTTTTATGTTTTTTTTAGCGGTTTTGATTGTTTCAATGGCCATGGTGGTAGTGGAGGTAGCAGTGTTGGTGTTGTTGTTGTTGGTGGTGGTGTTTTTGATGGCATTTAAGGGTTCTTGGGTTTTTTTAAGAACGCACACACGCACGCACGCACACACACACACACACACACACACACACACACACACACACACACACTGGGAACAGGATAGCGTGGCTGCTTAGAGATCTGCTGATCCGGGTTTGAATCCCGTTCAAGGGGATATTTTCTTCTGGAGTTAACATCAGTGCAGATCCCATTCCCCCTTTCCCGAAAAGTCTTTTGGATGAGACTATAAACCGAGGTCACGTGTGCGAACGCACGCAGAGCATCTTGCGTACACATTAAAACCTTTTCCCCTTCTCAGAAGAGTAGGCCATTGTGTGCCGGTTAGAACGTATGACAAAATTTACAAAACTACATACACACGGGGACTGGATGTAAAAAAAAAAGGCACATGAGTGCTTGTTCCATTATCCTCGAAATAAATGAATAAAAAATTTTTTTTTAAAACACACACACACACACACACACACACACCACACACACACACACAAACACACACACACACACACACACACACACACACACACACACACACACACACACACACACACACCAGTCTATGTTGACCTCCATGTGGCTGTCAAAAAAGACCACCACCTCCCCCTTGCTCTCCTCCCACCCCTTGCTGCGTGCCCGGATGAGGCCTTGACGCGTGGGCATGCGCAGAACCCGTACCAGGCCTTGTGGGAAATGGTCCCGGATGTAGTTATCCAGGGGTTCTTTGAGTGGCTCTGTTGACCCAAGAGTGATGTGTGTTATTATCATTTTATGCAAAGCATATGTTGATGATGACGATGACGATGATGATGATGAGGGTCATTGGGTTGCTCTGTAGGCACAAAATGTTGATGTATATTGTCATTTTCATGGGTGGTTTTTTGCAGTGTTTACACATAATTGTTTTAATTGTACTCACTTTTATGCGTACATAGGTTCGTGTTTGGTTTTTACTGTCAGTTGGCCACTCTTTCAGCCAGAGGAAGGTTTGAAATAAACGAAAATTGGCTCTGCCAAACATTTGGGTGTTGTGTTTTTACTTTGTTTCTGCTTTTTTTGTATATCGTCATTTCCTACAAAACAGATGTTTAGCAGTATTGATATAATTATCAGTGTTATTTTGCTATGATTGTGGAGGAGTGCAGGAAGCTGGAAGCAAAATCTTCAGTGGTGCCCCAACGGTCTACAAGACTAGGGGATAAATAAATCAGGTAAGAATATTAATCATCAGTGGTTTTCTGTGTCTCATGATGTCAAAGCCTCCCTCCACTAAATGGTCTCTTTTTTTCTTCTTTCTTTCTTGCTGGATTTTTGTTTTCGTTCCTTGGCTAGACTAGACCTCTGATATTTACCAGCGGTGAGATTTTGCAGGTCCCCCCCCCCACACTCTCTCTCTCTCTCTCTCCTCTCTCTCTCTCTCTCTCTCTCTCTCTCTCTCTCTCTCTCTCTCTCTCTCTCTCTCTCTCTCTCGTTCCTCTGTTAACTTGAAAAAAACTTCAAGATGTTAAATCGAAATGGTTCCAGGTTCATTTCGATATTGCATGAAATAAAACAGCTCTTCGGATGAGACTATAAACCATGGCCCTATGTGCAAACGAACGCAGAGCATTTTGTGCACACGTTAAAAACCTATTCCACCTTTTCGGAAGAGTAGACCATTTGTGCCGGTGGGAACGGATGACAGACAGCAAAATTGCATGCATTTGGGGACTAAATGCAAAACTAAATCACATGACTCATCATCATCATCATCATCAGTCCCGTGACCTTGGCGGTCGTGGGGAGACACGAAAGACATGCCGTGGTAAGCCTCATCCATCCATCTCGGTCCTCGGCTCTGCGCAGTAGTGCCGAGTCATTCATCCTGGTCCATTCTCTGATGTTGTCCATCCATGACTTGTTCTGTCTTCCCCTCTTTCTGCCACCTTCGAGTGTTCCCTGCAGTACTGTTTTTGGCAGAGTGTTGTGGCGGGTGACGTGGCCGAACCATGTCAGCTTTTTCTTCTTGACGATGGTGAGATGGGGTTCCTGTGGACCTGCCGTGTTATTTGGCTCTTGACAAATTCATTAGTCTTTCGTTCTCTCCAGGATATGCCCAGCAGTTTTCTATGGCATTCGCTTTGCTGTTTCAGCAGTCAATGTCCAGGTTTCACTTTCGTACAGCAGGATAGTCTGAATTAGGGCTTTGTAGAGCTTTAGTTTGATTGGGAAACTGATCTCTTTACTTTTCCATATGGCGGTTAGTTTTGTCATGGAAGATGTTGCCATGGCTAGTCTGACTTTGATTTCTGTCGTCGATCGCCCGTCCTTTGTGAGTGTAGCGCCAAGGTATTTAAAAGCGTCTACCTCCTCCAGTTGCTGGCCGTTCATGTAAATTTAGCAGTGGCGTTGCTCGTGCTGTTCACAAGTACTATACTTCACATGACTACTTCTTCCATTATCCCCCCCCCCCCCACACACACACACACACAACACAAACACACCCTCTACACACACACACACACACACACACACACACACACACACCCTCCACAAACACAACACAACACACACACACACACACCCTCCACACACACACCCTCCACAAACACAACACAACACAACACACACACACCACACACACACACACACACCACACACACACACACACACACACCACACGGGATAGCCTAATGGTTAGAACATTGCGCTCGCAATCTGACGACCCGGGTTCGATTCCCGTTCAAGGGGATATTTTCCCCCTGGAGTTAACATCAGTGCAGACTCCACTCTCCCCAATAGTCCTTCGGATGAGACAATTAACCAAGGCCCCGATTGCGAACGCACGCAGACCATCTTGCGCACACGTTAAATCCTGTTCCGCTTTTCGAAAGAGTAGGCCATTGCGCGCCAGTGGGAACAGACGACAGAATTTACAAAATCCGCGTACACACGGGGACTGGATGTAGAAAAGCACACGAGTGCTTATTCCATTATCCTCGTTATAAAAGAATAATATATTTTTTTAAATCACACACACACACACACTCGCACAATCCCCCCCCCCCCCCTCCCTCCCCCCCCCCCCCCCCCCACACACACAACACCATCCCATGAAACATCATCCCCCCTTTCCTCCTCAAATCCTCTGCTTCGCCTCTCCACCCGCAACCACCCCCTCCCTCTCACCCTCCCCGTCCCCCCCCTGCCCCCCCCCCCCCCCACCCCCCATCCCACCCTCCTTTTACCCAGAGTGCTGTGGTCGTCAATGAGGAGGATCTCTTGCAGCAAAGCTCGAGGTGTTCTGTTGAGGATTGAGTACACAGTCCTCAGCAGCACTGAGGGCCACTCGTCATAGAAAGGAATGATCATGGTCGCCCTCGGCATCGTCTTCTCCTCGTAGGTCAAGTTGCTGCATCTGCACACATACCGAACTCGGATGCGCTGAGCCTGACTTGTCAGGGGTCTACTGGCAGCGCAACCGCATTTTTTTGCTCAGATGATAAACTAGCAACAGTGGTTTGCTGTCTGAGTGCTCGATCAAGAAGAAATATGCATACACTACTACTACTACTTCTTCTTCTCCTTCCCTTCCTTCTCCTCCTTCTCCTCCTCCTTCTTCTCCTCCTCCTTCTTCTCCTTCTTCTTCTCCTCCTCCTTCTTCTTCTCCTCCTCCTTCTTCTAGTCCTCCTTCTTCTCCTCCTCCTCCTTCTTCTCCTCCTCCTCCTCCTTCGCCTCCTCCTTCTTCTCAGTTTAATGTCCGTTCACTACAAGGTGATTTAGACACATTTTAATTCACGTTAAGAATGTACAAACAAAATTTTTTATGAGTGGGAGGGTGGACAGGCGAAGAATATAGTGAATGTTGATAAGTTCAAGAAATTTAATTGACAATAGCTCTTCTAATGGTGAATGGCAAACACTTTCTGCAACTGATACTAGGACATGCAACTCGGAATCATACAGAACACTTTTGAATATTTCCGTATTTTTCACTGAAATATATTCATTTTCTTTTATTGGACTAGTTCTTCAGTTTAACGTCCTTCCACTAAATAGTGATATCAGACGGGAAAGTGTATGTGTGTGTGTGTGTGTGTGTGTGTGTGTGTGTGTGTGTGTGTGTGTGTGTGTGTGTGTGTGTAGGGAGCGGGGTATGCACATAAATAATCAATCGCAATAAACAAATATTATGGAAAAAAAGCATAAACAAGAATTCTGAACAGAAAAAATGAACAGTTAAAATATTAACGTTACAATTCATATAACTAGAAGCTCCCTCATATTAAAGGAGTCTGAAAATAGGAGTATGACTTAATGACAACACAATTTGTTTCATTAATGGGATGTCTTGTAGAATTTGCTGTAAGCTACGGACTGGGAAGGCAGGTAAAAAGGTTTTCAGATCTCTGCATCGTAAAAGAATATGATCATTGGTAAGATTTTCGCCACAGATACATGTTTCTTATTTTGAAAATTTAGTTTTAAAAGCATTGAGCTTAAACCTGTAGATAATAGATACAACATTTCTATATTCATGTAAATTACGACATTTGATCTTATCAAAAGATAACATGGGTTACATCATCACTCCAGGAGTAACTGGTACCGTGTAGCTTCTTTTTAAAGTGTTTCCAACATGCATTTTGTAACATGCTATAGCCCTCGTGGATGGATAGAGGAACACTTATGTTGCAAGACCCATCCCTATGTTAAGCTCTTTTATTCGAGGCACTGAGCACAGGGCAATCAAACGATATACCGTGGACTGCTATAATAGCAGAAAATAACATTTTTGGAAGATTTATTTTTCCAAACATTCAGACGTAGTTTGTGAATTATGGTTTCTATATTCGTGGGCAACCCAGACGATCAAACTGAAGTCTAAAAAGCTTTGTGCACACAGAGTTTGCAAGAATTGAAATAATTTCAAATAATGATAAACTTAGGCCTGCACTTTTAATCATTATGTCACTTGTACATTCTGAGACACCGTGTTTTGCTAAGGAATCTGCCTACTTATTCCAGCAAAGACCGCAATGTGATGGCACCCAGCAAAAAATGTATAGAAGCAAGAGAATGTATAAGGAACTTGATTTGAAAAAAAATGACGTCGTTTCTCATTTTAGACTCCGAATGCTTCAAAGCATGTCAAACTGATTTTGAGTCAACACAAAAACCGATATCGTAAATAGCAAGAAAAGCAAATGAAAGATAATTTAGTGCCATTAAAACTGCAAATGATCCAGATGTGAATATCGAAAAGCCTTTACCAACACCTTTACATTTATAATAACCTTGCATGCCAAACCCAGTTATAAGCTTTCCTTACGCCAAAGAATGTAGCCAGTGTACTCTCTCTTTTGGAATTTTTTTTTAATGTTATCGGTTAACTTTACTAAGAGATAAGTGTACATGTCCCTCTTCGAAACCTGCCTGGTTTATAGGAATGATTTTTTTTCACAATAATGCCAAAGGCGTTTTTGTACTGTTGTTTTTTTTCAAATTAACTCTCCGGCAAATTAATCAACATTTTATGATACATGCAATCAATACCAACTGCCCAACTATTACTTTTAAAAGATTCAGGGAATTTAAAAAAATTGACTATAATGGATTCAGCATTTAAATATTACAGATTATCTACTGGTGGTTGCCACAGTCAATTGTTTAGCTGTTTGTCTGTTAGTATCACAACAGGAGAGAGTTCTGAAGACAGACGACTTTTACAGAACATTGTATTAAAGGCTTCTGCTTTAAATGACGCGCTTGGAAAACTGTTTGCAAAATTTAGTCCAGTATGTCTTTTTTGTTTTTACAATTGTTTTCTTGCATAGCTGTTTGGCTCTTTTACTACAAATAAGATTTTCTTCAGTTCTGTCTTTAAACCATAGCTTATACTGTTTCTTTTCATAAGTGACTGCCTCTTCGCACTGTTTTGTCCACAATGTATTGAGTTTGGAATAGAGAGCTCAAGGTGAGTCTAAATCTAGGTGGCTGCAGTTAGATTCACACGAGAGCTCCGCAGTTGACGTAACAGCTTTCGTAAAATGACTGCAAAAAAATACGTCATCAGTTTTTACACTTGGCTGACCAGATAGTTCAAGGTATGTTCGGAATGATTCCCAGTTATCTAATTTATATAATATACTTTGGAATTGTTATATCCCATTTGCAGTTGAGTACTAAATCAATGATAGATATATGGTACCAGGCTTTGTAATAGTGAATATCAGGTATTCCAGTTATCCTGCCATCGTTTACGAGAGACAGCCTAGAATCAGTATTTTCAACATGACGGTTATTTGTGGCATATGTACATTCTGAATCCCCAAAAAAAAGGGCATGAGCATTAAAAAACCCCAGTATAACCCATTTATTCTGTGTAAATTCTACATTTCGAAGCCAGTCAGTATTATCATATATTGGTCCTTGGGGAAGGTATGCAGATCAGACAATAGTAGTTACTACCGTTTTCTTAGTTGTGACAGACACAACGGTGTAATAGGGGGGATGGGATAGCCTGGTTGTTAAAGTGATGAGCTCTTCTGATCGAGGTTCGAATCTCGCTCGAGAGGATTTTTTCCTCTGGAGTTAATAACAGTGCGGACACCACTCCCAAAAAAGTCCTTGGAATGAGATGATAAACCGAGGTCTCTAAACCCTGTCTATGTATATGGCTGTTTTGACCTTTTTAGAAACATAATCAACGCTACCTAATGGAGGGTAATAAAAATTCTGTAGTTTGGGATTTAAAAAAAATTAACATTCAAAGATAGCAGCACTTGTATGGAAAAATGGTGACAACTTAAAAAAGATGTTCAAAACTTAAAATGTTGGTTGCAATGCTCCTAGCATTCCTCTAAAGACTTTTTAACTCCTTCGGATAATTAATAGTTTTTGTGTTTGTTTGTCTTCATAATGTAACGAAAAATACTAATATTGAACTATTAAAAATATAAAATGTATAACTTTACATCAGGCTAGAAATGACTTAACGGGATGCAGTCCCACGATGTGCAAAAGAGCTAGGACCATGAAGCCATGGTGCAGGCAGAGGACAGAAACCAGGAGGTGGCAGGAGGGGAGGGGGGCTGGGAGACCAGTGGTAGCCTGTTGCTGTGTTACTCATAATAGTAAAAACAACATAGTCCACGCCTGGAAAGCTGTCAACCTGATCAAGCTGGTTGCGGCTCTGCCCTAGGAGATGGACCCCCTTACCAGGGTGGGGCTGACTCGCGCACTGGTAGGACCCCGACTGATTAAAGGTCTGGAGAGGCTGTGCCAGATCAACCCCCCCCCCCCCCCCTCACCTTCCTCCATCCAGAATCTGGAGAGGGTGGAGTGCCAGGCTCTGAAAACATCCCTTGGGTTGCCGCGGGCGACGCCCAGGAACCCTGGATACAGGGAGGCGGGAATGTTGCCTCTGGAGCAGCACCTGTTGCTCACTCAGGCTAAATATTTCTTCAGGGCCCAGACCATCCCAAAGTCCACCGATGTGGAGCTGAGCGACTCTTTCCTTAGCTCTGGCCTGGCCCGTGGAGGTCTCTCCTTCCATTGCCGCATTCAGGGAGCTGCTATTGAGGGCCAAGGTAGAGGGAATCGGGGTGGCGACACGCCCTCCACACCCGTACCTCTCCTCCCCGCCTGGCTACTTCAGCACCCGGAGATGAGGCTGGACGTGGAGGCTAGCTCCAGGAAAAACTACCCCATCACTATTGGGTTCATGGCAAGAGACATGATAAACGGGTGGTTCGACAGCAGCCTGTGTATCTGTATATTGATGGTTGGGTGTCGGACGGGGAGGGGGTGGGGGTGGGGCTTCCTCCTGTATACTCTCCATTGGGGGTTGGTTGGGCAGTTTTTCCTTCCCCAGGTCAACATATAGGCCGCCGAGCTGACGGCCATCCATACGGCTCTGACCTATGTGGCCTCTCTCGGGAGGCTGTCGTGCTGGGTGGCCATTCTCTGCCATTCCAGGTCAGCCCTGGAGGCTGTCAGACCTGCCAGAGAGGACCTCATCAATGAGATCACCATGACCTGCCGCCAACTCCTTGTCCGTGGCTGCAGGGTGCTCATGCAGTGGGTCCTGGCTTATGTTGCAGTCCCGGGGCAAGAGAGGGCAGACAACGCTGCTGAGGGGACTGCATGGCGCCAGGGACGTGGCGGTCCCCGACTGGATGGTCCTGGCGATGGCCGACATTGGAGGAAGACTTAGGGAGGCGTCCTGGGAAATGTGGAGGGAGGACTTTGCGTCCAAGGTGGGGGGCCGGGATTGTTATGATCCGGCATCTTCCACAAGGTCAGGGACCTTCTTCCCCGCCATTCCATACCGGATGACAAAATTTACAAAACTGCATACACACGGGGACTGGATTTTAAAAAAAAGGACATGAGTGCTTATTCCATTATCCTCGAAATAAAAGAATAAATAAACTAAAATATATACGGGCCCATCTCGCGCGTATCATCTACCGTCTTCGAGCAGGGGTGTGGAGGGCATCTTTTATTCACCAAAAAGTGTGAGTGCGGCGGATTTGTATCCCCACACCACGCCCTTTTTAATTGTCCGGTCTGTCAAGACCATTTTAGACCAATGATAAACCAAACAGAGACGCTGCGTCTGGAAAAGACTCTTAAATGGGTCAGCCAGAACCATGGGGGTCTGGGGTGGAGCCTGGCGGTGAAGGCTGCCTCCCTTCAGTTTATCTCACGGGTAGGGCATTACATCATTGATTTGATATTTGTTTATCCTCATATTTGTGTACGGTTGCATGCATGTGAATGATTTAAATGCAAGCGCTTCGATTTGTGTACTTTACAAGATTCAGCGCTATAATTATAAATCCCATACATTATTATTACTATTATGAATAGTGGTGCCAGACAAGGATAATTGTGATTAAAAAGGGGGAGAAGATCTCCTTTTTTCCAGTTCTTCTGCCCCCCCCCCCCCCCCCCCCACACACACACAAGCTGAGCATCTACCCAATTATCTTACGTAAGATTGAGAGCGAATCAGTTTTTCTTTCTGTATATAGATGTATGTATAGGTCTTCCTTTTTATCTGTAAATATTTGTATTCATATAGTTGGGTTTTTTCACTATTTCAGAATTATAATTAAAATACGTGTATAGTGTGTCTCGTCTTCTGTGTGCTATGATGCTATGTAGATATAATCTGTGTTTAGATCTATTAACGGTGGCCCTGGAGGGTTTTAAACAGGACACTGTTTTGTTTTTTACAGCCTACAGGGAACTTTTAGCAAAAGTCTCCATTTTCAGTCAGCTAAAGCCTTATGGCAAGCCTAAAGTCCTCTTATTATTCTCAGGTTCTTTTAACCCTTCTATCTCCTTTATTTTAGCTAGTCTCCATATACACAATGTGTGGAAAGGCTTTAATTAGACAAAACAGACAGTTAAGCCAATGGACTTTCAGTGTGTTAGCCAGCCAATGATGTCATTTGTCACTCAGTTGGTAGTGGTAGTGGTGGTGGTTGGTTGGTTGATACAGTTCCTAAATCGGATATAACTTTGTTGGGATTTTCAGTGAACAGCCAGCCAGTCCTGCGTCTCAAGGTGTTGGCCACAACTGTCCAGTCAGTACTCTTAGTTTTGGAATTGCCCCCACCCCACCCCACCCCCCCCCCCCCCCCCCCCCCACACACACACACATCATGGTTTGTCAGCGACTTTTCAAACAGTGTTTATATCCGGACCATCCTTTGGCGTGTCGACTTGTGCTTCTAGCATTCTGCGCCATCAGTGTGGTGGTTCTGGTGTCTGTGAGTCAGTCCGCTTTTCAGCACCAGCTGCGGAAAAGACACCGGTACAAGTCCCGCATGGAGGGGATGGCTGAAGGCAGGGAACATAACGCTGCCGTGCCCAGGCCCAGCTCCCAGGTGTGGCAGCACGTAACGGACTCAACCCCAGGAAAGATCAGCTCTACTACTGCAGTCCAGCAACAACAACAACAACAACAACAACTGCCGGGTGACGATGTGGAGAAATTCAAACCGGCGGTCATTCAAGCTGAGCTGGACACACTGCTAACAGTAGTGGACGCTTTTGCGGCGGCCATGAAGCAAGCCAACGTGCCCTTCTTCCTCTTCGCGGGCTCCCTGGTGGGCTCCTGGCGTCACCACGGCTTAGTGCCTTGGGACGACGACATGGACTTCGCCCTCCCGGCGTCTCTCAAACCCCTGGCAGAGCGAGCCCTCCAGAGCCTGGCGCCCACCTTCCGACTGAGCACGTCTCACATGCGCTGGAAATTGTTCCACCAGCGCTCTCCCAGAATCAAACGGGTTCCTCCAGTAGACTGGAGCTGGCCTTTTCTGGACATCAGTTTTTACCGGGAGAACTCCACCCACATTCAAGACTGCGACTACCAAGGCTACCCACAGTTTACCTTCCAGAAGAGGGACGTGTTCCCTCTCACTCAAAGACCTTTTCAGGGCCGATTGCTGCCCGCTCCCAGAAACACGTACGCCGTTTTGACCCAAACCTACAACCCGGACCTGTGCAGAACGACCGAGTACAATCACCGGAATGAGACCTTCGCTAGCCGGGCCAACTTTGCCGAAGTGAAGTGTGAGAGGCTGAGACACGTGTTCCCCTTCGTGGTGAGGAACAGGAGTCCCTGGACAGACGGGGGATGCTCGGAGAGTCTGCAGATGAACGGCACGATCCTCAGCTGCTGTTTTGTGGACTACGCCTCAAAGCAGTGTTAGGTCAGCGATGCCCATGCTAGTCCATGCCACAAAAAAACACACATACCGAAAAACGCCCAAACTTTACTTTTGTATGAGGCCATTATGTGCCGGTTGGAACAGATGACAAAATGTACAAAACCGCATACACACGGAAATCGGATGTAAAAAAAAAAAAAGCACATAAGTGCTTATTCCATTATCCTCGATATAAAATAAATAGACAAAAATAAATGAATAGAATAAAATATAATTGATAAAATTAGTATTTGTGTGATGATTATTAGTATTTTTATCATTGCGGAAGGCTCCCTATTAAGCATCAACTACGTTGTTCAATGTGTTGCTTTAAAATTGAGGAAAGATAACTGTGTTGTTTGGCAATGTGAACGCAGGCAAGTGCAGGTCTATACAAGGTTTGCTTCGTGGGGTTGTGTTTATTTGAGTCTGTCTCTTTAAAAGAGTGAACACATTCAACAAGGCTATTTATTACCTACCATATCAGGTATATTTCCGCTCTCCAACAGTTTGTACAAAGTTATAACATCAATCTGGCTTTGTAGTGTGGTGAATATGCTTGGACAGAGCACACACAAAACCAAACCCCCAAAACACTTTTTATTCAGGATTTGAACTCATGTGTGTTAGTCCCCACACCCTCACACCCCCAAAACTACCAAAGTCCTGCGGCGATGGGGAACGGGCGAAGCAACAGGTGGAGGTGACCACTGGAAGTTGTAGTTTGAACCCTGCCGAGGGTTTGAGACCCGACGGCTACCCTCACCTGGTTTAGCCCGCCTGTCGAAGCGGTTTACCGGGGTGTGGCCGCTGTTGCATGCTAACAGCTACTTGGAGCCACAGGTGAGAGCTGGGTGCCAGGTGGGGACAATCAAGGACTGCGTGAAGTCCAACATCAAACACGCTGACATCCCTCCCAAACAGCTGGAGCTGTATGCTATGGACAGACCAGGATGGCGCGCCCTAACCATCTGGGCGCATGACAACTTCGAGGAGAAGAGGCGAGATGACGTGACTGCAGCACGAGCTAGGAGAAAGGCGTCAACCACCAACCCTGAACCCCCCGGACAGTTTCCTTGCCCCCACTGCACCCGCGTCTGCCTATCACGGATTGGCTTAACCAGCCATCTCCGTGCCCACATAAGACAAAGACTCAACACATGAGGACAGTCATCATCGGATCGATGGACGACCAAGAGAGAGAGATAACATCAATCTGGCTTTGTAGTGTGGTGAATATGCTTGGACAGAGCACACACAAAACCAAACCCCCAAAAACACTTTTTATTCAGGATTTGAACTCGAATCGTCCATGAAAAAATCCAGTGTGCTAACCAATAAGTCATAATCGCGGGGGGGGGGGGGGGGGGGGGGGGGGGGGGGGGGGGGGGCGCTCTTTTATCGGTCTGTTTTTGTCTATTGGTCTTGACAGCATTTTCTGATACTTGTCATTACTGTAATCTATATTTTTGTCTTATTGAATGTGCATATTGTGTCGCATTCTATGAATGTATTTACACAATCTGGAAAGATAGTTGTAGCTCTGTTCTTAAACTGAATTATTTAACTTATAATAGGTTTTTTTATGACAGTAGTTTTTATAATAATGGAATCTTTTGGATAAAACTATAAACCGAAGCCCCGTGTAGGATTCCATGCAGAACATATTGCGCACACGTTAAAACCCGTTCCGCCTTTCGAAAGAGTGCCGGTAGGATCAGCTGACACGTTCAAAAAGGCGTGCACACAGGTGTCGTGTTTAGACACCATCCCCGAAGTCGGAATGCGGCTACCTAAATGAAAGGAATTAAATCTTGAATCCTGAATCTACGTATATAGTTGCTTATTCATTCATTTATTTATCTGTGTATTCATTTCTGCTCTAGCCTATTCACTTATTGCATTGTATGTTTTTTCAGGGTAATGGGATGATTGAAATGTGTGGATAGTGTGCGGGCGTGCATATGCGTGTGCGTGCACATCTGTGTCAATGCTCGTGTGGGCATTTGTTACATCACTTACTTGTGTATCGTTGATATCTAAAGATACATACTTTTTTTGGCCTGCTCTCTCTCTCTCTCTCTCTCTCTCTCTCTCTCTCTCTCTCTCTCTCTCTCTCTCTCTCTTCTCTCTCTCTCTCTCTCTCTCTCTCTCTCTCTCTGTTTGTCTGTCTTTATTTGTCTGTCTCTGTCTTTCTCTTCCTGAGTGTGTGTGTGTGTGCGCGCGCGCGCGAGTGTTTCTTCGATTTTATGTCTATTCACAAAAAGTGATATTGAGAGAGGAGAGAGAGAGAGAGAGAGAGAGAGAGAGAGAGAGAGAGAGAGAGAGAAGGGTGTGAAGGACTATAGGGAAGTATTGTAACAATGGAACTGTAAACTATCAACATAGCAATGTAATCAATATCACGTAAAACAAGGGTCGGAAGTCTACATAGCAATGTAATCAATGTCACGTAAAACGATGAAGAAAACTCTTAATCAAACTATTGAAAAATCAACCACAACTGTTCTGAGATAAGAGATAGAGTGGCAAACGTCCATGCCTTGGAGAGGCAGTCTGTTTAGTAACATCTCCGCTACAGATTACTAATGGGACACTGCTTTAACGCCAACTCGATTTCACATAGTAATATATTGTTGTGAAAACCTTATCCAAGGAATATTCATGAATGTCAGGAAGGTGTTGTTTCAAAAACTGACATTCGAAAAGAATATGAATATTTGAGATTGTTTCGCCACATATGCAACATACATTTCTAGAAAATTTTGCCCGGAATGCATTCATTTTCTGTCTGTAAATCAGACATAACATTGCTCTTAGTTCCATTTTGTGAATATCCAAAGTGGGAACGAAGAATATGTCTAAGGTCAGAAAAAGAGGAATCACCGAAAGAGAGCGTGTGTGTGTGTGTGTGTGTGTGTGTGTGTTTGCGCGCGCGCGTGTGTGTGTGCGTTGATTAGTATAGTATATGCATGAATATTTATCATGTTGCTCATTCCTGTATGCACTGGTGTGTACCGTTTGTGATCGGAATTTTTTTTTGGGCTGCCTCATCTTCTGTGACGTCCCCGTCCTGCTGTTCCTACGCCACTCATCCCAATCTCCCCGCCACAGCCACACCCAGATTCGTTATGTCTCATCCCCAGGGTCGGAATCCACAGGGAGCCTATCAACATCAGGCTACATGGGGCCACCAGCCAGAGGGGCCCTGCACTGCTGCTGGGCCACTTTGTTGGTGTTCAGTGGCGCCTGTTCTGAGCTAAAATACGCAGGACACCCCCTACTAACGCGACAGTATTAGCTCAGTCGCGGAGCCAGACTGACTGAGTTGCCCACCCGAGATGGCAACCACCACAACGTCCCTCCAACGACTGTCCCCCTTGAACCTCCAACCCCAAAGGCTTTGACACAAACTCACCACAGGCACAGAAGTGTATCATGAGGCCAGAGTAACTGAGACCACCAAATCAGAGGTACGTTGTTTAAGGTTGTTAAAGAGGTTTTTTTAGGAATGTTGTTTAAAATCCCTTTGTGCATTTCAATGTTGTATTGATATGTACGGAATTGAGTTGTTAGGTATTTGAGTGTATTGTTATAGATTTGTTGTTGTTGTAATGTAAAGCTACTCCTTTAAAGGGGAAGAAAAGCGCTTAAGAAATGTCCATTATTATCAATATGACCATCATGGTTGTTATGATTGTTATTATTATTATTGTTATTATCATTATCAGCATCATCATAATCATTACTACTACTACTACTACTACTACTACTACTACTACTACTACTACTACTACTACTACTACTACTACTAAAATCAGCAGCAGCAGCAGCAGCAGTATCGTCGTGGTCGTTGTTGTTATTGTCATTATTCTTTGCAATGATTGCACTTAACCTAGGACCAACGTTGTTTTTTCTTTAATGACCTTTACATCATCATGAGAGGAGATGATGAGATATCATACAGAGATCACATCACTAATGAGGAAGAGAAAACCAGAATTGAAAAAAAAAACAACCCTCCATCAGACCACAAGAAAAAGCTCCTGACTTCAGTGAAAAAACGCAAACTAAAGTGGATACTGGAATAAGCATTCGTGTGCTTTTTTACATCCAGTCCCCGCGTGTATGCAGTTTTGTCAATTTTGTCATCCGTTCCCACCGACACACAATGGCCTACTCTTCCGAAAGCGGAACAGGTTTTAACGTGTGCACGAGATGTTCTGCGTGCGTTTGCACACGGGGCCTCGGTTTATAGTCTCCTCCGAAGGACTTTTGGGGGGCAGTGGAGTTGGCACTGATGTTATTAACCCCAGAGGAAAAATCCTCTTGGAGAAGATTCGAACCTGAGGCAGCAGATCAGGAGCGCAATGCGCATCGCTGTAACCACCAGGCTATCCTCTGTGTGTGTTTGTGTGTGTGTGTGTGTGTGTGTGTGTGTGTGTGGTTGTGTGTGTGTGTGTGTGTGTGTGTGTGTGTGTGTGGTGTTTGTGTGTGTGTGTGTGAGAGAGAGAGTGAGTTTGCTCGTGAATGAGCGTGCTTGGGTAGGGCAGTGGGGGGTGGAGAAGGCAAAAGCACGCGCATACATGTGTGCGTGCTTAAATTTATGACACAGAGACAGACAGACAGAGAATGAATAAATAAATGAAGGGATAGTTATTTTCAGAAAGAAATAGAATAAGCACAAAGACTATTTTCACCCAGCCCTCGAATAATATTACCAACAACCTCCACCCCCCCACCCTCCAACCCAATACTGTCACCCCCTGTCCCATCTCCACCACCTAAGAATATTCCACACTGACCAGAGCCCCTGTGGCACAGGCCCATAAACTCCCCTCCTCTCATACCCTGCAGTCCTGTCCTGCCTTCAACACTGAGACACCAGACTTAGTGGTGCAGCCGCCCAGAAGAGCTCGGGGGGGGGGGGGGGGGGGGGGGGGAGAAGAAAACCCAAAAACCCTGTGAGGACCGGGGGGGGGGGGTCACTAGGACAGACTGACTGCAGACATTGCCTGCCACCCACACCCAACTACAAAGTTAGCATGGCCAAGGAACTGGAAGAAGCAGAAGAATTCTGAAGAAGAATTGAGAAGAAGAAGAATTTTGAAGAAGAATTATGAACAAGAGGAAGACTTCTGAAGAAGGAGAAGAATTATGAAGAAGAAGAAGAATATTGAAGAAGGAGAAGAATTATGATGAAGAAGAAGAATATTGAAGAAGGAGAAGAATTATGATGAAGAAGAAGAATATTGAAGAAGGAGAAGAATTATGATGAAGAAGAAGAATATTGAAGAAGGAGAAGAATTCTGAACAAGAAGAAGAATATTGAAGAACAACAACAACGACACCAAGAAGAAGAAGAATTTTGAAGAAGAAGAAGAAGAAGAAGGGAAAAAAAGAAGGAGAAGATGGTGATGTTGATAATGATGATGATGATGATGGACAAGAACAAGAAGAATTTTTCAGAAGAAGAAAAAGAAGAAGAAGAAGAAAGCCTTTTACTTAGGTTGTGGGGGTAAAGCCGCACAACCACACTTGCCAGGGCCACTCCTCTATTCACCAGGGTTGTTCCACCCCTTTCTTGTGTATGGTCACTACACTAGCGTGGACCAGGCCTTTGAAGACATACCCTTGTCAAATTTTCAAACAGGAACTTCATTAAACTGTAAAATTAACGACCACTGCATATTGCGTGTTTCAGCATTTCACTTATTGTTTGATTAACCTGCACCAAGACTTGTTCCTGCTTTCAAATGTGCCCCCCCCCCCCCCTCTCTCTCTCTCTCTCTCTCTCTCTGTTTCTCTCTCTCTGTATAATTATGTCTCTGTCTGTCTGTCTCTCTTTCTCTCTCTCTCTCTCTCTCTCTCTCTCTCTCTCTCTCTCTCTCTCTCTCTCTCTCTCTCTCTCTCTCTCTCTCTCTCTCTCTCTCTCTGTGCATGTGTTCCATACGTTCTGCATGTTTCCATACTTGAAACATGAAGTCTCATCAATTTAGAAGCTTTTGGAAGACAAGATATATTTTTTCTTCTGTTTTTCCGTCTGATGATGATATTGTGATAAAATCTGTGGCCCACTTCATTGCTGAACATCAGTTAGTTGATTGTTTTGTGACTCAACCAAGGACACATTTATATGCTGCAATCTCCAGCAAGATTGTTTTTGAACATTTCACACAGAATTGGATTGGATGATCGAATATAACATTTTACAATGTTCCTGTTATCATTTTAGCTGTTGTTTCTTGTTGTTTATCCTTGACATTACTTTGTATTCAGTTTTGAGGCGGAGATTACGCCAGAACTTAAAGTCGTATCTATTTCTAAAGAGTTCTTTTCTTTTCATTAGGCTATACGTTAAATGCACCATGGAATTTTTCTGGTATTTATTTGTATTTACAAATGAAAGTTGCGGGTAGCCCCGTTTTGTCAATAGGCCACACTGGTCAGTGACAATAAATTGGTCAAACCGTCAAAGCGTGTGTGTGTGTGTGTGTGTGTGTGTGTCTGTGTGTGCGTGCGCGCGACCCCGCGGTAATTTTTAAAATTTTGTTTGGGATTTTTTTTTCGCCTCTCGTCAGAGCTCAAATGATTACCAATGGTGAAATTTTTGGGCACGCGACTCCGGGTTTTTTGTTGTTTTTTTTTTTTTTTTTTTTTGTCTTTATCCCCAAACAATTAAGGTAGCTGCATTTCGACTTTGGAAATACAGTTTGGGAAACGAACCTACCAGTTTCGCTAGGGCAATCGGGAGGTAACTCCCTGCTCCTTCAGGTTTTCAAGTGTCGTGGGTTCTTCTGACGCGTCACGACCTCTCTCACAACAGCAGCTGAGGTATGGTGCATCCATGGCTTTAGAATGGGCTAGGCTACTTCTTGGACAGTTCTCTCCGCACATCAGAAGTCATTATCTTTCACTTCCGTGAAAGTACGGCACAAGCTGTCCTTCAGCCTTTTTGTGGATTCACTTAAAGAAAGCACACACAGAGAGACTTCCGCTCTGACTTCAAATGCAGTACAACACAACGCAATCCAATACAATACTGTACTATTCAGTATTATACAATACTATACTCTACAGTACTATACTATACAATACAATACTTTCGTCGTTGTCAAAAGCTCAGACAGCAACTATTGTGGTCAGTTATAATTATGAGCGAAAATGCGTCACGCTGCCGTTAAGCACCTGACAAGTTAGGCCCAGCACATCCGACTTCGGCACAAGAGAGAACTGTTATCTTCTTAGTATTTCTGGGAGAAGAAAAGGAAGAATAAGGGACCAAGAAGGCAGAAAATAGACAAGAAGGAGGTGACAGGAAGAAAAGGAACAAGGCAGAAACAAAGAGAGTGATAAAAAAGAGGAAATTTCTAACACAGAAATTCCACATAGTGGGGATGCTATTTATACTGACACCTCACCCCACCCCCACCCCATCCCCGGCATCCCCACAGGGGAGAATACAAGACAATACAATGCAACACAATACAATGCAATACAACACAATGCAATACAGGGCAACACAAATCAACACAATACAACACAACACAATCATGCAACACACTACAATAGAATACACCCCAACACACTCACACAACACAATACAACCACATCACACTACCACACCACACTTCCATACAGCACCTCATCCTACCCCATCCCATCCCATCCCATCCCATCCCATCTCATCCCAGTACTGACCCCACCAGGCGCGAGTCTGGCACCGTGCGGTGGAGAGGAATGAGATCAGAAGCCATGACGTTGACGTTGAACTCTTTCTCCAGTGCTGCAGTTGCCGCGCGCTCTCTGCCCGTGAAGGTCACCCCCCTGCCCCTCTCCCCTGCCCAGAACGGGTCGTTGCTGCCGTAGGTGTCGATCAGAGGGTTCCCGGTCTTCACCTCAGGTCCTGAGCGGAACTCCTCTGCGGTGACCCTCACAGGCAGCCCATAAGACACCTCCTGCAAGGCCTTGGGCATGAGGTCTTTCAGAGCTCCGTAGTTCGATGTCTGGTGTTTCAGAGTTTTGCGTTTCGATGATGCAGACAGGTCGTCTTGGGGATGGTTCTTCGGTTTGTTCATGGATGGTTTCGTATTGCGTTTCGTGGGTGGATACCAGGGTAGGTTTGTGGAGGAGGAGGAGGAGTACAGGAAGAGGAGGAGGTTGATGAGGATAACGGTCAGTGTCAGGGCCACCAAGGCGTAGCTGATGCCACGACGCATGGCTGATTTTTCAGAAGAGTGAGGGGGGGGGGGGGGGGGGGTAATCCGCTCTCCTGGGGAAAAAAAGGTAGGAAGGTTAGACATACAGTCGGGTCATATGTGTGCAGGAGAATGATGCTACTCTGACTGTGGGCTTTTCGTTTATTTGTTTGTTTGCTTGCTTGCTTGCTTTTTTAATATTTGTGGGGGTGGGGGTTATTTTTCTTGAATATAGTTTGTGTCTTTTACAGCCAAAAGTAAAGTACCTTTGAGAAATCAGATATCACAAACAAATTTGCTTTGAAAGACATGCTGCAAGCAATCTTTCTTGGTACATATCTTCTACTAGCCAGAACATAGATCTACGTGATTTTGTGAACATTTCCTGCCTGATGGTTGTGTTTGACACATCTGTGTCTGCAGGCTTTATAATATTTTCATTGTTGCGATTTAAACGCTAACTGCAGAAGGGAAGGGGGGAGGAGTGGAAGGTGGGGGGGAGAAACTCGTGGTTAGAGCGTTGCGCTCGTAATCTAACGATCCGGGATCAAGCCACCCATGGAGGTGCCCGTTTTAGGGAATTTTACCCTGGAGCTGATATCGGTGCTGACTCCACTCCCTCAAAAGTCCTTCAGATAAGACGATAAACTATGACCCTATGTTAGGAACGCACACAGAATATCTTGCACACACGTTAAAAACACGTTCTGTCTTTTGGCAGTGCAGACCATTTTGTACCGGTAGAAACGGATGACAAAGTTGTTGGGTTTTTTAAATGCATGCACACAATCATGTGTCGTGTTAGATACCATCCCTGAAGTCGAAATGCCGCTACCTTAATCATGGGCATAAAAAGAAGGTTGCATACGCCATATCTCACCATTAGCCCAGAATCTCTTAAAAGAGTCAGTCATGACCCAGAATCTCTGAAAGGAGTCAGTCATGACCCAGAATCTCTTAAAAGAGTCAGTCATGACCCAGAATCTCTGAAAGGAGTCAGTCATGACCCAGAATCTCAGAAAGAAGTCAGTTATGACCCAGAATCTCAGAAAGAAGTCAGTTATGACCCAGAATCATCAAGAAGTCAGTTGTGACCCAGAATCTCTGAAAGGAGTCAGTTATGACCCAGAATATCTGAAAGGAGTCGGTTGTGACCCCAAATCTCTGAAAGAAGTCAGTTACTACCCAGAATCTCTGAAAGGAGTCAGTTATGACCCAAAATCTCTAAAAGGAGTCAGTTATGACCCAGAATCATAAAGAAGTCAGTTGTGACCCAGAATCTCTGAAAGGAGTCAGTTATGACCCAGAATATCTGAAAGGAGTCAGTTGTGACCCCAAATCTCTGAAAGAAGTCAGTTATGACCCCAAATCTCTTAAAGAAGCCAATTACGACCCAAAATCTCTAAAAAGAGTCAGCTATGACCCAGAATCTCTGAGAGGAGTCAGCTATTACACGCACGTACTCCCCCCCCCCCCCCCCCCACACACACACACACATACTGCATGCACAGTGGTGGTGTGTCATGTTAAAACATAAATCCCCGATGTCGGAATGCGGCTACCTGAATGGTGGGCAGAAACAGTCGCGTACGCAAAAATTATCACCATTGGTGAACCTCAGAGCTGTAACCGAGGAACCACGCACACATACACACATACACACGCACGTACACACACACACACATACACACATACACACGCACGTACACACACACACACACACATACATACACACACACACACACGCACGTACACACACACGTACACACACAAACACACACACACACACACACACACACACACACACACACACACACACACACACACACACACACACATGCATCCGTGGTCTAGAGGTAACGCGCCTGCCTAGAAAGCGAAAAGTCCGGGTCGGAAGTGTGCGGTGGTTTGATCCCCGTTTGGGCCCGAAATATTTCCCCCATCCATTAGACCATGAGTGGTGGTCTGGGTGCTAGTATTTCGGATGAGACGATAAACCGAGGTTCCGTGTGTTACACAAAATCATTTAGCGCGCGCACGCAAATTAATGACATAAAAGATTATATCTAACATAACTATATCGTAGTAGAGGCTATATGGAGGTGGCTTTTTTTTCACACAACGTGTGTTTATACATAGAGAACAGAGATACCATGTTAGATATTGTGGACAAAGCAAATGTCACCATCCAACTAACTGATTTTGAGCAAACCAAATGTCAACTACTTTCCCATAAACAATATTAATGGTAGTATATACAAAATCTCACTTTTTAGTGAACCTCGGAGCTCTAGCCAAGGAACGGAAAACAAACAAACAAACAAGCGAACAAACAAACAAACAAAATCCAAACAACCACAAACGGCGATTCTGTAAAATAATTCCCCTGAGAGTTGGTTTTTAAACAGAAAAGTTTGATTCTTGTTCATATATAATCAAAATATCGCAAATGTATAAAATTCGGGGGTCCTTTTCCCCAGGAGAGGCAGGAAAGACCCCACCCTGCAGCACATACACCTAGTGTTCCTAGCCAGTGTGGGCACTTTCGTGCATATCTTCTATTATTTTATTTTCTATTTCTTCTTTTATTTCGAAGATAATGGAATAAGCACACATGTGGGTGGGGTGGGGGGTTTTTTTAATATAAAAATATCTAGTCCCCGTGTGTATGCAGTTTTGTAAATTTTGTTATCCGTTCCCACCGGTACCCAATGGCCTACTCTTCCAAAAAGCGGAACGGGTTTTAACGTGTGCGCAAGACGTTCTGCGAGCGTTCGCGCACGGGACCTCGGTTTATAGTCACATCCGAAAGACTTGGGGGTAGTGGAGTCGGCGCTGGTGTTAACTCCAGAGGAAAAATCCTCTTGAACGAGATTCGAACCCCGGTGTCTGAGCTCTGAGGTTGACCAAGGGCAAGATTTTGTGTATGCGACCGTTTTTACCCACCACTAAGGTAGCCGCATTCCCACTTCGGGATGGACCGGATTCAAACCCCAGGCGTCCACACTGCCTTACAGTTCTGCCTGGCTGGTTATGTGTACATTGTTCCGTGAACGAGTAGACGGTGAAGTTTATTTTAGTTTCCTGCGCAAAGAGTATGACACCTTTCGAAATAAATTTGATGTGTTTTCGTTGCCTGGTGCATTAAGATGCGACTTAGTGTTTTGTCAACGAGTAATGAAGGTACTAATTATAATATCTCTTACGGGGTATATCATCACAGAGGCCGCAATTTTTAGAGAGAGAAAAATCTGTGATAGGAAAGCTGTTTGCCATAGACACATACTGATACAAAATGTTGTATTTATCCATTATTAACGTAGCCATATTCCGACTTCGGGAATGAACCATTGTTTAAAAGGTTTGATAGGGTGTCTCACCACCCTAACCCCTCCCCCCCCCCCCCCACCTCCGCCACACACATGCAAAAGACAACCCCCCCTCCTCACCCCCCCCAAAAAAAAAACCCCAAAAAAACACACAACAAAACCCCCAAACAAACAACAACAAAACACACACACACAGATGACAGAATTTACAAAACCGCATACACACGGGGACTAGATGTAAAAACCCACATAAGTGCTTATTCCATTCTCCTCGATATACAAGAATTAATTAATTAATTAAATAACTAAATAAACAAACAAGAAGAAGAAAACAAAACACAACTCCTCACTCCTCACTCCTCATCCTTCGGATGAGACTATAAACCGAGGCCTCGTGTGCGAACGCATGCAGAACATCTTGCGCACACGTTAAATCCTGTTCCGCTGTTCGAAAGAGTAGGCCATTGTGTGCTGGTGGGAACAGATGACAAAATTTTAAAAACCGCATACACACGCATTAAAAAAAAATCTGAGCGCTTTGATTTGTTGCTTTACAAGATTCAGCCCTATATAAATTCCATACATTATTATTATTATTACTCTGTTTAGTGTCAGGCGGTTGCTGAAGACCCTCACCCTGTGACAGGTATCCCTCACCAAACTGTAGCTAAAGACCCTCACCGCGTGACAGGTATCCCTTACCAAACTGTAGCTAAGGACTCACACCGTGTGACAGGTATCCCTCACCAAACTGTAGCTAAGGACCCACACCGTGTGACAGGTATCCCTCACCAAACTGTAGCTAGAGTGTGACAGGTATCCCTCACCAAACTGTAGCTAAGGACTCACACTGTGTGGCAGGTATCCCTCACCAAACTGTAGCTAAGGACCCACACCGTGTGACAGGTATCCTCACCAAACTGTAGCTAAGGACCCACACCGTGTGACAGGTATCCTCACCAAACTGTAGCTAAGGACCCACACCGTGTGGCAGGTATCCCTCACCAAACTGTAGCTAAGGACCCACACCGTGTGACAGGTATCCCTCACCAAACTGTAGCTAAGGACCCACACCGTGTGGCAGGTATCCCTCACCAAACTGTAGCTAAGGACCCACACCGTGTGACAGGTATCCTCACCAAACTGTAGCTAGAGTATTATTTTGAACATAGATATAATGGGAAAAGATTTTGTATTAGTGAATATTTATGGACCTAATAAGGATGAACCATATTTTTTTGAGAGTATTCAATCAAAAATTAAAGAACTGAATATTCCTAATATACTGATAGCAGGTGACTGGAACTTAGTTCTTAACCCAAATCTTGATTACCATAACTATAAACGTGTAAACAATGTTAAAGCACAGGAGGCAGTTAGTGAAATGATGGCTCAACTAGAGCTAGTAGATATATGGCGGGAATTAAACCAAGAAGTAACCCGTTACACCTGGAGAAGAACTACACCATTCCAGCAAAGTAGATTAGATTTCTTCTTAGTGTCAGATACTTTGATAACAGATGTAAAAGACACAGACATTCTTTATGGATATAGAAGTGACCACTCTTTGATTTTGATAGATTTTGATTTCAAAAAGCAAGAAAAAAACAAAGGGTTTTGGAAATTTAACTCTGCATTACTTAAAGATAAAAATTATGTACAGTTAGTTAATGATACAATCAAAAGAGTAAAAAGACAGTATGCATTATTGCCATACAACCGTGAATTGATTGATGAGATACCAAATGATCAAATTCAGTTTTCAATATCGAACCAAGTATTTCTAGATACGTTGATAATGGAAGTAAGAAGGGAAACAATTACTCATAGTATTAGTATAGTATTGGGGACGGGATAGCTCAGTGGTCGGAGCACTCGCTTTCCCCCAGCCAAGTTAAGCAGCGTCGAGCGTGGTTACCAGTTGGATAGTTGACCGTTTGCGCGCCTTGGCTTCAGTACAGTTCCCCCAGTTCACCCAGCTGTAAATGGGTACCTGCCCTCTTTAGGGTCAGGGAAGGTAAAGCAGCGAAGGAGAGGAGATGGGCGCCGCCCTCAATATGCTGGCCCTAGAGAAGTGAGGTCTCTGACGCCTCGCTCCCCTACGACCTTATAGGTTATGGGACTCCTTTACCTTTACCTTTTTTATTAGAAAAAACAAAGAGAGAAATTTACACGAAAAAGAACTTGAAAAAGACATACACCTATTAGAGCAAAACTCTTTTTTATGTGAAGCTGAAGCTAAACTTTTGAACGAGAAAAAGGAGGAACTGATCAGAATCAGACAAACAAAAATGGAAGGGATTATTCTAAGATCGAGAGCAAAATGGGCTTTACAAGGGGAGAAAAATAAACAAATACTTTTGCTCTTTAGAGAAACGGAATTTTGTTAGTAAGCAAATGTTAAAACTGACCACAGACAAGGGAGTTACTTTGACAAGAACAGAAGATATGTTAAGAGAAACAAAAGCATTCTATAAAAAAAAAACTATATACTAGAAAAAACACGATAAATTTTGAATCAGACCACTTCTTAGATGTCATACCAAAATTAACTAAAACAGAATCAGACCAGCTGGAAGGATTAATCACCCTAGAAGAAGCCTCAAAAGTACTGAAAAATATGAAAAACGACAAAAGCCCTGGAACAGACGGACTCACTGTAAATTTCTTTAAATTCTTTTGGAGGCAAATAGGGATATTTGTGATTCGCTCACTAAATAAAGGCTTTGTGAATGGGGAAATGTCTATCTCACAAAAAGAAGGACTAATAATTTGTCTACCAAAAGAGGATAAACCCAGAGAGTATTTAAAGAATTGGAGGCCGATTTCACTCCTAAATGTGACATATAAAATAGGCTCTGCATGTATTGCAAACAGAATTTAAAAAGTTTTACCAGGGCTAATTAATGAAGACCAAACTGGATTTGTACCAGGGAGATATATAGGAGACACTATACGAACACTATATGACTTAATACACTATTTAGAGGAAAAACAATTGCCTGGCTTACTGGTGTCAATAGACTTCGAGAAGGCATTTGATTCTGTAGACTGGGGATTTATGCAAAATGTTTTAAAACACTTTGGTTTTGGGAAGGGGTTGCAAAAATGGGTGTCTGCTTTTTATAAAAACATAAATTCGTTTGTAACTGTGAATAATAAGGTATCTTCAGGATTCTATATGGAAAGGGGATGCCGTCAAGGTGACCCAATCTCTCCATATCTCTTTATTTTATGCGCAGAAATACTTGCTTGCATGATAAGGAAACAAACGGATATTAAAGGTATAAAAATTGCAAATACTGAACTAAAGATATGTCAATTTGCTGGTGATACATCATTCATTCTAGAGGGAGACCAACATTCGTATGAAGTGCTTTTTCAAAGCCTTGAAATCTTTGAGGATATGTCAGGGTTAAAGTTAAACTTTGATAAAACCAAAAATGTTTGGCTAGGCAGCAAAAAGAATTCGCTACTAACCTACTTACCACACAAAAAAATGGAGTGGAATCCAAAAGAATATAAAATCCTTGGAATCTGGTTCACGAACAGTTCCCCTAGTATGACGGAAGTAAATATGACTGATAAACTATATGAAGTTAAAAAACTATTTAAGATATGGTCAAAAAGATTAATAACACCTTTGGGTAGAGTAGCAGTGCTTAAATCACTAGTACTATCAAAGTTGGTATACTTATGGATTTTATTGCCAAATCCCCCGGATGCTCAAGTTGCTCATTTGCAAAAACTGTGTTATGAATTTGTGTGGGACAAGAAAACAGATAAGATAAAAAGGGCATATTCGGTGCAAAGCATAACAAAAGGCGGTATAGGAATACCAAATATCAGAGTGTATATACAATCAATGAAACTTGCATGGATTAAAAAAGTTTATACACAGAAACAAAAGTGGAGATTAATATTGCATTCACTGTGCCCTGATATAGATGATTTAGATAGGATAGGCCCAAAACTGTTTTCAAAATTTAAAACCAATGCAGTTTGGAAAGATGTGTTTCACTCATATAAAACATTTTGCAGACAAGTGGATCCAAAGGATCAGCAACAGTTATTAGCAGAACCAATTTTTCACAATGAAAAATTCAAAGTAGGAGACCAATGCATATATCATGAAAAGTGGGCACAAAACAAATTATTTTTGGTTAAACACTTGCTGCAAGATAATGGTGACTTTATAACTCATGAGAATTTATCAAAGAAATTAGGTACTAACATTAACTTTTTGCATTATATTAGCTGTGTGCGATCAATCCAACAATATGCGAGAATGAAAAATATAAAACTGGATGACAACTTTAGTAAGGAAAGGACCAATGCTCTAGAGATTATATCAAAAGCTGGTAAAGGATCCCGTATTTATTATGATGAAATGATTGGCAAAATAGAAATTCTCGACATTAAATCTTTCATGAATTGGGAAAGACAGCTTGACGTTCCAATAGACTGGCACGGAGTATTAAAACTGACAAATAAAATTAAAGAAGTTAAATTGAAATGGTTTCAAATAAAGATTTGTTATAGAATATTAGTCACGAACAAAATATTAAAGAAAATGAAAGTTACAGATAATGACAACTGCAATTTTTGTGGCAAGGAAAAGGACACAATAAACCATTATTTATGGGAGTGTCATTATGTACAGAATTTCTGGAAAGAACTTGAAGTGACTATAAAACACAATTGTTCTCATTGCGAGAGACTGGAACTTAATGTGGAAATAGTGCTTTTTGGCACTGATGCAATTACAACAACTGATGAAGTGTTCGACTTAATAATATTGTTAGCAAAGTTCTATGTTTATAAATGTCGGATTGGTAAAACAAAACCTAATGTTGGTAATTTTCTGAATGAACTAAAATATAAATATGAAATGGAAAAGCTGGAGCATAGAAAACAAATGCAGTTAACTAATTTTCAGAAAAAATGGTTCCAGTACATCAACTTAATAGAAACTTGAGTACCATTTCAAAATATAAGAAAATTATGTATGTAATCTATAAATCTTGACTTGACAACGAAAATGATGATTGATTCTTTTTGTACTTTGTGTAGCTAGTAGTCTTGTACGCCTGTAAAAATGTACATGATGTAATATTGTCTGGATGAAAAGTTAATTTGTTTGTTTTGAACTGTATATGTGTGCCAATCAAAAAGATTTTAAAAAACTATTTTTTTAAAAACCAAAAAAAAACTGTAGTTAGAGTGTGAAGGTATCCCTCACCAAACTGTAGCTAAGGACTCACACCGTGTGACAGGTATCCCTCACCAAACTGTAGGTAGAGTGTGACAGGTATCTCTCACCAAACTGTAGCTAAGGACTCACACCGTGTAACAGGTATCCCTCACCAAACTGTAGCTAGAGTATGACAGGTATCTCTCACCAAACTGTAGCTAAACTGTAGCTAAGGACCCACACCGTGTGACAGGTGTCCCTCACCAAACTGTAGCTACAGTGTGACAGGTATCCCTCACCAAACTGTAGCTAAGGACGCACACCGTGCGACAGGTATCCCTCACCAAACTGTAGCTAAGGACCCACACCGTGTGGCAGGTATCCTCACCAAACTGTAGCTAAGGACCCACACCGTGCGACAGGTATCCCTCACCAAACTGTAGCTAAAGACCCACACAGTGTGACAGGTATCTGTCACCAAACTGTAGCTAAGGACCCACACAGTGTGACAGGTATCCCTCACCAAATTGTAGCTAAGGACCCACACAGTGTGACAGGTATCCCCCACCAAACTGTAACTACAATGTGACAGGTATCCCTCACCAAACTGTAACTACAGTGTGACAGGTATTCCTCACTAAACTGTAACTGCAGACCCTCACCGTGTGACAGGTATCCTCACCAAACTGTAGCTAGAGTGTGAAGGTATCCTCACCAAACTGTAGCTAAAGACCCTCACCGTGTGACAGGTATCCCTCACCAAACTGTAGCTAGAGTGTGAAGGTATCCCTCACCAAACTGTAGCTAGAGTGTGAAGGTATCCCTCACCAAACTGTAGGTACAGTGTGAAGGTATCCCTCACCAAACTGTAGCTTAAGTCCCTCACCGTGTGACAGGTATTCCTCACCAAACTGTAGCTAGAGCGTGAAGGTATCCCTCACCAAACTGTAGCTAAGGACTCACACCGTGTGACAGGTATCCCTCACCAAACTGAAGCTAAGGACTCACACCGTATGACAGGTATCCCTCACCAAACTGTAGCTAAAGTGTGAAGGTATCCCTCACCAAACTGTAGCTACAGTGTGAAGGTATCCCTCACCAAACTGTAGCTAAGGACTCACACCGTGTGACAGGTATCCCTCACCAAACTGTAGCTACAGTGGACAGGTATCCCTCACCAAACTGTAGCTAAGGACGCACACCGTGCGACAGGTATCCCTCACCAAACTGTAGCTAAGGACCCACACCGTGTGGCAGGTATCCTCACCAAACTGTAGCTAAGGACCCACACCGTGCGACAGGTATCCCTCACCAAACTGTAGCTAAAGACCCACACAGTGTGACAGGTATCTGTCACCAAACTGTAGCTAAGGACCCACACAGTGTGACAGGTATCCCTCACCAAATTGTAGCTAAGGACCCACACAGTGTGACAGGTATCCCCCACCAAACTGTAACTACAATGTGACAGGTATCCCTCACCAAACTGTAACTACAGTGTGACAGGTATTCCTCACTAAACTGTAACTGCAGACCCTCACCGTGTGACAGGTATCCCTCACCAAACTGTAGCTAGAGTGTGAAGGTATCCCTCACCAAACTGTAGCTAAAGACCCTCACCGTGTGACAGGTATCCCTCACCAAACTGTAGCTAGAGTGTGAAGGTATCCCTCACCAAACTGTAGCTAGAGTGTGAAGGTATCCCTCACCAAACTGTAGGTACAGTGTGAAGGTATCCCTCACCAAACTGTAGCTTAAGTCCCTCACCGTGTGACAGGTATTCCTCACCAAACTGTAGCTAGAGTGTGAAGGTATCCCTCACCAAACTGTAGCTAAGGACTCACACCGTGTGACAGGTATCCCTCACCAAACTGAAGCTAAGGACTCACACCGTATGACAGGTATCCCTCACCAAACTGTAGCTAAAGTGTGAAGGTATCCCTCACCAAACTGTAGCTACAGTGTGAAGGTATCCCTCACCAAACTGTAGCTAAGGACTCACACCGTGTGACAGGTATCCCTCACCAAACTGTAGCTACAGTGGACAGGTATCCCTCACCAAACTGTAGCTAGAGTGTGACAGGTATCCCTCACCAAACTGTAGCTAAAGAGCCTCACTGTGTGACAGGTATCCCTCACCAAACTGTAGCTACTGTGGACAGGTATCCCTCACCAAACTGTAGCTACTGTGGACAGGTATCCCTCACCAAACTGTAGCTACTGTGGACAGGTATCCCTCACCAAACTGTAGCTACTGTGGACAGGTATCCCTCACCAAACTGTAGCTACTGTGGACAGGTATCCCTCACCAAACTGTAGCTAACTAACTCACGTCCTCAATGAAGGAGGGAAGGCATGCTGCACACATATACACACACACATACAGTCACTCACAAACACACACAGAGTTATTCACACAGGCAGACACACACAGAGAGTCATTCACACACGCATACTCACACAAAACACACACACACACACACACACACACACACACAGTTTTCAAACACTGTTCCGGTTAAAGGAAGAGAATATTGTTGAAAACTGAACTGTACCGTTCGTTTCAGTATCATAGGAGGCTCGAATAAAACACATTCAATAAAAAATGTTAAAATCTACTTTGTAAGCTCGTCCGGACCAATAGTCTGCCTTTGAGCACCTGTACTGTTTCCAGTCCTTTCTATCCTCCCATGACCTACCTGTGCTTGGTACTCGTGGCGTAGGCAAAAATGAACCGCTGGTTCTTGTCAATACTTCTGCAACCACAAGGGGACTCTTTGATACCAATATCTGCAGGCCACAGTAAAGCAGACTGTTACCACTGCCTGACTTGTGACACACTGCCGACATCATACGCTTCAGTTTAAGGATATTATCTGAAAAGATATAGGCATGCACAAAGATATCAGAATTGGAATGTCAAAACACTCATCTGGCCTGTCTGTGTTGCTGTTCTGGGTCACAAGCCTGGACACTACAAACAAGTGGAAAGAGACAAAATCAGCGCAGTTGAAATGTGGTTTTACGGGTAACTTTTAAGAGTCAAATGGTTAGTCAGAAGAGTAAAATAAAAAGTATTCTTGATGAATTCTCAGTGCAAATACAAATGTTGGCTTAAATCGATAAACGCAGGCCGAGATGTGTCCGGTCATTCAAACAGAAACACAGACAAATCTGATAATGAGGGCAGAAGGAAAAGAAGCAGACCACCAACATCCTGCATTGCCAACATCACTGAGGTCAGTGGTCTGGGAGGAGGGCTACAGGAGATCGTAGACCTCAGCAGAGACAGGGAAAGATGGCGAACCCTGGTGGCATTGCGTGGAGCCCCTACGGTCGACAGGGGCGATGGAGACACCTGACAGGACTGAAATGACTGACATCACATGCAACGACTTCCACTTCATGCAAAAAATGCAAAGAAATTTTTTAAAATATAAATCTCTCCACCCCCCTCCAAACCTCACCTCCTCCTTTTTCAACCAAAAAAAAAACTAGAAAAGGAAAAAGAAAAGAAAAAAAGACCTATCAGCTCTACCCTACTACGGAACGTTATGTAAAGATGTACCACATATTTCTACTTTGTTTTCCCCTTTCAGTTAAAATAGTAATTCCAGATTGCCTGAATGTTTCAGGCCAGACAATGATGGTGATTTTGTTGGATAGTGAGAAACGCACTGTACAACAGACACCCATCCAACCAGGGGGGCTATGGCTTTGACCCTTAGGCTAGGCTGCATGTGTCTGTTGCTGGCCTCCAGCTCTCCACTGTAGGACTGACTGGAGCCTGCAACTTGACGACAGCGTCACGTCAACTGAAGCCAGAGATAATGAAGGGAAAAGGAGAGTCATCGTAACTTGATTTTCCACATTCCATGGCTTGTTCTTGTTTCCCTTCTCTACCGCTTTCAACATTGTGAAGATTCTGTATAGACTTCGGGGTGCATGCTGGGCATGTTCGTGTTTCCGTAACCCGCCGAACACTGACATGAATGACGGGATCTTTAACGGGCATATATTTGATCTTCTGCAGGCGAATATACACGAAGGGAATTAAGGTACTGGCAGGTCTGCGCTTGAAGTTGATCTGGGAAATCGTAAAAATCCCCACCCTTACCTTAATTCACCATACGCTGCCAAGATTCGAACTCACGACTTCGTGACTCATGGGATTGGAGTCAAGGGTTGTAACAACTCGGCTACAGCGTCGTTACCCTGTCTGCCCGCTCTGTGTGTACACTGTGTCCATACTGTACACTTACGTGTACTGAATGTATGTAACGTGCATTGTGTGTTACATGTACTGTGGTATGTTACTGTACACTTACGTGTACTGAATGTATGTAACGTGCATTGTGTGTCACATGTACTGTGTTATATTACTGTCTACTTAACGTGTACTGAATGTATGTAACGTGTATTGTGTGTTACATGTACTGTGGTATGTTACTGTCTACTTAACGTGTACTGAATGTATGTAACGTGTATTGTGTGTTACATGTACTGTGTTATGTTACTGTCTACTTACGTGTACTGAATGTATGTAACGTGTATTGTGTGTTACATGTACTGTGTTATGTGTACTGTGTACTTACGTGTACTGAATGTATGTAACGTGTATTGTGTGTTACATGTACTGTGTTATGTTACTGTGTACTTACGTGTACTGAATGTGTGTTGCCCAAAGAAACGCCCAAGCAATGTATTATGATGTTATGAAAAACAGTTTCTTTTCTGTCAAAATATAGTCTTCTAGATTTTAAGTTGCATACCTGTTGAAAGAGAGAGAGAGAGAGAGAGAGAGAGAGAGAGAGAGAGAGGAGAGAGAGAGAGAGAGAGAGAGAGAGAGAGAGAGAGAGAGAGAGAACTCTGAAATGGTTTGATGCACATCAGCTTTTGGCCACAACACAGTTTCAAGGTACAAGAGTGGAAAGAGGAAGAAAATGAAACAGAACTTCTCACAAGCTTTGTTCAGACCCTGGCAACACAAAACTGTACACAGAGAGACACAGAGAGAGAGAGAGAGAGAGAGAGAGAGAATGAAGAGGGGAGAGAGAGAGAGAGAGAGAGAGAAGACGAAGAGAGAGAGAGAGAGAGAGAGAGAGAGAGAGAGAGGAGAGAGAGAAGACAGAAGAGAGAGAGAGAGAGAGAGAGAGAGAGAGAGAACAAACAATTTTTAATTGCCATTTAAGCCCATTAGTCATTTGGCACTGAGAATTGATAAGGCTGACAGTGTTACACACAATGCAAATACACTGACATAGAATCCACAGCAATGTCCCAGTAAACCATGTACGACAACTGGACATTTTAACGAACATGTCCACGAGCATTGGCAAAGCCAGACACTCAGGTCCAGCTGCCATGCCTCAGGCCACCAAGAGCCTGCAGAGCCTGCTCCCCATGAACCCTGGTCTCCCTGTGCAGTGACCCCGGCAATGCCTTCCCCCTGGCATCGGCTGAACAGCTGCACACATTCTTCCTACAGCATGTTGCTCTGTGTTTGTTTGATCAGCCAGTGGGTACAGTTACAGCTGTTCTGATCACAGGCAAGTGTACTCCAGCACAATGTCACCAGAATCACATGGCACAACATCTCCACCACGTGAATGATGGGCAGTAACTTTGGGAATGTTTTGTTTCTTTTTCTATCTCTAAGTGTCACCCCCGAATTGATCTGTCAGTCAGTTTGGTTGACATCATCTTGTTATCACACCTCCATCAAAATCTGTGACAGTGCTGTCAGTGGTTTCCTTGCTGTCCATGTCTGGTGGTTGAGGAGACATACTAGTGTGGCTGTCTAGGGTTAGGCCCAAACGTGTCACACCTACCATGTTTTCATTCTGCTGTGTTGTGTGTCATGGTGTACTACTGTGTTCCTCTGTCTGCAGAGTGTTGTTTCTCTCTAACAGTGTCAGCTAAGCGTGGTGCTTTGACGACATCGTTCTCACAGTCTCTGCAATTCTGGTCTTTCTTTTCCCAGTCTCTGTTGTCTCACTCTGTCCTGGTCACGTCGTAATTGGTTTGGGGCTTTTTTTTCCCCTGAAGGACTGAACTTGCATAACTTTGGTTCAGCAGGGTTCTGCCATGTTTTTTGATATTGTAGGGTTCACTGGCTGCAACCTCAATACAGCAGCCATGTTCTGGCCCTCACCCGATATTTTCCAACCCCAAACAGAGCTGCAGGTTAACAGGGCAGTCAAGGCAGACTTCACAGCAGCTGGCAGTGCAGGTACTGGCGTGGTGACGAATAAACGATGACTTTTTTTTCCTTTGCAGTTGATTCAAAGTGTGTCCTACTGGTTTACTCCTAGTCACATGACTGAGAGAGACAGAGGTAAGAGACACAGACCGATAGATGGAGACAGACAGGATAGAGGAGGAAACTGAGAGAATAATCGAACTTGTATGATTTTATTTCAGGAAAATGGCAAATGAAGGGGTTGTCAAACAAAACTGACTTACTTATTAAGTTAAAGAAAACGGAAAAACTTTTTTTGTAACAGAAGCCCCCACCCCCACCCCCACCCCCCACTCCCACAAAGGTACCCATTCCCACCTCATCTCTTCGTCGCTCTTTCTCTATTTCTGGTCCATCGATCTGGAATGACCTCCCTCTCTCCCTTCGCCAAAAGCCTACTTATGACACTTTTAAATCCAGCCTCAAGACACATTTCTTTAAGACCTAAGATTCTCCCCTCTTGTTTCATCTCATTTCTGCCCTTGCTCTGAACAGCCAAAACCCCCATCACCCTTCCAAAGTGTACAACCTCTATGTGTGTGTGTGCGTGTGTGTGTGTGTGTGTGTGTGTGTGTGTGTGTGTGTGTGTGTGTGTGTGTGTGTATGTGTGTGTGTGTGTGTGTGCGCGCGCGTGCGTGTGTGTGTGTATGTGTGTGTGTATGTGTGTGTGTGTGTGTGTGTGCGCGCGCGCGTGCGTGCGTGCGTGTCGTGAATGTGTATACATTTGAATTTGTAAAAACTATTAATTGTAACGTGATGCATGTGTAAGAGTAGGATGAATGCAAGCGCTTTGATTTGTTTTTGCAAGATATAGCGCTATATAAATTCCAATTCTTCTTCTTCTTCTTCTTCTTCTTATCATTATTATCTACAAACCTATGCCCATTAACACCGCACCTACACTCCCTCCTTTCCCAACCTATCATCATACTCGCCCCCAAACCAGTCTTCCCACTCCATACCTATCCCCATCATCACAAACATTTTTTTTATTTATTATTATCCCTCTCTTACAAACCTAACGTCCATCACCCTCCTCTCCCCAAACCTACCCCCCCCCCCCCCTCCCCTCTCTTAAATCTCCCAATTATCCTCCACCTATTTCCTCCCGTGATTTTTTGCCCTAGATCTATCCCTCCCCCCCCCCCTTCCTTATGAGTGAATTTGACGTTCTTCTGTGATAAGTTAAGTTATTGTACCTTGGCGTTTGTGAAGTCTTTCCCACTCAATTCTGACAGAATTGTGGCTTGGGTTGTGTGTGTGTGTGTGTGTGTGTGTGTTGTGTGTTGTTATTTATTTATTTATTTATTCTTTTATATCGAGGATAATGGAATAAGCACTCACGTGCTTTTTTACATCCAGTCTCCGTGTGTATGCGGTTTTGTAAATTTTGTCATCTGTTTCCACCGGCACACAATGGCCTACTATTCCGAAAAGCGGAACAGGATTTAACGTGTGCGCAAGATGTTCTGCATGCGTTCGAACACGGGGCCTCGGTTTATAGTCTCATCCGAACACACTGTGTGTGTGTGTGTGTGTGTGTGTGTGTGTGTGTGTGTGTGTTTAAATAAGTGCATAATTTATTTCCATACCTACACGAATAGGGGAAAGGTACAGGCATAGCATGGAACTCAACTCAACTCAACTGTCTCCATCACCGCTGTCGTCAGTAGGAGCTCCACGTAATGCCGCTAGTGTTTGCCATCTTTCTCTGTCTCTGCTGAGTTCTGCAATTGCGTGTAGCCCTCCCAGACCACTGACCTCAGTGATGTAGGCAGTGTAGGATGTTGGTGGTCTTCTGCCTCTTTTCCTGCTGCCCTCAACCTTGCCTTGGAGAAGTGTCATCATCAGATTTGTCTGTGTGTTTCCGTTTGCATGGAAGGCCATAAATAAAATCCCCTCTTTAAATATCTGACACCTGCCACCTCTGAAATTCGAACCCGTGCCATCAAGGCCATAAGGACCACAAGGCCATAAGGACCACAAGGCCATTTCATTTTATTCTTTTATATCGAGGATAATGGAATAAGAACATGTGTGCTTTTTTACATCCAGTCCCCGTGTGTATGCAGTTTTGTAAATTTGTCATGTTCCCTCCTGCACACAACGGCCTACTCTTACAAAAAGCGGAACAGGATTTAACGTGTGCGCAAGATGTTCCAGAAGCGCATCATCTTATTCATCAAATTATTGAGTGTGTTTGTCTCTTAAATTTACCCACAGTGCGAGATACAGACCTAGATTCTGGCTTTGAAAATAATTATGGAGTAGATACTTTTTTGTGTTGCACTGTGCTGTGTTGTGTTAAAAAGAAAAAAAAAGTTGCTTTATATAAGTTGTGTTCTTTTTGAAAAAAAAATCTCGGCAATATTCACAGTTTAGCAGATTCTTGTCAACAGAAAAAAGCCAAGATCTATGAACTCTACTTTTTTTTTAATCACAGTGGTCACTTCCTCTAACTCAATGATATAATAATAATAATAATAAATTGGAACTTATATAGCGCTATATCTTGCAAAGACAAATCAAAGCGCATGCATTCAACCTAATCTTACACAGTCATGCAATCAATGATAAATAATCAATAGTTTAAACAAACTAAAATGTAAAATGGGGATATTAATGTATTTTCTTCATTCCTCATCTTAATGCAGATATTTGACGACAGCAATGCCTAGAGTTCTTGAGAGGCACTGCGGTATAGTAGATGATGTTGTGTGTGTGTGTGTGTGTGTGTGTGTGTGTGTGCATGTGTTAGTGTCCATGCGCACACACATGCATCTATGCGCGCGAGCATTTGTGTCTGTGTGTGTGCGCAGCATGCATAAAAAATAACTCTCCTGCTTTACAGGGGAAAATCACTTGAGTTTGACCATAATCTTATCCTCTCTGGCCTTAGTGTGTGATCAGGTTTAAGGCAAGAGGGAGTGTGTTACTGGCACCATAATTACTCCAAACAGCAGAGGATTATCCCTCTTTCTCTCTCTCATTGAGTAGTCCATCATATTTTGGGATTTGTTTTTCATTCCTTGGCTACAACTCTTTGAGGTTCACCAATGGTAATTTTGCATGAATGTGACTTTCTTTTTCCACCATGAAGATTGCAGCATTCCGACTTTGGGGATGTATGCTAGATATGTTTTGTGTTTCTGTAAAACTCACCAAACACTGACATGAATTACGGGATCTTTAACATGCATTATTTGATCTTCTCCATGTGTATATATATATACGAAGTAAATTAAAGCGATGGCAGGTCTGCATTTGACCTTGACCTGGGAGATCATCAAAATCCACACCCTGAATTCACCAGATGCCACCGAGATTCAAACTGATGACTTCATGGACCCCTGGCATTTAAGCCCCAACAGTCTAAACCACCCAGCTTTAGGCCTAGAGTCTGTCATATTTTGGGATAAGACAAGGTTAAAGTTGTGAGTGATGATGCAAAGACACTAGTTTTAATATATGTGCTCCCTGTATTGAATACAGTATGCAGCATTCCACAATGGAGATTTCCAGATCCAGGGGGTCAGTTACTTCTGTACAAGCCGTCCAGTTTGTGACAGAAACCACTAAGTGACAAAAGAAAGTTGCAACACCACCACCACCACCACCATCTTGTTCTAAAGGATCTTTTGGTGCATGTGTTGGTCTGTCTTTGGGAAGAAGTCTCAGAGTGGTCTTGCTTGTGTCTGACACAATACACACAAGTGCATATAAATTGTCCACATGCGTATTTGTGCACACACATTCACATATATACACACAGACGTGCACATACACACACACCAAGTGCACATACTCACAGATATGCATCACACACAAACTCGCACACACGCACACCACACATACATATGCACACACGCTCACATGCGCATTTGACCACACACGCCCGCAAACACATACACACACACATATGCAACACAAAACATATGATAAACAAAAGCTGATTTCTCCCATATCATTTATTCATAAATAAAACACTCAAAACAAAAGCATCAAACAAACTTTAATAACAACAACACGAAGAGTCACTTTAGCTCAAAGCCAAATGATACTAAAATTCATCCAACAAATAATTATCATATAACCAATCCTCTGTCATCACATATCCCTCATAGCAATCATCTGATACAAATCCTTTGTATTGCTCACCTAACATAATAAAAGGTAAAGGTGTCCCATAACCTATAAGGTCGTAGGGGAGCGAGGCGTCAGAGACCTCACTTCTCTAGGGGCCAGTATACTAAGGGTGGCGCCCATCTCCTCTCCCTCGCTGCTTTACCTTCCCTGACCCTAAAGAGGGCAGGTACCCATTTACAGCTGGGTGAACTGTACTGAAGCCAAGGCGCGCAAACGGTCAACTATCCAACTGGTAACTATGCTCGATGCTGCTTAACCTTGGCTGGGGGAAAGCGAGTGCTCTGACCACTGAGCTATCCCGTCCCTAACATGTTATGAAAAAAAGCAAACAAGAAAAATAAAACAGCTCGTTTCTGCTTCCAGAACAAGGAGCTACACTTTCATTGTTGCGTGTACATATTTTTCCCTGGAGTTAACATCAGTGCTGGGTCCATGAATTAAACACCATGGCTCTTCCTTTTACTGTGCACAACGTTTTCTTGTCTTTCCTCGTCTCTGTCTGTGTCATTGCCTGTCTGTGTCACTTCAAGTCTGTCTGTATGATTATCACTATATATAGCGCTACATTTCTTCTTCTTCTTCAAACGCTCAGACAGCAACTCCTGAGGCCCTGACAAATGCTGCCGTGCGCTGAAGGCCCTCCAGTGGTCCGAAGAGTTTGTCCCTCATCGGCAGGTCAGTAGGCCAGATATCGGCCCTCAGGGTTTGGTGTGTTGGACAGGTCTGGAGGAAGTGTTCCACCGTCATGGGAGAAGTGCCACAAGGGCACGCCTCAGAATCACCAATGAGGAACTTGGTAAGCATATATAGCGCTCATATATAGCACTATATAAAATCCATATAATAATATTATCTAGCAGGGTCATTATACATCTCATCTGTGTTGCTGCCTTTTCGTGTCTTGCATGTTTGTGTCATTGTCTGAAAAAAAAAGTATGCATGTGCACACATACACCCACATTCAGAATACACATGTGGTCAAAGTCACTTTGCTCACTAGTACACACATATAGTGATACACGCACACACACACACATCACACACTTACACACACATACAGAAACACAACACACACACACTGTATTTTCACAAACATGTACAAAGATGATGAAAAAAAAGAGATCACCTCTCAAAAAGGCCTTCACAGATAGTCGCTACCTGTACTATGTAATCAGTCCTTTTCTTCTCTCTGTAACATGTCATCCTTATGCTGCTTATCGACAGTACTGAAGAACCAGCAGCCTCTTGACAACACTGTGAGTGGTGAGGTGACAGATTTCCACAACCTGCTTCTGTGTAACAGTCACAGGATCGCGGAGACGGGATAGCCTAGTGGTCAGAACATTGCGCTCGCAATCTGACGACCCGGGTTCGATTCCCGTTCAAGGGGATATTTTCCCCTGGAGTTAACATCAGTGCAGACTCCACTCTCCCCTAAAGTCCTTCGGATAAGACTACAAACTGAGGCCCCATGTGCGAACGCATGCAGACCATCTTGCACACACATAAATCCTGTTCCGCTTTTCGTAAGAGTAGGCCATTGTGTGCCAGTGGGAACAGATGACATAATTTACAAAACCTCATACACATGGGGACTGGATGTAAAAAAGCACATGAGTCCTTATTCCATTATCCTCAATTTAAAAGGATGAATTAAAAAAAACCATCACACCACAGGCCTATCCAACACAATGGCTGTAGACTCTGTGCACAAATCATAAAGCCATTGTAATTCTGCTGTCTTTTTCCCCTCATTGCTTTTTTCTCTCTGAGATCACACAGCCACTTTCTGGACTGGAGAACGGCTGGGAGTCTTTTCCGCTAAGTGCTGCCACTTGCTCAGTCGTGGACATCGGCTGTGTCCCCTGGGCAGTTGGCTTCCATGTCTTCAGTATCTGTGGACACAAACATCAGGGTGTGTTGACATAAACATCAGGGTCTGTGGACACAAACATCAGGGTGTGTTGACACATACATAAGGGTGTGTTGGCACAAACATCAGGGTCTGTGGACACAAACATCAGGGTGTGTTGACACAAACATCAGGGTGTGTTGACACATACATCAGGGTGTGTTGACACATACATCAGGGTGTGTTGGCACAAACATCAGGGTCTGTGGACACAAACATCAGGGTGTGTTGACACAAACATCAGGGTGTGTTGGCACAAACATCAGGGTCTGTTGACACAAACATCAGGGTGTGTTGACACAAACATCAGGGTGTGTTGACACATACATCAGGGTGTGTTGACACATACATCAGGGTGTGTTGATCAGGGTTTGTTGACACAAACATCAAACATCAGTGTGTGTTGACACATACATCAGGGTGTGTTGACACAAACATCAGGGTGTGTTGACACACATCAGGGTGTGTTGACACACACATCAGGGTGTGTTGACACATACATCAAACATCAGGGTGTGTTGACACAAACATCAGGGTGTGTTGACACAAACATCAAACATCAGGGTGTGTTGACACAAACATCAAACATCAGGGTGTGTTGACACAAACATCAGGGTGTGTTGACACAAACATCAGGGTGTGTTGACACAAACATCAAACATCAGGGTGTGTTGACACAAACATCAGGGTGTGTTGACACACACATCAGGGTGTGTTGACACATACATCAGGGTGTGTTGACACATACATCAGGGTGTGTTGACACATACATCAGGGTGTGTTGACACATACATCAGGGTGTGTTGACACAAACATCCAGGTGTGTTGACACAAACATCAAGAGTTTGTTTACACAAACATCAGGGTCCATTTACATAAATGTCAGGATCTGTTGATACAACATCAGGGTGTGTTTACACAAATGTCAGCAGTGTCTGTTGACACAAATGTCAGTGTCTGTTAACACAAATGTCAGGGTCTGCTGACAAAAAACATTGATGTCTTTACACAAATATCAGGGTGTGTTTACACAAACATCCAGGTCTGTTTACCAAAAATATCAGGGTCCATCAACACAAACATCAGAGTCTGTTGACACAAACATCAGGGTCTGTTGACACAAACATCAGGGTCTGTTAACACAAATGTCAGTGTGTTGACACAAACATCAGGGTAAGCTGACACAAACATCAGGGTCTCCTGACACAAATGTCAGGATCTGTTGTGTACGCATGTGTGTATGTGAGTCACTGTGTGTGTGCAGCCGCCAACCTTTGGAAAACAAATCCCTAAACCTTACGAGGGAGAAAGCATGGAAAAGAGAGGCCCTAACCATCATTAAAATAGGCCCTAATCATCGTTAAAAGAGGCCCTAATCATCAATACAGCCAATGGAAAACAACTTTAAAAAATCCCGTTACCTTCTGGGATAAATAATAATCAAATAAACAAACACAGCTATCAATGCTACATGCTCAATGTCTTGACACACACACACAAAGAAAAATGAAAAAAACAAAAACGATTGCAATATATGCTTTCAATCTAAAGACAGTACAACTACGGTATACGAACCATTGTATTTTGTCCCGCACCAAATGCAGTAGTAGTAGGTGGACCGAAGGTACTCTGTCAACGACTGCAACTTTTCCTCATCCTGCACAGTCACCAACAACAACATCAACAATGTAACTGAACATCACTGCAATGTGCTGTACTGAGTTGTACTGTACTGTATTGTATAATGTATTGATTGCAATGTATCGCATTGTACTGGACCTAAAAGAAAGGAATCAAGTTAAATTACCTGAGTGACACCTGTACGATATGGAAACTGTGCATGTGCTTGCACACGACACTGCTTGAGATCAGATACACATAACTTTTCTGGTATCAGTGCACACCTGAGAGAAAGAGAGGGAAGGTAGGTGTGAGTGAGTGAGTGAGTGAGTGAGTGTGAGTGGGTGAGTGTGAAAGAGAAAGAGAGAGAGAGAGGAGAGATGAGAGAGAGAGGAGAGATGAGAGAGAGGAGAGATGAGAGAGAGAGGAGATAGAAAGAAAGAAATAAAGAAAGATAGAAAGAAAGAAAGAAAGAAAGAGAGAGAGAGAGAGAGAGAGAGAGAGAGAGAGAGAGAGAGAGAGAGAGATAGAGAGAGAGAGAGAGAGAGAGAGAGATAGAGAGAGAGAAACTGCAGAAATCACAAAGGAGGAGGAGGGAAGGGGACATAGCTATGACATTAGTTGATCCTGTCCAAGTCCAGGCAGTGTGATCTGTTGGGGCATAGATCTGTATTTTTCACAGAGGATTTTCCCCATCTGTGGTCTGGTATTGGCTAACTGGTGGTCTAGAGGTAACATGCCTGCCTGGAAAGTGAGATGTGATGTCACAGGCTCGATCCCTGTATTGAACCCACACTTTTTACCCCCATCCACTACACCCTGCCTGGTAGGTAGTCTGGGTGCTGGTCTCTTGGATGAAATAAGAAACTCAAGTCCCGTGAGCAATACATATTCAGTACATGAAGAAAACCCATGGCAACAAGAAAGTTGTGCTTGGCAAAATAGCCGCTTCCACAGAAAACAAATACACAATCAAATTGGGCTGGGGGGGGGGGGGGGGGGGGAGGGTGGAGGGAGATGTGGCACTGCTCTTGTGCCAAAGTGCTCTGCCCAAGGAGAACAGCCTGAATTCCACTCAGGAAAATCAATCTTTGACTGACACACAGTATGATTTGATACAATCCAATCCAATCGACTGGACCCTATTATGCCCTCAGCTCTCTTCTTTGACACAAGAGTCAGGAAACAAACCAGGACAATGAAACAGATATTGAAATTGGACAAATCACTGAACACAAATTTTTGGGGCATACAAATATGAGAACAGAACATAAGCAAAGTAGAATGTGTATTTGTCACAATACCTGATACATTTGAGAAAATGTCATGGTAAGATCTTAGCTTTTCTCTGAAATGTATTTTTCTTGTGTCTTGTGAGATAATCATAGGTATCAATGTGCCTGTCAGTATTGTAATTGCCCTTCATGGGATGATTAAAGTGTTTTTGACTTGACTTGACTTGACTTGACTTGACTTGACTTGACTTGACTTTGGAACTCAATGTGACTGATATTAATTCAATCTATACCAGCAAGTCAAGGACAATTCATATTTAAGCAAATCAATGACATCTAGTCAAATTATGACTGAGTGGTTAAGTATCAAGTAAATTAGCCACAAAAAGTGTTACTAGTTCACATAGGATGCTTTGTAATTATAAAGAGAAAAATGTCTTTATAATCAACTGAATATGACTACTGAAAATACAGATGTACTGAATTTAACCAATACACAACTTAAAGAAATTTACGTTTATATCTAAGGCTGTGAACCTGTTCAGACCTGTTCTCCTGTATGGCTCGGAGACGTGGGTTTTCACAAAAAACCGTCGAACGTTTGTTGAAGAGCTGTGAAAACCAAATGCTACGCTACATGACAAAGATCAAATGGGAAGACAGGATCATAAATGAAGAACTATGGAGAATGTGCAAAGTTGATGATCTGAAGTCTGTAGCTAGTACCAATAGACTGCGCTGGTTTGGGCACGTTTAATGGAAAGCAGACCACCACATCATAAAAAGAGCAATGAACTTTGTAGTGGATGAAAAGAGACCAAAGGGAAGACCTAGCAAGACCTGGGCTGCTTGTATTGCAGATGATCTTAGAGAAAGGGGCATAAATAAGGAGGAAGCTCAAAACAGAGAGAGATGGAGAAGGCTCATCAATGTCAAACCTCCCCTGGGAGAAACATGACAAAAAGGAAGAAGAAGAAGATCTAAGGCTGTGAATATCAATTTAACCAATGAATACATGCAATCTTTTTTTAAATTTAAAGACAATTATCAAACAAACAGTCAAAGTCTTGTTTTCATTTCTATCCAATGAGATTTTATACATTACACTGTCATACATTACCATGACTTTTTTCTTTTTTCATCAACTGCACCTTTACCTGTTTTCTTTACCATAAGGACATTCTTCATTTTATAGCTACAGTGCATCCCATGTTAACTAGGAACGCGTTTTTAGGGCTTATTTACTTTATAATGAACTATTCAGCCATAGTTTGACGAAATTACCTTGATTAGCTGATATAAATTGACATTTCACACATGTCCTTCACATCCTAAATACCACCAAATTCTCTCTCCATCAAACAGAAAGTCTATCTATATATAGTGCACACACAGACTCACAGGTAGTGCCAGCCACTCCTCTTCATATTCCTCTGTGGCGTCATCTTCCGCGTCACTGTCTGCTGGGTTGTCTTCCAGGAGCCACCAGTTATGAGGCCAATGGAAACTCTCCACAGGCTTCGTGTGTCCCTGAAAGTCAGCCCCACACAGTCTACATCAGCACACAACACCACATAATCAAAGCATCATCATGCCTATCAGCCCACACAGTCTACATCAGCACACACCACATAATCAAAGCATCATCATGCCTATCAGCCCACACAGTCTACATCAGCACACAACACCACATAATCAAAGCATCATCATGCCTATCAGCCCACACAGTCTACATCAGCACACAACACCACATAATCAAAGCATCATCACGCCTATCAGCCCACACAGTCTACATCAGCACACAACACCACATAATCAAAGCATCATCATGCCTATCAGCCCACACAGTCTACATCAGCACACAACACCACATAATCAAAGCATCATCATGCCTATCAGCCCACACAGTCTACATCAGCACACTTCTTCTTCTACCTTTTTTGTCATGTTTCTCCCGGGGAAGGTTTGACATTGATGAGATTTGAGCTTCCTCCTTATTTATGCCCCTTTCTCTAAGATCATCTAAAATACAGGTAGCCCAGGTTTTGCTAGGTCTTCCCTTTGATCTTTTTCCATCCACTACGAAGTTCATTGCTCTTTTTATGATGTGGTGGTCTGCTTTCCGTTGAACGTGCATCACACAACACCACATAATCAAAGCATCATCATGCCTATCAGCTAATCAATTTTTCTAGCGGTCCCATAAAACTTGACAGCGACAATCTTCCTGTGCCTGGTAAACCGATACGGACAGAGAAATCCATGGTTCTCTCTGCTGTCACTGCACGTTCCCCAGCTTAACACCCAGGGGGTCACCCAGAATATGCACTCTGACTCTTGACTCAATCATTCCGCCTGGGAATCACTGTGAGATTGGAAGTGCATACCGGATGAGAAGTTTGTGTGTGTGACTTTTTCCAAGTACCTTGCCAAATAGCATGGCTCTCTCGTTCTACCTGCAGTACCAAATGAAAGCTGTTTAGGGAAAGCTAATAACACTTCCATAATGTTCACTGAATTTTCTAAATGATTACATTTATGAAAAGAAAATCACTCTAAATTATGAATAATCACATACATTGATATGGGATGGTGTCTAACTTTGTAGAAATTTTGCTTCATTGATATTGTTTGCACACTTGCATGTAAGTGTGTATGCACATGTGTGTGTGTGTGTGTGTGTATGTGTGTGTGTGTGTGTGTATGTGTGTGTGTGTTGTGTGTGTGTGTGTGTGTAGTGAGTGTGTGTGTGTATGTGTGTGTGTGTTGTGTATGTGGTGTGTATGTGGTTTGTGTGTGTGCGTGTGTATGTGTGTGTGTGTGTGTGTGTGTGTGTGTTTCAATCTCTTCACAAAAAGTACTAAATGAAACAGGGTGGGTATGGGAAAAGGAAGCTTAAATGGACAAAATATGAGTTAATCAAAATTGTCAAAATTCACAACACTAGTACATTCCCTAGCCTTTTTCGAATTAATTGTCTCCTTTTTGTGTACCTGTTATAGGAAGATTTTATCTTCTCAAATGTGAATCTTTTTCATGAAAGACTGTCCGAATTCCCTAATACAAACTGACTGATGCTTAACTTCAAAAGACAAAAAAAAGAGAGAAAAAGACAAAAAAAGGGGGGGGGGGGCCACTTATTTCCTATCATGTAGACAAAACAGAGATAAAATAATCTCCAAACCAACCTCCTCTACCCACCACCCACCCCCACTCCCCGGTTTCTCTTCCTGTAAGTGTAACAATTTCCAACAGCCTACACAGCTACAGCAGTGCTGTTACTTCGTTAAAGAAATAGTGCCTCCACTGCCATGGCCAACTATTACTATGGCCTTGATACAGTTATGCAATGAAATGGATCCTCTCTGGGGGGTTTTGTTGTTGTTTTGTTGTTGTTGTTTGGGGTTTGGTTGTGGGTTTTTTACTGCAAGTTTTTATTGTCTGGTTCCATTTCATCTTCCATCTTTGATGAATTGTTGATCGATACTAGTGACACCTGTCAAGAACTTGCCAAAGCCAGAATGCTGTTTGATGCCTGACATCAACCTACGAATGAATGAATGATATGCATTGCACATAATTATAAATATAAATGAATGTGACCTGACTGTGTGAATGTAAAGCAAGCATCCACAAGTGAATATACAGAAATCACTACAATGAATGTACACACACTACTAAGTACTATACATTCAATGACTTACACTCTCAGTATATAAATCACTACAAGCATGAATCATTGAGTGTCGTTATGAGTATACTACTATTCATTAAAAAACCTACACTTTCAGTTTATCATATCACTATAAGCATGACTGTCTACATATGTATACTACTATACATTCAAAGACTTACACTTTTTGTTTATATATATCACTACCAGCATGACTATCTATTCAAAGACATAAATGAAAAATGAAAATTTTAAAAGTTTGAAAAAATATATATTTCTAACATATTCAAAGACTACTACTACACATTCAAAGACCTACACTTTCAGTATATAGTATTATAAATCACTACACAGAGTAGATTGGTGGTCTAGAGGTAACGCGCCTGCCAAGATAGCGAAAAGTCCAGGTCGGAAGTGTGCAGGAGTTCAAATCCCGTTTGGGTCTGAAACTTTTCCCCCCATCCATTAGACCATGAGTGGTGGTCAGGGTGCTAGTCTTTCGGATGAGATGATAAACCGAGGTCCTGAGTGTTACATATAATGATCTAGTGCACATGAAAGAACCCACGGCAACAAGCGAGTTGTCCCTGGCAAAATTCTGCAGAAAAAAGCCACTCTGATAGGGAAACAAACGCAGCTTCAGACAGGAACAAGAAAAAAGAAAAAATGGGTGGTGCTGCTCTTGTGACGACACACACTCCCCGGGGAGAGCAGCCTGAATTTCACGCAGAGAAATCTGCCGTGACTTAAAATGGTATAAAATAAAATAAAAAAATAAATAAAAAATAAGAGCATGAATGTCCACATGTCTATATATATATATATATATATATATATATATATTATATGAACATAACATATACTACTACTACTGGTACTAGTACTACACAATCACAGACGTACACTTTCAGTGTCCAGCTGGTGGCAAGCAGTCTGACTGGTCTGCAGGTCTCGGCCTGTTGTCTTGGTGGCAAAGCGACTGCTCATGTGCTGGACAAACGACTCCTTCTGCTTCACCTCCACCCGCCGTCTCTTGACCGCCATTCTGGCCCGCATGGCCTGCATCTCGGCCGCCTTCCGTTTCGCGTCGGCCTCTTTTCCCAGACCTCCGCGATCTGTTTTTATTTCTATAGGCACCGGTTCTGCTCGACCAGTTCCTGCCATGCGAAGAAAAGAGTAACTCAAGAGTAAAAGAAAAAAATAGATGGAGGATAAAATCGCATCTTTTTGTTAGTTTTGTTGTTGTTGTTGTTTTTTTAAAAAATCAGGGTTGGTGATAAAAGCTCTGTCAAATCATCAGTGAAAATGGAATACTGCCTGCCTCCTGTTTATGGTACTTTAAGACGAGTTAGAAGTTTTACATGCTGGTCTTGTGTACTACTACTAGGAAAGCGAGATATCAAGCCCTAGGCTATGATTTACCAGCTCAGGCAATAACCACCTTTCACACTTCACGAGGTGTGTGTGTGTGTGTAGTGTGTGTGTTGTGTGTGTGTGTGTGTGTGTGTGTATGTGTGTAAATGTGTGTGTGTGTGTGTGTGTGTGTGTGTGTGTTGTGTGTTTGTGTGTGTGTGTGTGTGTGTGTGTATGTGTGTAAATGTATGTGTGTAAATATGTGTGTGTGTGTGTAAATGTGTGTGTGTGTCTGTGTGTGAGTGTGTTCATTCTTTTGATTTAACATCTATTCACTATAACTTGTATAGTGTGTGTGTGTGTGTGTGTAATGTGGGTGCATGTGTCTAAATGTGTGTGTATGTGTGTCTAAATGTGTGTGTGTCTAAATGTGTGTGCATGTTTTCATTCTTTTGATTTAACTTCTATTCACTATAACATCGAGAGAGAGAGAGAGAGAGAGAGAGAGAGAGAGAGAGAGAGAGAGAGAGAGAGGAGAGAGAGGGAGAGAGAGAGAAAGAGAGAGAGAGAGAGTGTGTGTGTGTGTGTGTGTGCATGCGTGCGTGCGTGCGTGTGTGTGCGTACATTATTATATAAATGCATGCATATGGATGACAGCACAACATAAGATGAAGTAAGGCAATGTTCACTAGTTACCTTTCTTGCCCAGACTCATTCCTGGCTTGTAGCCCATCTTCTGCAGCAAGGAGAATCCCTTGTTGTTGGTGGAGATGGCGGTTGACAATCCCTCTGCACGTTTTTCATGCTCCAGTACTTTCTTCGGCTTGGCTTTGTTTTTCTCATTGGCTTCTTTCTGCTTCTTCTCTCGCTCAATCTGTTTTGCTGCCTTTGAGGAAAAGACCAGGCCAGGCCTTTTGTCTTCACTGCCCAAACAAAAAGCATAAATTGGACTTTAACATTATTTTACCCAATTTCTGAACTGAATGTGCACATTCTTTTAAAATGTGTTCTTCTGAAGAGTCAGCCATCCACTGACTTAAAATTGGAAACAGAAACTTAAAAAGCATGCTTTTCATCACGTGACATTCTCACTTTGACCAAAACAATCTGTCACTCTTTGGTACATGTCACCGATAGTGATACAGTCCAGAATTTATACTTTACAAATGAACTGGAAATTGTAACTTGTAACATATGTGATGCTCCACCACGAAATGAGAAGCTTAGCGCCAAAACCCACTTTTCTGCTAGGAGCCATTTTAGGCAGGTGGGGGTCAAGTTGTCGATTTTGAGATTTTGATTATTAAACTATAGCCACTATTCTACCTTATAATGTTATATTGAAATATTATCAAGATTCAAGATTTTCAAGATTTTATTTCAAGAAAAAAACCCAAGGGGTACATGAAATTTAACAAAACCACAACTTGTGGATGTGGGCGTGTGAAAAATACTCACACACAAATTCGCTCCAAAATGAAAGAGTACAAATTATGGACATGAACAGTGAAAGAGCAATCACAACACTGGAAAGGCACAGCAAACTAACATGATGCCTGAATACATTTCCCGCAACCAATCTCTCTCTCTCTCTCTCTCCCAGCACACCACGCGCAAAGGCATCTACAAGCACACACACACACGCACGCACGCATGGAACATCAATACGCCAAGAAGCCCGCCACCCCCTGGTCACACACACATTCATGCACCCACGCACGCAAGAAGCATTTCAAACTAAATGCCAGGCAAACAATTCAAATGAAAATAAAAAAGTTCTCGCGAGACAACTGCACCAATGTGAGTTGGACCTCCCTGCTAGAAAGCACAACCAGTACAGTTTGTTTCCTTTTGCTTTAAAAACATGTTTCAAAATACCCAAGCTCTCAATCTGACCATCTACTACGATTGTAAACTTAAAAAACTTGTCCATTTCTCAATTTGTCACTTCCCGCAGTCTATCATTTTATTTAATAATAACTGTTCCCAGAATTGTCTGATTTTCAATCTGTTTTCTGTGCTGAAAAGCCCTTCTATTGCAAATTAATAGCATGCCAATAACTAAAAGTTGACCTCGGGTGCAGCTTCACATATTGTTGTTGTTGTTGCTGTTGTTGTTGTTGTTGTTATTATTATTATTATAAATATATTACTTTCATAAGTTACAGCAGATTTCCCTGTATGAAATTTATACTTCTCTTCCAGGTGAGAGCATTTTGCCACAAGAGCATTTAACCACACATTTTCTTTTTATTTTCCTGTCTTCATTATACCTATTTTAAAGTCTGTTTCCCTGTTGCAGTGTTTGTCACATAATATATATATAGTATATACAGTATATATATATGTGTATATGTCAATGATGCTGCTAGTGTACTGAAAGTGTACGTCTTTGATTGCAGGGGCTGACAACATTCCAGCTGAGTTGGTCCAAGCTGGAGGGGAAGCCATGATCAGCGCCCTACTAAGAATCTGCAACAAGATCTGGCAGACAGGAAAATGGCCAACACCATGGACACAGTCACTCATCATCACCCTCCCCAAGAAAGGAAATCTACAACAATGCCATAATTACCGCACAATCAGCCTCATATGTCACCCAAGCAAGGTCATGCTGCAGATAATATTGAATAGACTGAAGCCACAAGCAGAGACCATCATTGCTGAGGAACAAGCAGGTTTCAGGCAGGGCGCAGCACAACAGAACAGATATTCAACCTCAGAATACTATGTGAGCGTTACCTTCAACATCAACAAGACCTTTACCACGTATTTATCGATTTTAAGAAGGCATTTGACAGGGTGTGGCATGCAGCTTTGTGGGCAACATGAATTTGTACAGCATCAATGGAAACCTGATCAGAGTCATCAAACAGCTGTACAGCGAGGCACCAGTGCAGTGTACTACAACAAACAACATTGGAGAATGGTTTCGAACAACAGTTGGAGTAAGGCAGGGCTGTCTACTCTCACCCACTCTTTTAACATCTTCCTTGAGAGAATCTGGCTGATGCACTGGAACATCATGAAGGATCAGTCAGCATTGGTGGCAGAACGATCACAAACCTCCGCTTCGCAGATGACATTGATGGAATAGCAGGATCAGAAAAGAGCTTGCCAGCCTAACAGAACACTTGAATAAGGCCTCCAAAACATACGGCATGGAAATCAGTGCAGAGAAGACCAAACTGATGACTAATAAAAACCAACGGCATTAGCACTGATATCAGGGTTAATGACCAGAAGCTGGAAACAGTTCAAAGCTTCAAGTACCTGGGAGCCATTGTATCAGACCAGGGAGCCAAGCCAGAAGTAGTAGGCAGGACGCAAGACAATAACAGCTTTGTCAAAACTAAACACCATCTGGAGAGATAAGAATATCTCACTTATCTCCAAGATCAGACTAATGCACCCTTGTCATATCCATATTTCTGTATGCCTGTGAATCATGGACCCTGACTGCAGATTTGGAGAGAAGAGTACAGGCAGTGGAGATGAGATGCTTTCGGAGACTCCTTGGCATCTCCTACAAAGACCACATAAGCAACGAAAGCGTTGCATAACAGAATCCAGCAAACCATTGGACCTATGAGAACCTTCTAACGATCGTGAAAAAGCGTAAACTTAAATGGTATGGGCATGTCACAAGATCCAAGGAATTACAAAGACAGTTTTGCAAGGCACTGTCCAAGGAGAAGAAGAGAGGCAGACCAAGGAAGAGCTGGGAGGATAACATCAGCGAATGGAAGGCCTGAACTCAACAAAACCCTGAAGGCAGAACAGAGAGAGGAATGGAGGGAACTGGTTGTTGGGTCTTTGAGGGTGCCCCCACGGTTGTCAGACTACGGGACAGATAGATAGATAGATTAGACAGTTTTATAAATTTTTTATATAAAATTTATTATATATATATAATATATAAAATATATTATTGTAGTTGCGTTGTGTTAATCAGCCCAGCAGAGATTTTGATTATTAAAGAAACTATAGCCACTATTCTACCTTATAATGTTATATTGAAATATTATCAAGATTCAAGATTTTCAAGATTTTATTTCAAGAAAAAACCCCAAGGGGTACATGAAATTTAACAAAACCACAACTTGTGGATGTGGGCGTGTGAAAAATACTCACACACAAATTCGCTCCAAAATGAAAGAGTACAAATTATGGACATGAACAGTGAAAGAGCAATCACAACACTGGAAAGGCACAGCAAACTAACATGATGCCTGAATACATTTCCCGCAACCAACTGCACTCTCTCTCTCTCTCTCTCTCCCAGCACACCACGCGCAAAGGCATCCACAAGCACACACACACACGCATGCATGGAACATCAATACGCCAAGAAGCCCGCCACCCCCTGGTCACACACACATTCGTGCACCCACACACGCAAGAAGCATTTCAAACTAAATGCCAGGCAAACAATTCAAATGAAAATACAAAAGTTCTCGCGAGGCAACTGCACCAATGTGAGTTGGACCTCCCTGCTAGAAAGCACAACCAGTACAGTTTGTTTCCTTTTGCTTTAAAAACATGTTTCAAAATACCCAAGCTCTCAATCTGACCATCTACTACAATTGTAAACTTAAAAAACTTGTCTATTTCTCAATTTGTCACTTCCCGCAGTCTATCATTTTATTTAATAATAACTATTCCCAGAATTGTCTGATTTTCAATCTGTTTTCTGTGCTGAAAAGCCCTTCTATTGCAAATTAATAGCATGCCAATAACTAAAAGTTGACCTCGGGTGCAGCTTCACATATTATTGTTGTTGTTGTTGTTGTTGTTATTATTATTATAATAAATATATTACTTTCATAAGTTACAGCAGATTTCCCTGTATGAAATTTATACTTCTCTTCCAGGTGAGAGCATTTTGCCACAAGAGCATTTAACCACACATTTTCTTTTTATTTTCCTGTCTTCATTATACCTATTTTAAAGTCTGTTTCCCTGTTGCAGTGTTTGTCACATAATATATATATAGTATATACAGTATATATATTATATAATATCTTAGTTATAATATTACTTATTAGATAATATACATTATATATATACATTCATAATTGATAATATAGATGAATATATATATAACTCTATATAATTGATAAAGATTTGCAGTTGTGATGTCAATCAGCCCAGCAGAGATTTCCCTCTAAGGGACTGTTCAACCACTTGCTAGAGCTTAAAATACCAGCCCTAAATCGGAAATCTTCGCTGGTGTAAATATAGGTAAATTTTCAACAACAGAAAGGAATTAGTTTTAACTCTATTGCTGCATGGGTTCGCATGCACTAACATAATTATGCCTAATAATAGTGAATACTTAATAGTAATATGTTGCCATTGTTGGCAAAGCCCTCCATTGTTGGCAAAGGCCTTTCAGTACTGTTCAAAAGTTTGGCAACCAGATTGACGCACATCACACTTCGAGTCTAAACTAGGTCAAGTCGCAACAATTCGCTTTGAGTTTATCATGAATGAATACATGTGTAACACTATGTTACTTAGTATGACAGTGACAATTTAAATGGAATGAATGTGTTCAGTTACTTCTTTTTTTTAACCTTCCAAAAAGACAGTAAATACACATACCATTTTAATAAAAAGGCTGTCGCGAATGATAAAACCTTCGCGTCACTGGTTGAGGATAATGTTTATAAAATACTTGGTTTTCGGTAAATTAAAGATATTTTGTAAAACTACCTATGGAAAAAACTAGTGGTGAGACAAGGGAGACCAAAACTTCAGAGAAATTCCGGTTACAGACAGGTCTACAACTTCACCTTTAGTATTCGAGTCTAGGTGGGAGGGGGGTGTAGAGGGAGAGGGGGGGGGGGGGTCTGGGTTTTTTTCTTCTATAGAGTGCTGTCAGAAATATTTTCTACTTATTTCACAGATTTTAAGTTCAAAAAATGCACTGTGTATTTGTTAGGGACTGAAAGCTAGCGCAACATCAGGTAGGGTTAAGAAATAAAAAATGGTCATCAAATGAGAATTGCTTGTGTTCCTACAGTGATGACCCCCCCCCCCCCCCCCCCTTCTTGTATGATATTGTCACCAAGCAAGGTCATGCTGCAGATAATATTGAATAGACTGAAGCCACAAGCAGAGACCATCATTGCTGAGGAACAAGCAGGTTTCAGGCAGGGCGCAGCACAACAGAACAGATATTCAACTCAGAATACTTTTGTGAGCGGTACCTTCAACATCAACAAGACCTTTACACGTATTTATCGATTTTAAGAAGGCATTTGACAGGGTGTGGCATGCAGCTTTGTGGGCAACCATGAATTTGTACAGCATCAATGGAAACCTGATCAGAGTCATCAAACAGCTGTACAGCGAGGCCACCAGTGCAGTGTACTACAACAACAACATTGGAGATGGTTTCGAACAACAGTTGGAGTAAGCAGGGCTGTCTACTCTCACCCACTCTTTTCAACATCTTCCTTGAGAGAATCATGGCTGATGCACTGGAACATCATGAGGATCAGTCAGCATTGGTGGCAGAACGATCACAAACCTCGCTTCGCAGATGACATTGATGGAATAGCAGGATCAGAAAAAGAGCTTGCCAGCCTAACAGAACACTTGAATAAGGCCTCCAAAACATACGGCATGGAAATCAGTGCAGAGAAGACCAAACTGATGACTAATAACACCAACGGCATTAGCACTGATATCAGGGTTAATGACCAGAAGCTGGAAACAGTTCAAAGCTTCAAGTACCTGGGAGCCATTGTATCAGACCAGGGAGCCAAGCCAGAAGTAGTAGGCAGGACTGCACAGACAATAACAGCTTTGTCAAAACTAAACACCATCTGGAGAGATAAGAATATCTCACTTATCTCCAAGATCAGACTAATGCACTCCCTTGTCATATCCATATTTCTGTATGCCTGTGAATCATGGACCCTGACTGCAGATTTGGAGAGAAGAGTACAGGCAGTGGAGATGAGATGCTTTCGGAGACTCCTTGGCATCTCCTACAAAGACCACATAAGCAACGAAAGCGTGCATAACAGAATCCAGCAAACCATTGGACCCTATGAGAACCTTCTAACGATCGTGAAAAAGCGTAAACTTAAATGGTATGGGCATGTCACAAGATCCCAAGGAATTACAAAGACAGTTTTGCAAGGCACTGTCCAAGGAGGAAGAAGAAGAGGCAGACCAAGGAAGAGCTGGGAGGATAACATCAGCGAATGGACAGGCCTAGAACTCAACAAAACCCTGAAGGCAGAACAGAGAGAGGAATGGAGGGAACTGGTTGTTGAGTCTTTGAGGGTGCCCCCACGGTTGTCAGACTACGGGACAGATAGATAGATAGATAGACAGTATAATATATATATATATATTATATATATATATATATATATATATATATATATATATATATTATATGTAGTTGCTGTTGTGATTCAATTCAGTCCCAGCAGAGATTTCCCATCTAGGGACTGTCTTACCACTTGCTGGAGCTTAAATACCAGTCCCTAAATTGGAAATCTTCGCTGGGATGTAAATTAGGTAAAATTTTTCAACAACAAGAAAGGAATTAAGTTTTAACTCTATTGCTGCCATGGGTTCTCTTATGCACCTAACATAGTAACATAATTATGCCTAATAGTAATACTATAATAGTAATGATAATTGATATGTTGGCAAAGGCCCTCCGTTTATCACCTGTTCCAAAAGATTAACACCAAGACCACCATTCTATGTCTAAACTAGGTCAAAGTCGCAACAATTCGCTTTATGAGTTTATCATGAATGAATACATGTGTATACACTAGTTACTTAGTATACAGTGACAATTTTACATGGAATGAATGTGTTCAGTAGCTTTTTTTTTTTTAACCTTCCAAATAAGACAGTAAATAGCACATACCATTTTAATAAAAAGGCGTCCGACATGTAATCCTCTTCGTCGTCACTTGGTTGAGACATAATGTTTATAAAATACTTGTTTTCGTGTAAACTAAAGACGTATTTTGTACACTACACCTATCCAAAAAAATAAGTGTGGTGACAGGACAAGGGAGACAAAACTTTAGAGAAAACTTCCGGTTACAGACTAGGCCTACACTTCACCTTTAGTTTCTGAGTCTAGGTGGGAGGTGGGGGTGTTTAGGGGAGGGGGGGGGGGGGTCTATTTTTTTTGTTTTTTTTCTATAGAGTGCTAGTCAGAAATATTTTCTACTGATTTTCACAGATTTTAAGTACAAAAATGCACTGTGTATTTGCTTAGGGACTGAAGACATAGCGCAACATCAGGTAGGGTTAAGAAATTAAAAAATGGTCATCAAATGAGATTGCTTGTGTTCCTACAGTGATGACCCCCCCACCCTCTTGTATGCATATTGTGGTTAGGAAGCGACCATACCAAGGCAAGGCCCTTATCGCATCATTGACATCAGTGACAAGGTCTTCACTCTGGACATCAAAGGTTGTCCAGAGAAGGTCTCACTGGACTGTCTCAAAGCTGACTTTTGCGACACGATGCACATCTTCAGAAGACAAGAGACTGGGTTCATCTACTCAGGCACCATTTCCCCCATTACTGTCACCAACCTCCACAGAGACAGTATTTGTGCCCCCATCATCCCCTGTCACACGCCCAGAAACTTCAATTCGCTCTGGTCGCGTGTCACGGTTGCCAGCAACATTTCATCGACAGTCGTGACCATTTATTCCTTAACTTTTTTTTCACTACGTAGTTGTACTCTGCTGGGAAGGGGTGTAATATAGTGTCCCACTCTTACAAGTAATTCATTTCCCCTGGTGTTGGAAACTGTTGTCACTTCCATCCTAATCTTCCAATCCGCCCAAAACGAAGACTGATTGATTGACTGATAATCTTTATTCCCAAGAGTAACAAATAAGTATTGACATACCTTTTTCATCCGTCCCTTGCCCTAAGAAGGGACTGTGATTAATAATGACAACTAATAACGTCAAGCAAACATGAACAACGTTATATTGATGAGAGAGAGAGAGAGAGAGAGAGAGAGAGAGAGAGAGAGGAGATGAGAGAGAGAGAGAGATGGGAGAGAGAGATATGTGCAAAGTTATGGGACTTATAGAAGAGTTTCCAGCACTTTTATTAACACAATAGTCAATTGCACCATCCCTACAACATCAACATCATGGAACAGTCTATAAGAAAGAACCATTAAAAATAACACAATCATTCAATGACATGAATGCAGAAGAACAATAATTCTCTCTCTCTCTCTCTCCTCTCTCTCTCTCTCTCATTCTCTCTCTCTACTCTCTCTAGGCCTAGTAGCCTACTAAAAGGCAGACTAGAGAGGGGAAAAATCACACTTCAGTAGTAAATATATAGAAACAGCTTATGACTAGAAAATGAAAAGGTGTATAGAACAAAAGTGATATACATATGCATGTTTATGCAAATATCCAAACAAATTGTATGGAGAAACATTTGAAGTCCTTATTCGATAAGCTTTGCAAAGTCCAATAACTTTTTTTTTTTTCCATTTTTGTCAGTGATGCATATTTATAACTTAATAACAAAATTTGGACGATTTGTGGAATACCTAGACAGTTAATGAGTAGTACATTCTTTAGTGCTGGGCATTTCATAACAAAGTGATAGTCATCATCTAAGCGATTCGTATCACTCAGAGTATAGAGTCTTTCTCCATGTAGTAAAATCACTTGTCTTCCTTTCTCTAATGGCACTTTATGATTGCTGATTTTGCCTCAGTATGAATGTAAGTGTGGTTAGTATAGGAAAACAAAAGAAAAAGTGGCAAAACTTAGAGAAAGTGTGTAGCCAGAAGAAAATAGAAATAATTATACTAAACAGTGTCCTTCTCTTTTTACCCAATTTTTAGGTATGTACAAAAGTAGTCCAGATGCAATTAGCAACAAAAGCATAAATTGTATTGCTCTTTTTACAAAAATGCTGGCATTCGTTTTAAGCCTAATCCATGTTTTGCAATGTGCCCACGAGGTCAACTTCTAAAACTTTTCTTTAAGAGAGCACGTGGACGTAGGCTGCACCTCATTTGTGCCCCGGCAGCCGTGCTGTGCGTGTCACACGGAGGGAGGATGGTGCAGGCAGAGTAAGACAGCACATATACACAGACACAGTCGCACACTAAAAAAGCATGCAGTCACGTGGCACACAGCTATTGTTTATGGTATTTAAAAGCAAAGGACTTGCAATTAGCATTGTGGTCAATAACTTATAATGAAGCTTAGACTCATTTTCTTTGCAAATCTTTTGTTTTACAGAGTTTTCACATTTTAATCAATGGCCTTGTAAATTAGTTCTGGCTACAGATTTTTGCCTTCATGCAGGTAACTTCGGCCTAGGCTATTCATTTAAATGTCTTTAGCTTTGTAGGCTGACACAGGGTTGTGCTTTAATCTGTGTTTGTGGTAACTGCATCATTTCATCCTTTACAAGAAAGAATGTTTACACTGTAATGAAGTAATCAGTATCAATCGAGAGAGAAAGAAAGTATTGCATGCAATGGGTTCATGATTTGTTTTCCTAACAAGTTTATTGGGTCCATTTCTTTTTTTTTTTACATAGTGTTGGAATGTTGATACCAAGTATTGTTTCTCCTTTTCTTCTTTTTCCTTTTAGTATAAAACAACATATTTTTCAACCAGCAATAGCAAACTGCATTATTTGTGCAAATTTAATAGATGATTCTGCCTTTGATCTGCCCTTGAAAGTAATGTGGCAGTTCATTTAAGCCTTGAATTTTTTTTTTTAACTTGATCTCCAGACAGAATTCCAATCAGATACAGTTATACACATGTTTTGAAGAAACTGTCCTTTTTCAAGTACAATCATGAAATTAACAGTAGACTTTAAACAGCCTTTCACACCAGAAAGTCTGTTAGTAATTTAACAATAGTTATGAATGACAGAAATACTTTAAGGATACCTTCTTCAAAGCAATCACAATGTATTATTAAAGTAACTTCTTTGTTAACTAATGCCTACACTTTTGAGTTTTGGCGAGGACCTTTCTGTATGACCCACTGAATCTGTGATGATGATGACATAATTACTCATTTATTACTAATTAGCTTTTTTTAAAGTATTTTTTTGAAAACAAGCTAACAATATCTTGATTTACTTTCAATACATGTTGTGAAAGTATAATCCAGATTATTGTATTAATAATATTGTTAACAAATAAACTCTTAACAAACTTTCAGCCAAGACAAAAAGCTAGAGCTGATTAAATTGTTTTTAAAACCACTTTCTAAAAAACAAAAGGTTTTAAGTGTGTGTATGTGTTTGTGTGTGCGCGCACACACATACACCTACACACATGCCTACACATATAAAAAAATTATGTGCTTATGTGTGTGTCTTTCTACATGTATACAGAATTCTTTGAAAGTTGTTTTTTAAACAGAAAAAAACCTTAGTTCTTCACAACTGTATCTTACAGAAATATGTTTTATTCCAATATACACATGTATGCTTGTGTGTAATTCAAGAGCATGGATGCAGTATTGATACCTGTCATTAGTATTATCTGAAATAGACCCTTTTACTAGTTCCAGCCATTACATGCGAGACAGAGGGCAAAGGGAGACAATTTCTAATAGTTGTCTTTCTTGTAATCCTCTGGATTTTTATTTCTGCTCATTTTGTGTGTAGATTTTTGTTTTGTGTTTGTTGTTGTTTTTTGTTGTTGTTGTATTTTCAAGATTCACTAAAAGTAAAAGTGAGATTGTGTAATATACTGTAACCATTTTTGCCTGCCATTAAGAGAGCTGCATTCTGACATCAGGGATGCTTGTGTGTGAAAGACTATCCAAACAAAAAATGTGCAATGGTTCTGTAATCTCCATTTCTCAATAGCAGTAAATCCAAACATAGCACCGATTTGCTACTTGGTTTTTATAGCTGAATGAGTTGTTTAGTTTTCTTGCTAACTTTTTCTTTTTCTCCACATTGCACATGTGGGATTTAAAACTGAAAGAAAAGGGGATTTTGTACTGTATAGCCTGTGTTTGTTCCCCAGTGAAAGAAAAATACATGTATACTTAGGTAGTTTCCAGTATTTGTGGACACAATTTTCATTTTACTCTCTGTTTTTTAGGATGGAGCACACAAAATAAGCAGTGTGAGATTTGAATGCAACAGGAAATCGGCGGGGTTGCCAGTGATGATGGAGGTGTTACTGGTAGTGCCAGTATTTGTGGGAGCCATATTTATTTATTTATTTTATTATTTCATTTTGAGGATAATGGAATAAGCATTCGTGTGCTTTTTTTTAACATCCTGTCCTTGTGTGTATGCGGTTTTGTCAATTTTGTCATCCGTTCCCACCAGGTTCTGTGTTCAATTTCATTTGACGTCTTTTCACCAGATGTGATATTAGACACAGAAAGGCCAGAGGTGAAGAGCGGATATCTGGAGTTGGGTAGGGGGTTAATTTACTACGTCTACAATAAACAAGTAAGAAAATGTAAATCTAAAGTAACTCCTAAGTACAGAACAGTAAAATCCCAATTTCTAACAGAACCTAGTAGGGTCCAGGGTGTGTGTGTGTGTGCAGTCTTTGATGATTCATTCTGAACTGAATTCTTTCAGTAATCCTAGATAATTTACACCATATCTTGGGTTGAAGGTGCTTTGTAAACTGCAGCACAACACTGAAAGCAAGTTTACAGAATTTAGTTAGTGCTACAACTGCTGATCTCAAACAACTGTGACGAAATGTGGAATGGACATGTGAGTCTTGTACTCACTCGTCTTCTTCTTCTTCTTGTTCCAACAAACTGTTTGGGGGCTTTCTTTTAAATTTTTCAATCTCAGTCTTGTTAACAAGACCAAAAAAAGCTACTTTCATTTTTTGGTTTTAAATCTTTAAGTTTGAGTTCAACACTGAAATTTGGGACCCCTACATATGTTATATGCTTTACTGATTTTAATCAACATATATTGTTTCACATTAGCTGCATTGCAGTAAAGTTGTAAAAATACAAAGTCTTAACTGAAACTTACATATTTACTTACACTTACAGTGAGATATGTTGCTTTTGACAACAGATACCAGTCTTATTTGCTTTGGACATAGAGACATAAGTGACATAATAATGAGATTATCTGATGGCATAACTAAGTGTTGGGTATGCGTGTTTGGCAGTGTATCAGTCAAGCTTAGTAAAACTAAAAGACTGTGTACTTTGGTGAAATATGTAACTTTGTGCTACAACATTTTCTTTGGGTTAATAATGATTTCTAAGAAGTTTACCTGTATATTTCTCCAAATGTTTTTGATGATGGAAAGCAAATCTCGGAGAGGGGAGTACACCTGTTTACCAAGTTATGAATAAGTAACATATACCTGGAGAGCAAACAAAAATTTAGTTTTTCTTTGAAATCGACAAGTACAAAATTTAGTTAGGAATGATTGCCATCCGTTTGATGAGCATCCACATAAACAACTTATTTATCATGGATGGAACATTCAATAAGCCATGAAGCTTAGGCTTGAGTGTGTGTAAATCTAAGACCTGTTAATCTTTTGTGAAATCTTTGCATGCATGCGAATGTTTTGAATACTTGTAAGCGCTTTAGTTTGTTTGCTTTATAACATTCAGTGCAATACAAACTCCATGTTGTTGTGGTGGTGGTTAGATTAACATCCCAGCAGAGATTTCTGATTTAGGGACTGGCAAACTCCATATATTATATTGTTATGTATTTTTTAATTATTACTACTTTTACCTTTTTTATGCCAGTCTCGTCATCAGCTACAAAGAACGCTTGCAATCTTTCTTTGTTTTCAGCCCAGTCACTTTCTGTGGAAAAATGTTCAATGGAGCATAGCCTCACCATCCTTGTGTATACGTTTCAAGTTTGTCAGTGTATCATTCAAGGTAGCAAAAGTCCCTGAACAAGCAATGGCATTGTATCTCAAATCGATTCTGTCCTCTGTTACTCTAGTAACTAGCAACAATAGGAATGATCTTGAAACTGAATAACTTCCATTTCAATGAATATAACACTAAGTGAAAATTTGTGAACATCAAAATCCTGTTAAATGAACATGTATATAGAACTTAAGCATAAAATATGTTTTAGAAAGTTCACGCATGCACGCGCACGCACACACACACACACACACACACAGAGTCTACATTGTATAGTATTTTATCACAGCTTTATAACCTAATCCAATCCAATCCTGTCTTGGTGTTTATAATAGCCCCACCAACCACAAGAGGCCATATCGGGCAATCACCTTGTAAAATTTTAAACTTCAGAATAAAACTGCAGCTATATACAGATTAAAACAGGGTATAAAATCAACTCTACTGTTGTTCCTTGTATCAATAACCTACCTGCCACCCGATTCCTTTTTCTTTTAATTATGAAAAATATGCAGCTGTGTACAATTTTTAAAATACACATGCACACCTGTATCGTGTTTAGACACCATTCACAAAGTCAGAATAGTAGTAGTAGTATGTTCTTTCGAGCCAGAAGGCCCATAGAGCCAGAGCTTATCCCGGTTTCTGTAGCGTTAAGCGAACTGATGGTTTTTCACCACCCCTGTGACAGGACGCTAGTCTGTCGCCAGATACTTCCCAGCAGAGCTGGTACCCACTTGTACACCTGGGTGGAGTGAGGAAAATAGGAGTAAAGTGTCTTTCCCAAGGACACAACACCGATCCGAGCGGGGATCGAACCCGCGACCTCTGGATCACGAGTTGACCGCCTAAACTACTCGACCATGGTGCCTCCTACAAAGTCAGAATGGGGCTGCCTAAATAGTGGGGGAAAATAGGTGGCATATGCAAAAATCTCACCATTGGTAAACCGCGGAACTCTAGCCGAGGAAAGAGAAGAAAAAAAATGTGAATTATTGTCTGCTAAAATCTCTCATGTAATGAACATAAAATTCTATTATAGGAATCACACACACACACACACACACACACACACACACACACACACACACACACACCACACACACACACACACACACACACACACATACATCAAATTAATTTGGGTAGAAATCAAATTAAAGCACTTTTGATAGGCTTCATATACAGAAATCCATCAGAAACCACTGACTGGTTTGATAGATTCAAATCTCTAATGGATGAAGTTGCACTTTTAAACTATGAAACTATTATTCTTGGAGATTTTAACATAGACTTACTCAAACCTAAACCAAAATGGAATCTCAACTATATGATGCTTGGTCTGGAACAACTAATTGATAAACCCACACGTATAACAGATAACTCAGTAACATTAATTGATCATATATACACTAACGCAAAACAACACATAGCTGAAGTATGTGCTCCGTCATGTGGATGCAGCGATCATAATCCTGTCTGCAGTACTTGGTTTAAACGTCGCATAAAAATTCCTAAAGTTGGGCATAAAACTATATATTACCAAGATTCAAACACTTCTGTGAGGATAATTTTCTTTCAGACCTGATGAATTCACCATTACATGATGTATATCAAATCAGAGACCCCAATGAAGCTGCTGAATTTTGGGTTAACACATTTATCTTAGTGTATAACAAACATGCTCCCTTTATAAAAATAAAAATAAAATAAAATGAGTTAAAGAAAAAAACCAAACCTCCATGGATAACAAAAGACATAGAATCTGAGATAAACCTAAGAAACCATCTGAAAACCCATGGTACAAATGAAAAATTTAGGACACAAAGGAATAAAGTGAATTCCATTAAACGCAGATCAAAGCGTAACTACTTTCAACAGTTGTTAATTACCACTAGTGACTCTCGCCACATTTAGAAAGCCATCAATACATTATGTAATAAATATGTTTTAAAAAGTCAGCAGTTCATTAAAGACATATCAGCTGATGAATTAAACATCCATTTTTCAAAGGTAGCAAATAAAATTGTAACATGTGACTAGTCAAGCGAAAATGATCTTCATTACCTAGAACAATATATTAATTCAGCCAGTCAATGACAATCTCTGACATATTAGAAAGCATAAAAATGCAAACGAATCCTAGAACACGTGATCTAGACAAGTTAGATGGGCGGATTATAAAACTCTCTAGTCCGGTTATTGTTGGAACACTGACATATCTATACAACTTGTATATGGAGAAAAGGTGTTTTCCTCTCAAGTTTAAAAAGGCAAAAGTTATACCAGTCCATAAATCAGGTGACTGTTCTTCTCCTTCAAATTACAGGCCAATTTAAATTCTCTCTGTATTATCTAAACCCATTGAAAAACACATACAAACATCCCTTAATTCTTACTTTATAAACAACAGTCTAATGCACGAGGATTAATCAGGGTTTCGTAAAAACTATTCCTGTCACACTGCTCTAACTCAGCTCACTGACAGTCTCTTACACAATGGCATTTTTGCCTTTTCTGTCTTGCTGATGCGTACATACACTTTGTTTTTTGTGCATTTAAGGACATATGGTTTAATTGAGTCCAAATAATCAATCTGTCACAATGACAGTAAGTTTAATGGCCTCCTTTTTGTTGACTTTGAAAAAGCATTTGATGTGATCAACCATTCTTTGTTATTGTGCAAATTAGAATTGTACAAACTGCCACCTGAAGTTATCCAACTACTATAAAATTTTCTGTCTAATAGGCAGCGGCTTGTATCTGTAAATAATCAATCATCAGAACCCATTAGATATGGGGGTACCACAAGGCTCAGTATTGGGACCACTCTTGTTTTCAGTCTACATAAATGATTTACCCTGTTTTATTAAATGTAGCTGTAAAATGTTTGCTGATGATGCCACTCTCGTTTGTAGTGATTCAGACTCCTGCAGGTTAACTTGCAAACTTCAAAATAGTATTGACAGATTGATTATTTGGACTCAATTAAACCATATGTCCTTAAATGCACAAAAAACAAAGTGTATGTACGTATCAGCAAGACAGAAAAGGCAAAAAATGAATGATAGGTTTCAACCTCTGTTATTGGATAATGGAATAGTTGAAGAAGTTAACTCTCATAAGATATTAGGTGTTAAAAAGGTAAAGGAGGTAAAGGAGTCCCATAACCTATAAGGTCGTAGGGGAGCGAGGTGTCAGAGACCTCACTTCTCTAGGGCCAGCATATTGAGGGCGGCGCCCATCTCCTCTCCCTCGCTGCTTTACCTTCCCTGACCCTAAAGAGGGCAGGTACCCATTTACAGCTGGGTGAACTGGGGGAACTGTACTGAAGCCAAGGCGGGAAAACGGTCACCCATCCAACTGGTAGCCACGCTCGATGCTGCTTAACATTGGCTGGGGGAAAGCGAGTGCTATTAGGTGTTACCATTGACAAAAATATGACTTGGACTGATCACATAATGTCACTAGGTAAACGCCTAGCTCACAGGCTACTTCAATTATCCAAAATAAAACATTTCTAAATAATCATTCTCGAAAACTATTTTTTTGCCGTCACATTTTATTAATCATTGACTATGCGTCAACTATTTGGGATACCTGCAGTGGAACGAACTTGAAATTCATTCATCATTTATATAATATAAAAGAGCAGTAAAACCTGTATTGTTAAAAACAAGCACCCTGACAATTGAGGATTATAAACAAATAAATGTCCTGACATTTCAAAACTGACTTTTATTCAATAAAGCTGTGTTTATGCAAAAAGTTGTTAATCAAAATGCACCTCTGAAGATTACCAAAGCTTTCAAAATTAACAAACATAGACACAACCATTTGCTAGCATTTCCAAGACCCAGAAATAACCTTTATAAATCGAGCCTCTTGTATTCATGCATTGACCTATGGAATAAACTCCCCCAAAATGTGAAATGTATTAAATGCAAAGATCAGTATAAAACACATCTAAACAGATATTTCATGAATAAAAGTTCAGAACACGACTTAAGAGAGTGATTAAGGTGTCCCTGACGTTATTCTTGTTATATTAAAATCTTAAATGACCCAAGTTTATATATTCATATAGAGTACATGTGTAAGTATTGATCTACATATGGGTTGATATGATATTGACCCCAACACGCTTTGAATCTGGTGTGTGCGTGTGTACACATGTGTGAATGCATATGAGTTGTGTAATTGGTTCGGTTTTGGATTTTTACTTTCTTGTTGTTTGGGGCTTTTTTCATTTTTGTGTTACACAAAATAATGCTGATTTATTTTATTTTGTCGCTGTTTATTTTCTTTTTCATTGTATTAGATGACTTAAATTGTTATTGCTGATGTTAGAATTGCTGGGCGGGTTTATATTACCTGAATTTATTCTTTGATGGAAGGATTAACATAGTTCTGCCTTAAATCAAAAAGCACATGTACATGCGTGTATATGACCAGGAGAGAGGGAGGGAATGGATGTCTTTGTTTTACTTTTTTTAACTATGAATCCAATGTCTGTTCCGTTGTTTCTTGTTTTCCTTTATATATGAGTATATGTGGTGAAGGGGATATGGGTGAGGGTGTGTACGTGTATGTAAGTGTTTAAATGATTTAAAAGGAAACTATACATCAGTTTCCTCTGTTTATATCCATTTGGTTGTTGTTATTGGTGGTGGGGGTGGAGTTCTGGTTTGTTTTTTATTTTTGTTTGTTTGTTTTGGGTTTTCCTTTGTTTTAGGGTGGTTTTTTTGGGGGAGGGGGTATTTTGGACTCTTTTTTCATCATTTGTTAGTTCTATATTGTTCTTTATTTGTTTTGGCTGTTATTTTTGTTTTATGTTTGTTATTGTGGCTGTTGTTGTTGTGTACATATGTTTGTGTTTGTTTATTTGCTTGTTGTGGTTGTTTTTGTTGTTTATCTTTTTTGTTTTGTTTTGTTCAGTTGTTTGTATGGTTGAAGGTTTGTGTGTGTTGTGGGGGGGGGGGGGGGGGGGGGGGGGGGGGGGGGGGGGGGTAGCAGTTGGTGTGTCTTTTTGGTTTTGTTTTCTTTGTTTGATTTGGTTTGGTTTTTCTTTGTTGCTTGTTTGTATTATGGTGGATATATTTTCAGGAGAATTTTTATTTATTTGAATTGTATGGTTTAATATTGTTCAGGGTTTTTTGTTTTGCTTTTAATTCCATGTATGCATATATTATTATCTTCTCTTGTTTGATTTGTATGGTTTAATCATTGATTAGGTTTTCATTCTATGTCTGCATATATATCATCTTTTTTCTCTCTTTTGTTTTCTTTCGATAGATGGCTTGATGAAAAAAAGCAAATGCACTGCTTATTCAATGTACCATCTGAAAATAAAAGTTTGATTTCACTTGACTTGACTTGACTGGACTGACACACACACACACACACACACACACACACACACACACAGGTTTTATTCAGTAGGTTTCTAAACTAAATCTAGTGCCATGAAATGTCAGTGAGTGCATTTGCATACCACAGTAACTGTGTGTGTGTGTGTGTGTGTGTGTTTTCTTTTGTTTGTTTATATAGTTTTTTTGTTTGCTTTTTCCCCTTTTCCTGTCTTTACATTAAAAATAATAAATTCATATGATGTGTAATAATGTACAGTATGATGATTCTGATTTTTTAAAAAATTATACCAAAAACAGTTACAGCAATTTTGTGTTGTTGCTTTGCTTAATATTATTGTTCCTGTCAGTGATGAGTGTGTGTGCATGCCTGCATGCGTGCCTGCGTGTGTGTATGTGAGATGAAGCACTGTCATTTTTTTTTAAGGTGTGCGTTACTCCTCTCTGTTCTTCTGTTTAGCGTGTGATGTGCAATTTAAAATTGTTTAAAAAATTAATTATATATATATGTATATATCATTTTATATATAATTTATATATATAACATGTATGTATGTATAGTGCATAAAATGATAATGAGTAAAAAGACTAGACCCCTCACTGCCTATCATCCGATCCGAAAGTTAACGATGTCAACACAACAGGACCGGTGACAGCTGCACTGGATGACTTGACAGTTGAGCATGAGTGAAGGACAGGCTTAACCACAGTGTCAGTGCTATCGCAGTAGATAGCAGCAATACCACACAGCGCAAGAGGTTTTAACACCACCACCCCCCCCCCCACACACACACACACTGCACCCACAGAACAATTACAAGCTTAAAAAATAAAAAATAAAAATCACAAGCTTTCAGTTGCCTAATGGTGCAAATATAGATAGTGAGTGACCAGTGGTTGACACTGACTGTGATCCATGATTACTTTGTCTATTTCTTTTTCTTTGTCAAACGCTCAGACAGCAACTATTGTTGTCTGTCATATGAGCGAAAATGCGTTGTGCTGCCGTTAAGCGCCTGACAAGTCAGGCCCTGTGCATCCGACTTCGGTGTGGGAGAGAAGAGTTATCTTTTAAATCTTTCTTTTAAAAAAAAGGCATGAGAATGGACCACGAAGGCAGAAAATAGACGAGAAGGAGGTGACAGGAAGAAGAGGAACAAGGCAGAAACAAAAATACATAATATAAAATGATAGAAAGAGGTAGGAAGAAGGGAATTCCTAGCTCTGAACTTCCAGAAGGTGGGGATGCTGAAGTATTTATACTGACAGGCCCCCATTGTTCCCACTGGGGATGAATACTTTGTCATGGGCATCACTAGGAAAAGAGCCATTTCCCACCAACTTGTGTTCATTTTGTCAGCACAGCGCCTTTAGCTTGGTGGAACCAGGCTGTGAATTTTTTAAAACAAAAAAAATTAACAGCCTGGTTCCAACATGAAAAATCAGTGTGTCCTGTATGTACAATCAGTTTATGTGCCTAGTTCATTTTTATAGGGAAAACGATCAGAAAGCGTTTTGCATTAAAACTGAAAGAACCTCACAGCATTTTGTAAATTTATATATATATAATATATGTCAAGTATAGAAAAGAATATCGCAGATATCACAATCACATATACATATTGAACAAGGCTAAGAGGGGAGGGAGGAAGGGATGGAGAGAGGAACATTGTTAAAAGAAAAAGTGACTTAAAGTGGTATAAGATAAAATGAAAATTTTAAAAATGAAATTTTAAAAATGTACATTCACCTAAAGTGAGTTTTATTGTGAATCTTTGTAGTTTAAACTCATGTGCATAAACTGTTCATCTCACTACCTCAATACTAGGCATTCCACTGTGTGTGGTTTCAGAAAAGGAAGAAAGTTGGGTGTGTTTTTTTTCTCTCTCTCTCTTTTTCCCTGTAAAGATGAAAGAGAACAACAAAGTGTTTCTGAAGCAGCTGTGGTTTTTCTTTGTCACTGTGTGTGTGTGTGTGTGTGTGTGTATGTGTGTGTGTGAGTGAGTGTGTGAGTGAGTGTTTGTGTTTATTTATTATTTTATTTATTATTTTATTTCAAGGATAATGAAATAAGCACTCATGTGCTTTTTTACATCCAGTCCCTGTGTGTATGCAGTATATGTAAATTTTGTCATCCGTTCCCACTGGCACACAATGGCCCACTCTTCCGAAAAGTGGACGGGTTTTAATGTGTGCGCAAGATGTTCTGCGTGCGTTCGCACCGGGACCTCGGTTTATAGTCTCATCCAAGGACTTTGGTGGGGGGGGGGGGGGGGGGGGGGGGGGGGGGGGGAGGGAGGGTGGCACTGTGTTATCCAGAGGAAAAATTCTCTTGAACGGGAATGGTGTGTGTGATTGAGTTGGTCACTGTTTTTGACCTGTATGGTGGTTGATTAGCAGATGACTAGTAATGTAGTTACTCTCATTACCAATGACATATATATATATACGTACAGATTAAGGCCATAGACTTGATCCTATCTATGTCTTTAGTCAAGGTCCAGTTGGATAGTTAGTATTATTTATATATATATAATATATATATATATATATATATAAATTAGCATAGTAATATTATTATATCATATTACTTTATATATGTCCATATTGATAAGTTAGAATATATATATATTATATATATATATTATATTTATAAAGATGTGTTAATCGGATAAATCAAGTTATAGGTAGCAGGCCAAAGCGAGTCCTTACTAGCAGTCACCCAAAGCTGGTCCTTTAAAGTTTTATCTTGTCCGAAATGCTTTTTTTCTGAATCTTGGAAAAAATCATTTTTTGATGAGAATGAAGTTGTATGATAAATCACTTTTTATTGCCTCATGGTATTTACTCGGTATATGATTGTTTTTCATACTTATTTATCATATATAGGTATACATAATTATATATTATATATATTATTCATATTTAATATTTCCCTTCTCCCCCACCCCCCCCCCCCCCCCCCCCCCTCCCCTCTCTTCCCCAAGTTCCTCTGCTAGATCAGAGGTTCACCAAAGGTGAGATTTTGCATTTGTGTGACCGTTTTTGCCTACCATGAAGGTAACAGCATTCTGACTTCGGGGATGCATGCTGGGTATGTTCGTGTTTTCGTAACCCACAGAGCGTGGACATGAATTACATGATTTTTATCACGCATATATACGAAGGGAATTAAGCACTGGCAGGTCTGTACTTGAAATGGACCTGAGAGATCGTAAAAATCCCCACTTTTCATTCACCAGATGCCGTGACTGAGATTTGAACCCAGGACTTCATAAACCCATGGGATTGAAGTTGAACAGTCCTTAACTCTTGGCTATAGTGTCTGTCAGGTAAATATATAAATCTAGAATTCAATTGACACTGACTGCATTGCCATCCATAAAAAACAACAACTCCACACTGAAAAAAAAATCAGGCTAAAATCAGCAGTGTTCAAATGCTATTGATCATATAAAACAGTAGTCAGCACTGCAAGTGCAGGGTTGTATGAAGGTGTATCCTGCCACCCCCCCCCCCCCCCCCCCCCCCCCCACACACACACACACACACACCTGACACTTCTTCCCTGCACCATGGGTGGAGATGGCAGGGGCTCTTTTGGTGTAAATGGTATCTTGACCTCAGACCTTCATCTCTACCACTGAGTGATGAATGATATAAAATTGTAATGTTGCTTCAGGTTTCACAGAGGCTTTCTGTCTTTCATTAATCTTTTCCTCTTTAACTGTTTATCTATATCTAAACATATCAGGCCATTGTTATAATTCAATTCAGCTTCGTGCTTTTTGTGTGTGTGTTTGAAGTATTTGCATCTATCTATGTTATTTTATTATCGCTTTCCTCATCTGCATGTTTATTGCTTGCAATTGTTTTATGACCTCATGCTGTATATTCAATGGCTGCCAGCAATTGTTTTATGAGCTTATGGTGTATATTCAATAGCTGCCAGTAAAGTACGCAATTATTAACAAATTTTCCATGTTGATGTAAAGCAAATAAATTGTACATACACTTGCTTCTGTCGGTGAGTTATTCCTATTGGAGTTGCTCAGAAGTTTGATTCGTGGACTGAAGTGTATGTGCTCATGCTTTTAATCAAACAATGAGCATCCTCATTTGGAAAGAATGGTGGAGATGCTGGGGGACCTTCTTCTTCCTTTTTTGTCATGTTTGTCCCAGGGGAGGTTTGACATTGATGAGCCTTCTCCATCTCTCTCTGTTTAGAGCTTCCTCCTTATTTATGCCCCTTTCTCTAAGATCATCTACAATACAGGCAGACCTGTCAGTATAAATAGCACCCCCACATTCTGGAAATTCTATGTTAGAAATTTCCTCTTTTCTATTACTCTCTTTGTTTCTGCCTTGTTCCTTTTCTCTCTGTCACCTCCTTCTTGTCTATTTTTTGCCTTCTTGGTCCATTCTCCTGCCTTTTATCCAGAAAGACTTAAAACATAACAATTCTCTCTTATGCCGGAGTCGGATGCGCTGGGCCTGACTTGTCAGGCACTTAACGGCAGCTTGATGTATTTTCGCTCACATAACAGACAAAAATAGTTGCTGTCTGAGTGTTTGATGAAGAAGAAGAAAAGAATAGTAGCATCATTGAGAAAGCTGTAGTCTGTGGTGGCCTGCATTTGAGATTAATCAACTTGTCTGTTATTTCTTGGCCAGGGGGTGGATAGCCCGGTGGTTAGAGTGTTGGGCTCACAATCTGATGGTGCAGATTTAAGCCCACCACAAAGACGCCTGTTTGAGAGGATTTCTCCTCTGGGAGAGTTAACATCAGTTTTAACTCCACTCATATCTAATAAACAAAAAATTATTATTATGTTGTGTGTGAAATTTCTAAATCACATTCTCTTCTTTTTTCAGATTTCGCTTTGACTTGGTGTTCTTCAAGCGGTTTCTGAAGCTATGCTCATGGATGTTTCCGTCCATCTGCAGCAAAGCTGCACTGATGACCTTCTTCCTCCTGCTCCTGTCTCTCTTAGGTACGTCTTGTATAAGATGACAGCACCTTTTCTCAAACTCATTTTCTAAAATGCTGAAATTGGATTAGATCAGAATCTGTTTTCATACCAATTCAAACCACAATGAATAAAATACAAGAGGTAGGCTACACAGAACTACCATATAACCTCAACATAAAATTGGCATGTTAGGCACGAAAGAGGTGAGAAGCTTTCAAAACTGCTTAGGTGGCTGCAAGATAAAATGATTGCACAAGGGGTAGACATGAGGTTCAGCCATGGTCTATACCTTTGCCACCTTCACCTCTCCCAGTGTCTAGCAGACTGTTGAGGCACCACTGAAGATTTTGCAACTGTGGGGTTAGAAACATACAAATCTATGTATTGTCTGTGACTTCAAGGCAAATTTGTCTTGTAAGGCAGAGAGGAGGTTGAAGCACAGTGTACACACAACTACATGTGTGACCGCAGCCTAGGAAAGAATTGTCACATGAGGTACAAACAAGGTCCAAAACAATGTAGGCTATGACATTATGCTTCAGCACCATGTGTGACTTCAGTCAGTGCGAAATGAATCCTCAACTAGCATAGTCAGGGTACTTTAGGAGTTTTAACAACAATGCTTTTGGAAACAGCTGGTCACATAAGTGGTTTGGTGTTTTTTTCTAGAGGTAACACGCCTGCCTAGAAGGAGAAAAACACAGGTTTGATCCTCATTTAAGCCCAAACGTGGATTTGCAGAAAATGACACTGTTTTATATGACAATTTTGAAGCAATGTAGTTTTTCAGCAGCAAGGAAAGCGGTGTAGGAGGTATAATTGAGATATTCAGCAGACACTGGCAGTACGCCTGACTCAAAACAAAAAAGCAACAGTGGCAGGGTTTGTGTGTGATTCTGATGCCTTTGGGGAACCTGGGAGCTGTAGCTAAGGAACAAAGGGCGGGGGGGGGGGGGGGGGGGGGGGGGGGGGGGGACTTGTGTCTTATCACCACACAGCTGATGAAGTATGTTTCCAGTTTTTGAAGAAAAAACTGAAACAGTCAAGTATTTGAGGCTGCTTCCTCTACAGTAGGTGTGTCTCTTTGTTGCAGAACAAGTGGTGATCTACAATATTGGCATGATTGCCAGCGGGTATTTCAAGATACTGGGGGTCAAGGACAAGGATGAATTTACAACGCACACCATCAAATCTGTCTTATTTATAATGACTGAGGCATTTGTAAGTGACTTTTTATGCAATAGATCAATCATAGATTCATTCAGTCATTTATTCAGTCATTGATTTATTCATCGTTTAGTTTAATTAAATGTAAATAAAGGTAAAGGTGTTCCCATAACGTCAGCGCCTGGGCTTTATCACAGTTCTTGATTAAACCATTGATGCTGGGGGCAACAGCAAAGTGAGAGGATGTATGACCAGTGGCTTTCCCACTCATGGAATTTCACTTTACAGCTTAGTCTTTAGTGATCGACTAGGACTCTCTGACTAGGAGGCTTGACTCGCACAGTCCTTATGTGCTGCAGCCCTGGGGGCTGGTTGGCCTTTGGAGAACATCTCCAACGCTGACTGTCCTTATGCCCACTTGGCTGAGAGAGTGGGGATGTACTGTGGGTAAGGCATCTCCACTATAATCAAATTTCTGCCCAGTTTCCAAAACAGCAGCTGCCTCCGCTGCTGTTTTGGAGGTCATCGTCGGACACGACGGACAAAACATACATGTGGTCGTAGGGGAACGTGGCATCAGAGACCTCAGCTTCTCTAGGGGCCAGCATATTTAGGGCAGTGCCCTTCTCCTCTCCCTCACTGCTTTACTCTCCCTAACCCTAAAGAGGACAGGTACCCACTTTTAGCAGGGTGAACTGGGGGACTGTACTGAAGCCAAGGCGCGCAAATGGTCACCCATCCACTTGCTAACCACGCTCGATGCTATTTAACCTTGGCTTGGGGAATGTGAGTGCTCTGACCGCTGAGCTATCCCGTCCCTGACAAGTGACTTTTTATTCTTTTTATAAGGCTAGTCATAGATTCATTTTATAGCCAAGTGATTAGGACTGTCTGACTTCAATCCCATGGGGATCTCCCAGACCCACTTCAAATATAGACCTACAAGTACCTCAATTCACTTTTTGTATATATACACACGCAGAAGATTTAATATGCACGGTAAAATTCCTGTAATTCATTATGGCATTCAGTGGGCGGGCTACCAAAACATGAACATACCCAGCATGCAACCTGTACAATGAAATGAGCTGCTTTGAAGTCGGAATGTGTCGGCTGAGGCCAGCGGGCAGACCTCCTGCAGAGTTACAAGCCCAACAGACCAGGCACTACGCAGCCCACCTGGAAAGGGAATGCAGAGAAGAGGGAAGAGAAGATTGATTGATTCATTCATTCATTCACTTGTTCATTCAACCATTCTCTTAGTCATTTTTCAATTTTAATTAAATGTTATGTAGATCTGTACATAATGACAGATATCAGTTGGTTTGCAAGGATTCGCATGTATTGGTCCATGGCCCAAATTAATTATACAGAAGTGTTGTCATATGTAGATTGCCCTATCAAAATTGAGCTCAAGCAGTCGTGTGTCCTGTTGTGTTTTTGTGATACCAAAGATGCAGAACAGAGACTGAGCTGGCAGATAGGATATTGGAGATGGAAAAAAAAAAGAGTTATTTTGTTTCAGTGTAGGAGTTTTATCCGTTTATTCATTTGGTTGGTCACTTCATTGGTTGGTTAGGGTTTTGGGTTGGGTTGGGTTTTTTTGTTTTTTTGGGGGGGGGTGTTTTTTGTTGTGGGGGGGGGGGGGGGGGGGGGTGTTTGTTTATTTGTCTCTTTTTTTTTTTCCCCCTTTAAAAACTTTTCTTTTTCGTTTTTTATTTCAGAAAGTTTCGGGGGGGGGGGCGCAGGATAGCCTAGTGGCTTTGTTGAGTGAGTTCACTATGTGACAGCCCAGGTTTGAGCCACCACTGGTGCACCAGCTTGAGGGGACTTTTCCCAGGAGTTCACACCAGTACTGACTCCGCTCTACTGATGAAAGTCCTTCAGATATGACTATAAACCAAAGGTCCTGCGTGCAAAAGTGTTTGTAGGTCATCTTCAACACGCTTTAAAACCTGGTCTTCCTTTTGGAAGAGTCGGCCATTTCACACCCATGGAAACTGATGACAACATTTTACAAACACAGGTGTCATGTTTAGACACCATCCCTGAAGTTGGCATGCGGCTACCTTAACACTATCCCTGTGTTAAGGGAGAAGAACTCCTCTTTCCCAGCACACGTGCACTGTGTACATCTGTACGCTACCGTAACCCAGTAGTGGGTGATACGGAGGGAAGGGTTAGCAGATGATTGGTTACCCTATATCGGGTTACCCGTAGGGAAAAGGTTAATGGTGGGTAAAAACGGTTGTATGGTTAATGGTGGGTAAAAACGGTTGTATGGTTAATGGTGGGTAAAAACGGTTATATGGTTTATGGTGGGTAAAAACGGTTGTATGGTTAATGGTGGGTAAAAACGGTTATATGGTTAATGGTGGGTAAAAACGGTTGTGTATGTGCAAAACCTCAAAGCTGTAGCCTTGGAACAGGGGGGGGAAAAAAAAAATAATGTTCAATTTCAGAAAGTCTTGTACGTGGATTTGTGGTGTGTTGCAGTTAAAGAGCTGCATCAGCTACGTGGCCTCGCTGCTGTACGTCACGTGGCGGCTGTCCCTGTGTCAGCGCCTCCACCGTGCCTACTTCTCCTCCATGCTCTACTTCCTGGTCAACGTGGTGGACAGGACAGTGGACAACCCGTAGGTCACCATGCTGAGGCTTCACTGTTCTGTCTGCTGTTTGCTGATAGTCTGTGTGTGGGGGATGGGGGGGAGAGGTGTGGGGGGGGGGGGGGGGGTGTTGTGTGTGGGAGGGGGTGGGGGGGTCTGGTGTGTGGGAGGGGAGGGGTTGTGTGGTGTGAGTTGTGTGTGTGGGGAGGGGAGGAGGGGTGTTGTGTGTGTCAAAGTCGAACTTTTATCTTCAGATGGTACATTGAATTAGCAGTGCAATTGTTTTTTGGGGGGGGGTTTCACCAAGCCATCTATCTGTGTGTTGTGTGTGTGTGTTTAAGTCAAAGTTAAACTTTTATTTTCAAATGGTATATTGAATAAGTAGTGCAATTGCTTTTTCTTCACCAAGCCATCTATCTGTGTGTTGTGTGTGTATTGTGTGTGGGTGGGTGGGTGTGTGTTTTTTGTGTTTGTGTGAGGTGTGTGTGTTGTGTGTGATCTATAATGATATATGGAATTTATGAAGACAGGATAGAACAGTAGAAACAAATTCATCGATATGATATAGTGCCTAACACTTGTTTGTGCAGTGGTAACATTACACACAAGTGTAACACCTCAGGTGCACGGCATTTCCGTCTGCAGTATGGAAGTTTTGGCTAATGCTCATGCATCACCAAAACATTCCAGATTTTATCCTGGTACCGATTTCCAATGTACACACTATACATTGACCCTTGTGTTCTGGAAATTAATCATGGCTGTTGTCATATTTTTCAGAGATCAGAGAATCACCCAAGATGTCGATCGGCTGTCAGACACATTCAGCAAAGTGTTTGTGCCACTGGTCATATCGCCTTTCACCATCGCCTACTACATGTATCAGGCATCAAACGCGTAAGTTCTTCCATACATGACAAGGTGTCTGTTTGAGACTCTTCTGCCATGGATACACAGTTATGTATAGACATATAGACTTCAGTCATTTTAAGAATGGAGAAGCATTTGAAGTGTAAATGTATTGAGGTGTAGAAGATACTTTGATGACGGCTATGTTTCTGGAGTGTTCCTGGTGGCTTAGAATGTGACAACAGTCCTGTGCAGGTGGATAAACTGCATTGTTTTTTTTGGAAGGTGCATATTTTTTACTGTTAGTAGGTTTTCCTGTTCTTTTTCTAGAAATTTTCCTGTTCCACTGTTAGTTATGTTATTGACTTTCCTGTTTGTAATGTTAGTGGCTTTCCTGTTTGTAATGTTAGTGGCTTTCCTGTTTGTAATGTTAGTGGCTTTCCTGTTTGTAATGCTAGTGACTTTCCTGTTCCATAGTATTTTCCCCTGTTCCACTGTTAGTAATGTTAGTGACTTTCCTGTTTGTAATGTTAGTGGCTTTCCTGTTTGTAATGTTATTGGCTTTCCTGTTGTAATGTTAGTGGCTTTCCTGTTTGTAATGTTAGTGGCTTTCCTGTTTGTAATGTTAGTGGCTTTCCTGTTTGTAATGTTAGTGGCTTTCCTGTTTGTAATGTTAGTGGCTTTCCTGTTTGTAATGTTAGTGACTTTCCTGTTGGTAATGTTAGTGGCTTTCCTGTTTGTAATGTTAGTGACTTTCCTGTTTGTAATGTTAGTGACTTTCCTGATAGTAATGTTAGTGGCTTTCCTGTTGTAATGCTAGTGACTTTAATGTTAGTGACTTTCCTGTTCCATAGTATTTTCCCCTGTTCCACTGTTAGTAATGTTAGTGACTTTCCTGTTAGTAATGTTAGTGACTTTCCTGTTCCATGGTATTTTCCACTGTTAGTAATGTTAGTGACTTTCCTGTTAGTAATGTTAGTGACTTTCCTGTTCCATAGTATTTTCCCCTGTTCCACTGTTAGTAATGTTAGTGACTTTCCTGTTAGTAATGTTAGTGACTTTCCTGTTCCATGGTATTTTCCACTGTTAGTAATGTTAGTGACTTTCCTGTTCCATGGTATTTTGCCCTGTACCACTGTTAGTAATGTTAAAGGGGGGACGGGATAGCCTAGTAGTTAGAACATTGCGCTCGCAATCTGACCACTCGGTTTTAATTCCTGTTCAAGGGGATATTTTCCCCTGGAGTTAACATCAGTGCAGACTCACTCTCCCCTAAAGTCCTTCGGATGAGACTATAAACCGAGGTCCCATGTGTGAACATATGCAGAACATCTTGCGCACACGTTAAATCCTGTTCTGCTTTTCATAAGAGTAGACCATTGTGTGCCGGTGGGAACAGATGACAGAATTTACAAAACCGCATACACACAGGGACTGGATGTAAAAAGCATGTGAGTGCTTATTCCATTATCCTCAATATAAATTTTTAAAATTTAATTTTTTAATATAGAATTTCCTATTCCACTGTTGGTAATGTTGATAATTTTCATGTTAGAAATGTTAGTAATGTTCCTGTTCCACTGTTAGCAATTTTCCTATCACTCTTTTTTCTTGTATTAAGCTACAGTTTTTGGTCAGGCATAAAAGGTGTAAGTGTAAAATTTGAAATCTTGAAAATAGGATTTAAAATTTTTTTTTTAAATTCTGATTTCAGATCTTAATTTCTTGTTTTGTGTTTTCTCAATGCAAGTCTTCGTTTTTCTTTCAAAAATCACTAAATGGTCATGTGGTGATTTGCATGTTGATTGCAAAGTGGGGTGTGTGCACTTTCAGAAGGAAGGTGGCAGGATGGTTAAGACGTTTGCCTGCCAACAAGTAAACCGTGAGGTTCTGGGTTCGATTTCCAGCCTCGCCCTTTCTTCCCAGTTTGACAAAAAAATCGAACTGAATGTCAAAGTCCTTCGGATGAGACTATAAACCGAGGCTCCATGTGTGAACACTTGCAGAACATCTTGCGCACACGTTAAATCCTGTTCCGCTTTTCAAAAGAGTAGGCTATTGTGTGCCAGTTGGAACAGATGACAAAATTTACAAAACCGCATACACACGGGGACTGGATGTAGAAAAGCACATGAGTGCTTATTCTGTTATCCTCGATTTAAAAAAAAAAGAAGTCATCTGAGCGCTTTTGATTTGTTGCTTTACAAATTTCAGCACTATATGAATTCCATACATTATTATTATCATTATTATTTCAGGACTGGTGCCATTGGCCCGGTGAGCGTGCTGATATTCTTCCTCATCTTCACCGTCATCAACAAGTTCCTCATGACGCCTGTCGTCCACTACGTCTACCAGCAGGAACGCAGGGAGGGGGATTTCAGGTGAACACACACACACACACACATTCACACACACACACACACTCACACACACACACACACACACACACACACACACACACACACACACACACACACTCACACACACACACACACACACACACACACTCACACACTCACACATACACATTGGTTAAAGATGGTCACAGAAAAAAGTGTTGCTGGAAGATTCAGATAACAACATAATGGGCAGCTGTAGGAGAAGTGATAAACTGAGAAATTTACAAAGTTCGCATCGTAATAAGTGGTCAGGATAAGGGCTTGGTGTTTCTAAACACATTTTTAAAGCAAATGAAAAGAAAATTATGCCTTGATACTTTAGTACAAGTAGAAGAATGGCTATAGTTTTGTAAATAATAGAAATCTCAAAATCAACAAGCTGATCCCCACGTTCCTGAAATGGCTTCTTGCAGGGGAAAAGTGGGTCAGGTGCAGTGTGACTCATTTCATGATGAAGGTCACAGATAGTCATCTTCACTAGCTGTTACATTGCACCAGGGTCTTCTCAACCATTCTGAATTGACTTCTTTTTCTAGATTTCCTCTAGACTTGACTTATGCCTCTTGGTTCCTTGGGGAACATAGGGCTGCAACAACACCCCTCCAACGAACTCGGTTTTGGGAGATCCTCTTCAGCTCGGCCCATGTCATTCCGGCTAGATTTCCTCTAGAAGGGCCTTGAATAAAGCTGGCTAAAAAGCTTGGAGGTTTATTCAGAATAAAAACTTAGCTAGCATAGTCACCAAAATAAATGTTGACACTGTCCCCACGTGGAATTTTGTCATTCAATAGGAAACTCAAGTTGTGGTAAAGGTTAAAAAGTAAAAACATAAAGGCAGTCTATAGGAGAGAATGAAAACTTGTCCTAGGCTGGTTTGATACTGTCAGTTACATGATAAAGTATGCTTGCTAAACTCACATGGTAATCGCTGGAAGCTTGCCCCTCAAAATGCCATGTTATAATGCAGAATGAAAAATACTGAATAACCTTGCAGCACTTTTGGCACAACCCCTCCCCCTCCTCCCCAGGATCTTCATGGAAAAGATTGTGATGGTCATGTAAATTAAAGGAAAATACTGACAAGAGCAAACATCACCCAGTTTTTCTGTAGCAAAGACCACGCCGTTCTGAAATTTTCAGCCGTATGTTGTTGAACACTTTTTTCAGATGGTATTTAAACTAGATCAGGAAAAACGTCAAACAGGGGAAAAAATCAAATAAACAACATTTTCACCAAAAGCAACTCTTTTTATGTTTACTTTTTTTGGTCTTTACTGGTCTTCTCTTCTCAAGTCTTTTCAATTCTGTTGGGGAGAGGGGGAGAGTGAAAAGCACGTTCTCTCAGAATACCAGCCAGTGCATTAAAATAAGGAAGCACACCAAATATGATTTGATTTTTTTTTTTGCAGCTGCAGTATCTTGTGTATGTGTGACACAGGTTCAAGCACATGCAGATGCGAGTGTGTGCGGAATCAGCGGCCTTTTACGGGGCGGGGAGAGTGGAGGAGGAGAAGACGAACCAGAAGCTGGATCAGCTGATCACCACCCAGAAAAGACTGATCCACTGGGAGTTCGCTCTGAATTGTGAGCACACAGACGCTCTCTCTCTGTCTCTCCGCTCTCTCTCGATATTGCTATCCAAAGTCATATTTTTGTAGCTGACTTTTTGTTATATAGTAACATGTTGTCGTTACTATTGCTTTTACCCCCACCAAAATACTAAGCAGTTCGGCAACCCCCTTCATGTATGGGCCAATGGCCTTTTTGTGAATAAATCATTCGAGTTTGAGTTAGAGTTCCTCTCTCTCTCTCTCACTTGTCTTCTGTGCACACATCTGTACTGTCATTCCGATGGAATTTTCAGGACCAAGTGGGGATGGCACAGCAGAAGAGAAGAATGTTTTCTTTGTTACTTCATTACAGAATCGTTTTCTGTTTTCCTGTCTGGGCTAGATTCATCATTCGATAAAGTCAAAAGCAGCTCAATGTCTTATTTTTATGGCCTTTTAGTTTGTTACATTGGGTTATTGTTTGTGTTGGGGTGGGGGGGGGGCAGGGTCCTTTTGTTTAGTTTTTTGTTCCTCGCTTAGTGCTCCAAGGTTCACCCATGGTGAGATTTTTGCACATGCGACCGTTTTTTATCCCGCTTTTTAGGTTGCCACATTCCAATTTTGGGTATGGTGTCTAAACATGACGCCTGTGGGCAAGCGTTTCTTAAAATTTTGACATATGCTCTTGGCACGAAATGGGGTACTCTTCTGAAAGGTGGAACAGGTTTTTAACATATGTGCAAGATGTTCTGTGTGCATTCTCACATGGTGCCTCGGTTTATAGTCTCATCCAAGGACTCTGACATTCAGCTCAATTTCCAGTCAAACTGGGAATAAAGGGCAAGGGTGGGAATAGAACCCGGAACCTCTGGGTTCACTTGTTAGGCAGATGAATGTCTTATCCACCCTGCCACCTTCCTTCTTATTTAGCGGTTTAATGTAACGAAAGCCTTCAATTAATTCAGTAATCAAGGCTGTGTGGTTGTCCCCTCAGTTTCCATCAACGCAGCAGATTACCTGGGCAGCATCTTGAGCTACATCGCCCTGGCCTTCCCCATCTTCATGGGTCACTACGACAACCTCACGCCCGCTGACCTCGCTGCACTCATCAGCAAGGTGACTGACCTCATGCGTGACTCTTCATCCATTCAGTCCAAACGTACCTTTCTATAGTTCTGAAAATTCAGTTACTTGATAAATATCAATCGACTTACCTTTCTATAGTTCTGAAAATCCAGTTACTTGATAAATCAATCAGTCGGTCAAAGTGAATGAATAGAAGGGATGTACTGAGTCAGATTATGATAGCTGTATTGATATTGCTGTCGTTTATATCTGTAGCGTTGCTTATTACAGATGGCTGGTTCAAAGTTTTTGTGAAGACACATGAAATACTGAAACCCAGGTTTTTTCAGCGTGGAGGCATACGCATAGATTGTTGGTTAGGCATTGAGCACCGTGTGTTGCATGAGAAAAGGGCTGGGGAATAGAGGACTGAAAATATTTTGTAAAGAAATGCTGGCCGAAAACAGAAAGAAAGAAAGAGAAAACCTCTTCTAGGTCTGAAAATGACAAGTCAGTGATGTATGATTCATATTGTGATACTGATTCACATTTGGTTTTGATGTTGGGAGACAGTAAGGTTCCTTACTTTTTTTCCCTCACAGTATGGATAGCAACAGTTAAAAGCATACTCAGGGCCACATTTTATTAGAAAAAACACAAACAAATGTAAACAGAGAAAATGTCTCTTGTTTTTATGTTTGAGGGTGCTTTTTGTATTAAAAACTAACAAACATAGCTTTTCGAGAAAATCATGGAAAAAAAGAAACTTCTTGTGTCTCATATTTCAAAACACCTTTGGTAAAAAAAAACCCACACATTTTTATGAGAAAGAACCCTAAATAAATATTAAAATGGAAAAGCAACAAAGCAAGTGGCGTTTGTTTCCCCCCAACAGAATGCCTTTGTGTCCATCTACCTGATCAACTGCTTCACCAAGCTGATTGACCTGGCCAACTCTGTCACTGATGTGGCCGGCACTGCACACAGGTCAGCTCTGCCTCCCTCTGTATTGGATTGGTTTTTCGGCCTGTGGATTTCTGTGTTTGTCTTGTTGGGGGAGGGGGGGGGGGTTGTTGGTTTGGGTTTGGGGCGTTTTTTGCATAGGGGGTGGGTGGGTGGGTTTGGTTAGTGGTTTTTTGTTTTGTTTTGTGGTGGTTGGTTTTTTGTTTGTATAGTTTTCATGTGGTTTGTTTTTTTGTGTTTTTTTTAAACCAGAGTAACAGTGTTTCCTGTGCAGTGTGTCTATTGTCACCTGCTGATTGTTGCTACCCAGCCAGTTTGAGTCAGGCAATGAAGGAGGTCTTGCCTCTGGAAGGTTGTATGTTTGTGTGGGAACAGTGTTGATAATTGAATGGTCTGGACAGTCTCTTGTTAACTCCTGAGTGATGGACCTTGGGGGCAGAACCAGGAGCAGTGTCCATACTGTTTTGTTCTTGGAGCCTCTGTGGGGGTCCAGCTTCCGCCTGTTATCAGTTCAACAGTTGATAATTGTGCTCCAACACACAGAGAAATTGCAAGTTCACACAAACTCACCACAAGCACAGAATTGTATGGGAATCCAAAACCGAGGTCACCGTGAGACCAGCGCAACCAGGGCCACCGAATCAGAGACAGTTTTCTTTTTATTGCATGGTAATTAATGGTGATGAGGATGATGTAATTATGTTAATATGGAAGCTCATGTGCTTTGAGACTACTTGACAGGCCTGTATCGACACTTGTCAAAGTTTGTCCTGGAGTCAATTGCACCCAAGAGGTACAGACACCTGCAGTGTTGGTCAGGTAATTTGAGCAACACTGTCAAAGCTGCATGGATGAAGTGGTTGAAGCTTGGCTGAGTGGTCCCAGCCTTCCCAGTTAGCTCATAGCAAGCAAACTCACATCAGTTAGAAACCAGCTAGAGTCAGAAACATCCCTGTGACTATGGGACTTGAATCCATGACCTTCCAGGGTTGAAGGTGTTAAATCTTCAGCGTTCCATGCTGGTTTCATTCCTGATGTGGTTGTGAGCAATCGGCTGGGTGGTCAGCTATAATAATAATAATGATGGTGAAGATAATAATGTTATTGTTATCGTAACTATTATAACTGCAATGGTGATAATGACAAATTGTTGTGTGAACAGGATTGGTCAGCTGATCGAGGTGATGGGGACATTGAAGTCGGATCAGGAGGAAAGTCGCAGGCTTTCTGAGTACGATCCTTTCAGGTATTGTATAGACGCATGTGGCTGTTCATTTATTTTATGCAGTAAAATGCACACACACTGTATGTGGATGATTGTGTGTGTGTGTGTGCGGTAGTGTGTGCGTATTTGGGTAAGGGTGTGTGTGTGTGAGAGAGATAGAGAGAGAGATAACTAGCTTCTGTTTTCAAACTTGACATACAGACAGCACTTGAAAAACTGCTTGCATTAAGACAAGAGAAGTACAGTTGTATGCTCCTCTCTACCTGAAAATGGGAGTAGTCAATTTGAAGCTATACAAATTATGACCAGCTTCTCCAGTTAAAAGTTCCGTTGACATATAAAATTTTATAAATATGTGGAATTTGGAAGCTTTCATATTTGTGTGCATGCATTGTTCCCTCTTTCTCTTTCAACCCTTTCTTTACTCTCTAATCTTGCCTGAGAAGACTGAAGAGGCATGATGTGTTGCCGCCCATTTCAGTAGCAGAGTAAAGATGTCACCTTGTGATGCATGTTGCTAAAGAGGGTGTAATGTTCAGCATGTGCTTTATTATTCTCGATCAGCATTGAACTGACCACCAGGTAGGGCTGTTTTCATCTGTGCCCTTTTGTGCTTCCCTGTGAGGAAGATGAAGCTTTGCTGCTTTTTTTTCTGCCCTCATGCTTTTTTCTTCTTTCTGTCTTTTATTTCCAGGATAATGGAATATGATGATGATGAATGGAATTTATATAGCGCTATATCTCGCAAAAACAAACCAAAGCGCTTGCATACAACATACCCATACACATAAAACCAATTAACAGAGTTCACAAATTCAAATGTACACACACACACACACACACACAGACACACACCCTGGCAGGGCAGTGGGGAATAAGCACTCATGTGATTTTTTAATTAACATCCAGTCTCTGTGTGAATGCGGTTTTTGTCAATTTTGTCATCTGTTCCCACCAACACAAGTGGCCTACTCTTCTTCTTCTTCTCCTCCCCTCTTTTTCCTCTCTTTTTCCATCCCTCTCCCCCTCAAACACACAGAGAGAAGGAAGACTCTAGCAGTAAATTAAAGGTAATGATGATGGAAATTTGTGACAAACCATGACATTTTGGGCTTTTACGACTTGCTTTGAAACTGTTGTTGCTGTTGTGACTTGGCCAAATACCCTAGTTGTGGCTCAACCTAATACCCTAGTTGTTGTGGCTTAACCTAATACCCTAGTTGTTGTGGCCTAACCTAATACCCTAGTTGTTGTGGCTTAACCTAATACCCTAGTTGTTGTGGCTTAACCTAATACCCTAGTTGTTGTGGCTTAACCTAATACCCTAGTTGTTGTGGCTCAATCTAATACCCTAGTTGTTGTGGCTCAACCTAATACCCTAGTTGTTGTGGCTTAATATAATACCCTAGTTGTTGTGACTTGGCTGAATACCCTAGTTGTTGTGACTTGGCCTGATACCGTAGTTGTTGTGACTTAACCTAATACCCTAGTTGTTGTGACTTAACCTAATACCCTAGTTTTTTTCTGACCTAGCCTGAAACCTTTGTTGTGACATAACCTTGTACCCTAGTTGTTGTGACTTAACCTAATACCCAAGTTGTTGTGACTTAACCTAATACCCTAATTGTTGTGACTTAACATAATACCCTAATTGTTGTGACTGAACCTAATACCCTAATTGTTGTGGCTTAACCTAATACCTAATTGTTGTGACTTAACCTAATACCCTAATTGTTGTGACTTAACCTAATACCTAGTTGTTATGACTTAACCTAATACCCTAACTGTTGTGACTTAACCTAATACCCTAGTTGTTGTGACTTAACCTAATGCCCTAGTTGTTGTGGCTTAACCTAAATACCCTAGTTGTTGTGGCTTAACCTAATACCCTAGTTGTTGTGGCTCAACCTAATACCCTAGTTGTTGTGGCTCAACCTAATACCCTAGTTGTTGTGGCTTAACCTAATACCCTAGTTGTTGTGGCTTAACCTAATACCCTAGTTGTTGTGGCGTAACCTGATACCCTAGTTGTTGTGACTTGACCTAATGCCCTAGTTGTTGTGACTTAACCTAAACCCAAGTTGTTGTGACTTAACCTAATACCCTAGTTGTTGTGACTTAACCTAATACCCTAGTTGTGACTTAACCAATTGCCCCAGTTGCTGTGGTTTAACCTAATACCCTATTTGTTGCGATGTAATCTGATATCCTAGTTCTTGTGACCTAGCTTGATACCCTAGTTGTTGTGGCTTAATACCCTAGTTGTTGTGGCTTAATACCCTAGTTGTTGTGGCTTAATACCCTAGTTGTTGTGGCTTAATACCCTAGTTGTTGACTTGGCCTAATACCCTAGAGGTTGTGACTTAACCTAATGCCCAAGTTGTTGCGACTTAACCTAATACCCAAGTTGTTGTGGCTCAAACTTATACCCAAGTTGTTGTGGCTCAAACTTATACCCTAGTTGTTGTGGCTCAACCTAATACCCTAGTTGTTGTGGCTCAACCTAATACCCTAGTTGTTGTGACTCAACCTAATACCCTAGTTGTTGTGGCTTAACCTAATACCCTAGTTGTTGTGGCTTAACCTAATACCCTAGTTGTTGTGACTCAACCTAATACCCTAGTTGTTGTGACTTAACCTAATACCCTAGTTGTTGTGGCTTAACCTAATACCCTAGTTGTTGTGGCTTAACCTAATACCCTAGTTGTTGTGACTCAACCTAATACCCTAGTTGTTGTGGCTTAACCTAATACCCTAGTTGTTGTGGCATAACCTAATACCCTAGTTGTTGTGGCTTAACCTAATACCCTAGTTGTTGTGGCTTAACCTAACACCCTGGTTGTTGTGGCTCAAACTTATACCCTAGTTGTTGTGGCTCAACCTAATACGGCTTAACCTAATACCCTAGTTGTTGTGGCGTAACCTAATACCCTAGTTGTTGTGACTTAACCTGATACCCTAGTTGTTGTGACTTAACCTAATATGTGGTTGTTGTTATCTATCTATCTATCTATCTGTCCCGTAGTCTGACGACCGTGGGGGCACCCTCAAAGACTCAACAACCAGTTCCCTCCATTCCTCTCTCTGTTCTGCCTTTCTCAGGGTTTTGTTGAGTTCTAGGCCTGTCCATTCGCTGATGTTATCCTCCCAGCTCTTCCTTGGTCTGCCTCTTCTTTTTCCTCCTTGGACAGTGCCTTGCAAAACTGTCTTTGTAATTCCTTGGGATCTTGTGACATGCCCATACCATTTAAGTTTACGCTTTTTCACGATCGTTAGAAGGTTCTCATAGGATCCAATGGTTTGCTGGATTCTGTTATGCACGCTTTCGTTGCTTATGTGGTCTTTGTAGGAGATGCCAAGGAGTCTCCGAAAGCATCTCATCTCCACTGCCTGTACTCTTCTCTCCAAATCTGCAGTCAGGGTCCATGATTCACAGGCATACAGAAATATGGATATGACAAGGGAGCGCATTAGTCTGATCTTGGAGATAAGTGAGATATTCTTATCTCTCCAGATGGTGTTTAGTTTTGACAAAGCTGTTATTGTATGTGCAGTCCTGCATACTACTTCTGGCTTGGATCCCTGGTCTGATACAATGGCTCCCAGGTACTTGAAGCTTTGAACTGTTTCCAGCTTCTGGTCATTAACCCTGATATCAGTGCTAATGCCGTTGGTGTTATTAGTCATCAGTTTGGTCTTCTCTGCACTGATTTCCATGCCGTATGTTTTGGAGGCCTTATCAAGTGTTCTGTTAGGCTGGCAAGCTCTTTTTCTGATCCTGCTATTCCATCAATGTCATCTGCGAAGCGGAGGTTTGTGATCGTTCTGCCACCAATGCTGACTGATCCTTCATGATGTTCCAGTGCATCAGCCATGATTCTCTCAAGGAAGATGTTGAAAAGAGTGGGTGAGAGTAGACAGCCCTGCCTTACTCCAACTGTTGTTCGAAACCATTCTCCAATGTTACTTAACTTAATACACTAATTGTTGTGACTTAACCTAATACCTAGTTGCTGTGGCTTAATACCCTAGTTGTTGACTTGGCCTAATACCCTAGAGGTTGTAACTTACCCTAATGCCCAAGTTGTTGCGACTTAACCTAATACCCAAGTTGTTGTGACTTAACCTAATACCCTAGTTGTTGTGGCTCAACCTAATACCCTAGTTGTTGTGGCTCAAACTTATACCCTAGTTGTTGTGGCTCAACCTAATACCCTAGTTGTTGTGGTTTAACATAATGCCCTAATTGTTGTGACTTCATACCTAGTTGCTGTGACTTAACCTAATACCCTAGTTGTTGTTACTTAACCTAATACCTAGTTGTTGTGACTTAACCTAATACCCTAGTTGTTGTTACTTAACCTAATACCTAGTTGTTGTGACTTAACCTAATACCTAGTTGTTGTGACTTAGCTTAATACCTGGTTGTTGTGACTTACCCTAATACCCTAGTTGTTGTGACTTAACCTAACACCCTGGTTGTTGTGACTTAACCTAATACCCTAGTTGTTGTTACTTAACCTAATACCTAGTTGTTGTGACTTAACCTAATACCCTAGTTGTTGTTACTTAACCTAATACCTAGTTGTTGTGACTTAACCTAATACCCTAGTTGTTGTGACTTAACCTAATACCCTAGTTGTTGTGACTTGACCTAATACCCTAGTAGTTGTGACTTGACCTAATACCCTAGTTGTTGTGACTTAACCTAATGCCCTAGTTGTGACTTAACCTAGTTGTTGTGACTTTACCTAGTACCTAGTAGTTGTGACTTAACCTAATACCCTAGTTGTTGTGACTTAACCTAATATCCTAGTTGTTGTGACTTAACCTAATACCCTAGTTGTTGTGACTTAACCTTATACCCTAGTTGTTGTGACTTAACCTAATACCCTAGTTGTTATGACTTAACCTAATACCTAGTTGTTATGACTTAACCTAATACCCTAGATGGTGGTGGATCAGTGGTCTAAACCTAACGCAATTGCCTAGAAAGGGAAAAGTCTGGGTTCAAAGTGTGTGGTGGTTTGATCCTCATTTGGGCCAGAAACTTTTCCCCCGTCCACTAGACTATGGGTTGTGGTCTGGGTGCTTGTCTTTCGGATGAGACTATAAACTGAGGTCTCATGTGTTACACATAATTATGTAGTGCGCGCAAAAGAACCCACGGCAACAAGGGAGTTGCCCCTGGTAAAATTCTGTGGAAAAAAGCCACTCTGATAGGGAAACAAATACAGTTGCAGACAGGAAAAGAAAACAAAATATAAAACCACTGTTCTTGTGGTGACACGCTCTTCCCAGGGAGAGCAGCCCGAATTTCACACAGAGAAATCTGCCGTGATTTAAAGTGGTATACAATGGTTAGATGTTTTTTTTAATTTTATTTTATTTTATTCTTTTATATTGAGGATAATGGAATAAGTACTTCTGTGCTTTTTTTCACCCAGTCCCCTTGTGTATGCTGTTTTGTAAATTGTCATCTTGTGACTTAAGCTTGTGCCCTAGTTGTTGTGACTTAACCTAATAAACTTTAGTTTTTGTGACCGAACCTGACATCCTGGATGTTGTGGTCTAGCTTCGTACTTTAGTTGTTATGATTTGGTGTTATACCCCAGTTGTTTCTTGATAGGAAAGTCTTGCTTTTGTAACCTTGCTATTCTGACATATGACAAACCTTGCTATTTTCACTTATGACAAACCTTGCTATTTTCACTTATGACAAACCTTGCTATTTAAGACAAACCTTGCTATTTTCACTTATGACAAACCTTGCTATTTTCACTTATGACAAACCTTGCTATTTTCACTTATGACAAACCTTGCTATTTTCACTTATGACAAACCTTGCTATTTTCACTTATGACAAACCTTGCTATTTTCACTTATGACAAACCTTGCTATTTTCACTTATGACAAACCTTGCTATTTTCACTTATGACAAACCTTGCTATTTTCACTTATGACAAACCTTGCTATTTTCACTTATGACAAACCTTGCTATTTTCACTTATGACAAACCTTGCTATTTTCACTTAAGACAAACCTTGCTATTTTCACTTATGACAAACCTTGCTATTTTCACTTATGACAAACCTTGCTATTGACAAACTTTGCTTTTCTGACTTATGACAAACCTTGCTGTTCATTCCAACTTATGACACCACTTGCTGTTCCGACTTATCAAGACAATTTTTGCTGTTCCTACATGTCATGACAATCCTTGCTGTTCTGACATGTCGTGACAGTCCTTGCTGTTCCTACATGTCATGGCAATCCTTGCTGCTCTGACACGTCATGACAATCCTTGCTGTTCTGACATGTCATGACAGTCCTTGCTGTTCTGACACGTCATGACAATCCTTGCTGTTCTGACTTCATCGCCACCTTCTGGAAATTCTGTGCTAGAAATTTCCTTTTTCTGTTACTGTCTTTTTCTGTGTTTTTCCTTACTTTTTGTTATGACCTGCTATAACCATTGCGAAAGTACTATGATATATTACAATGTTATGATCTGTTGTAACTATTGCATAAGTGTCTGATCTGTTGCAATCATTGCAAAGGTGTTATATTCATTACATAAGTGTCTGATCTGTTATACTCATTGCATAAGTGTCCGGTCTGTTATAATCATTGCAAAAGTGTCTGGTCTATTGTAACCATTTGTAAAAGTGTCACAATCATTGCATAAGTGTCTGATCTGTTATAATCATTGCAAAAGTGTCTGGTCTATTGTAACCATTTGTAAAAGTGTCACAATCATTGCATAAGTGTCTGATGTGTTATAATCACTGCATAAGTGTCTGGTCTATGGTAACCATTTGTAAAAGTGTCATGATCATTGCATAAGTGTCTGATCTGCCATAATCTTTGCATAAATGTTGTGATCTGTTATAATCATTGTATTATGACCTGTTGTACTCATGCATAAGTGTGTGTGATATGTTAAAATCATTGCATAAGTGTTGAGACATGTTAAAATCATTGAATAAGCATTGTGATCTGTTAAAATCATTGCATAAGTGTTGTGGCCTATTAATATCATAAGTGTTGTGATCTGTTGTTGCTAATGCATAAGGGTCTGGTCTGTTATAACCATTGCAGAAGTGTCACATTATTACTCGTCGCATAAATATTTTGATCTGTTATGATCATTACATTGGTGTTGTGATCTGTTATAATCATTGCATAAGTATCTGGTCTGTTGTGATCATTGCATAAGTGTTGTGATCTGTTATGATCATTGCATAAGTGTTTGATCGGTTATAATCATAGCGTAAGTGTTGTGATCTGTTATAACCAATGCATAAATGTTCTGATGTTATTATCAATGCATAAGTGTCTGATCTGTTATAATTATTGCATAAATGTTCTGATATGTTATAATCAATGCATAAGTGTCTGATCTGTCATAATAATTGCATGAATGTTGTGATCTGTTGTAATCAGTGTTGTGATCTGTTATAATTATTGCATAAGTGTTGTGATCTGTTATAACCAATGCATAAATGTTCTGATCTGTTATAATCAATGCATAAGTGTCTGATCTGTTATAATTATTGCATAAGTGTCTGATCTGTCATAATAATTGCATGAATTTTGTGATCTATTGTAATCAGTGTTGTGATCTGTTATAATTATTGCATAAGTGTTCTGATCTGTCATAATAATTGCATGAATTTTGTGATCTGTTGTAATCAGTGTTGTGATCTGTTATAATCATTGCACAACCGTTAAGGCCATTGCAAGGGAATGTTTTACCTTTAACTATTCATTCATTGTGGAAGCGAGAAGATCATAATTATTCACCTGCAACATGTCTTTGTCTTGCACACTGATAGCATTTCCTTTCGCTGTTTCCCCGTCTGTGTAGAGGGGATCACGGCTGCACTCAAGAGATGCAAGTCAGCGACTCAGCCTTCGAAGCCGTGTCCATCACATACGGGCCTCCTGGGTCTTCCACTGTTCTGTGCAGAGGTAGGGCTGCCTTCACACTCAGGCTTGACCGTACACTGCTTGTTACCCATCTCTTTACTCTTCCTGATACTATGAGATGCAAAAATATTGGTGAATTGTTAGTTGTTATGGATCAGTGATTTCCTTTGATGAGACATTAAACAGAGACTCACTTGATTAAAATCCCTTCCGCCTTTTTGGAAGAGTAGGCCACTGTGTGCCGGTAGAGACAAATGACGGAATTTAAAAACCGCATGCACACTGGTGTCATGTTAAGACATCATTTCAGAAGTCAGAATGTTGCAGTTTTCTGAAGTAAAGCTGTCAGTTTTCTTAAGTAACATAGTTTTTTTGGGGGGGTTAAGTTAAGTTTTTTGCTCTCTGAAGTTAAGTAGCTTTCTGTAGTTGTAACTTTCAGAAGTTGCAGTTTTCTGAAGTTGTAGTTTTCCGAAGTTGTAGTTTTCTGAAGCTGCAGTTTTCTGAAGCCGCTATTTTCTGAAGCTGCAGTTTTCTAAAGTTGCAGTTTTCTTACGTAGTTTTCTAAAGTTGCAATTTTCTTAAGTAGTTTTCTTAAGTTGCAGTTTTCTTCAGTAGTTTTCTAAAGTTGCAGTTTTCTTCAGTATTTTTCTGAATTCACAGTTTTCTTCAGTAGTTTTTTTATATTTTTAACTTGCAGTTTTCTGAAGTTGTAGTTTTCTGAAGTCACCTTTTTGTTTGGTTTTCTAAGTTGTAGTTTTCTGAAGTTGTTTTTTATGTCGCTTTCTGAAGTTGCAGGTATTTTTTATGTAGCTTTCTGAAGATGCAGATTTTTTTTATATGTAGCTTTCTAAAGTTGCAGTTTTTTTTTATATGTAGCTTTTCGAAGTTGCAGGTTTTTTTTATATGTAGCTTTCTGAAGTTGCAGGTTTTTTTTATGTAGCTTTCTAAAGTTGCAGGTTTTTTTTATGTAGCTTTCTGAAGATTCAGGGTTTTTTTTAATATGTAGTTTTCTGAAGCTGCAGTTTTCTGAAGTTGCAGTTTTCTGAAATTGTAGTTTTCTGAAGTCACCTTTTTGGTTGTTTTTTTAAAGTTCTGGTTTTCTGAAGTTGCAGGGTTTTTTATGTAGCTTTCCGAAGTTGCAGGTTTTTTTTTATATGTAGCTTTCTGAAGTTGCAGGGGTTTTTTATGTAGCTTTCCGAATTTGTAGGGTTTTTTTTATATGTAGCTTTCTAAAGTTGCAGGGTTTTTTATATGTAGCTTTCCGAATTTGTAGGGGTTTTTTTATATGTAGCTTTCTGAAGTTACAGGGTTTTCTCTATGTAGCTTTCTAAAGTTGCAGGGTTTTCTTTATGTAGCTTTCTGAAGTTGCAGGGTTTTTGTTATGTAGCTTTCCGAAGTTGCAGGGTTTTTTATGTAGCTTTCCGAAGTTGCAGTTTTTTTTTTTAAAATATGTAGTTTTCTGAAGTTGCAGTTTTCTGAAGTTGCAGTTTTCTGAAGTTGTAGTTTTCTGAAGTCACCTTTTTGGTTGTTTTTTAAGTTCTGGTTTTCTGAAGTTGCAGGGTGTTTTTTAATGTAGCTTTCTAAAGTTGCAGTTTTTTTTATATGCAGTTTTCTGAAGTTGCAGGTTTTTTTATATGTAGCTTTCTGAAGTTGCAGGGGTTTTTTATGTAGCTTTCTGAAGTTGCAGTTTTTTTTATATGCAGTTTTCTGAAGTTGCAGCTTTTTTTTATATGTAACTTTTCGAAGTTGCAGTTTTTTTAATGTAGCTTTCCGAAGTTGCAGGGTTTTTTTAAAATATGTAGTTTTCTGAAGCTGCAGTTTTATGAAGTTGCAGTTTTCTGAAGTTGTAGTTTTCTGAAGTCACCTTTTTGGTTGTTTTTTTAAAGTTCTGGTTTTCTGAAGTTGCAGGGTTTTTTAAATGTAGCTTTCTGAAGTTGCAGGTTTTTTTATGTAGCTTTCTGAAGTTGCAGGGTTTTTTTATGTAGCTTTCCGAAGTTGCAGGTTTTTTTTTTAATATGTAGTTTTCTGAAGTTGCAGTTTTCTGAAGTTGCAGTTTTCTGAAGTTGTAGTTTTCTGAAGTCACCTTTTTGGTTGTTTTTTTAAGTTCTGGTTTTCTGAAGTTGCAGGGTTTTTTAAATGTAGCTTTCCGAAGTTGCAGGTTTTTTTTTATATGTAGCTTTCTGAAGTTGCAGGGGTTTTTTATGTAGTTTTCCGAATTTGTAGGTTTTTTTAAATATGTAGCTTTCTGAAGTTACAGGTTTTTTTTTATGTAGCTTTCTAAAGTTGCAGTTTTTTATGTAGCTTTCTGAAGATTCAGGGTTTTTTAATGTGTAGTTTTCTGAAGTTGCAGTTTTCTGAAGTTGTAGTTTTCTGAAGTCACCATTTTGGTGGGGGTTTTTTAAGTTCTGGTTTTCTGAAGTTGCAGTCTTTTATGTAGCTTTCCAAAGTTGCAGGTTTTTTTAAATGTAGCTTTCCAGAATTGCAGTTTATTTTAAATATGTAGCTTTCCAAAGTTGCAGGGTATTTTTTTTTAATATGTAGTTTTCTGAAGTTGCAGTTTTCTGAAGTTGTAGTTTTCTGAAGTCACTTTTTTCCCCTTTTTTTTTAAAGTTCTAGTTTTCTGAAGTTGCAGTCTTTTATGTAGCTTTCCGAAGTTGCAGGTTTTTTTAAATGTAGCTTTCCAGAATTGCAGTTTATTTTAAATATGTAGCTTTCCGAAGTTGCAGGGTATTTTTTTTTAATATGTAGTTTTCTGAAGTAGCAGTTTTCTGAAGTTGCAGTTTTCTGAAGTAGCAGTTTTCTGAAGTTGCAGTTTTCTGAAGTTGCAGTTTTCTGAAGTTGCAGTTTTCAGAAGTTGCAGCCTCATTGAAGTCATGTCCTGTGCAGATCTGAGCCTGAGGCTGCGGTCAGGCACCAACCTGCTGGTGACGGGGGACAGCGGCTGCGGCAAAACCTCCCTCCTCCGGGTCGTCGCCGGCCTCTGGAGCCCCTCCTCAGGTAACTCGCCGCCCACACCTTTCCCCCCACACGCGCACGCACGCACGAGTTGGCCGTGCAGCTTTGCCCTGAGTCGCTGAGGATCCTGGAGCCACTTACCAGGAGTGCCAGCCTGGCCTGGTTGTGTGAAGGGACGCTGCTGTTAGACCAGGCTGAACAAGGAGTAAACTGGTTGTTGTTGTTGTTGACAGTGTTTGTGTTCATGTCGTTGTTTATTCTGCTCGTTTCTGTGTTTGTGTGCTCGTTTCAGGGTTTGTGTGCTCGTTTCAGTGTTTATGTGCTCGTTTCAGGGTTTGTGTGCTCGTTTCAGTGTTTATGTGTTTGTTTCAGCCTTATGTGCTCGTTTCAGTGTTTGTGTGCTCGTTTCAGGGTTTGTGTGCTCGTTTCAGTGTTTATGTGTTTGTTTCAGCCCTTATGTGCTCGTTTCAGCCTTTATGTGCTCGTTTCAGCCTTTATGTGCTTGTTTCAGTGTTAATTGTGCTCATGTCATTGTTTATTGTGCTCATGTCATTGTTTATTGTGTTCGTTTCTGTGCCCATTTCAGCATTTATGAGCTCATTTCAGCCTTTATGGGCTAATTTTCGGTGTTTGTGTGTTTATTAAGCCGTTATGTGCTCATTTCAGTGTTTGTGTGCTCATTTCAGCCTTTATGTGCTCATTTCAGCCTTTATGTGCTCATTTCAGTGTGTGTGTGTGTGCTCATTTCAGTGTTTATGTGCTCGTTTAAGTGTTTATGTGCTCGTTGCAATGTTTCTGTGCTGTTGTAATTTTTTTGTGATGTCATTGTTTTTTGGTGCTCGTTTCAACGTCTCTGTGCTCAATATTTTGGGCTCATTTTATTGTTTCTGTGTTTATTTCATTGTTTATTGGGGGAGGGGGGGGGGGGTAGCTTTTTTCATTGTTTCTGTGTGCTCATTATATTGATTGATTGTTGATTGCAGGTCAGGTGAAGTGGCTGGAGGAGCAGGGTCCTGCAGGGCTGATGTACCTGCCTCAGAAACCCTACATGACCACCGGATCCCTCAGAGAACAGGTCAGACTGCTGTACCACCGTGTGCTCCTAGCCACAGACAGGGTGTACAGGACAAGCTGATTATTTATTGTTATTATTATTTGTTATTCTTTTATATCGAGGATAACAGAATAAGCACTTATGTGCTTTTTTACATCCAGTCCCCGTGTGTATGCGTTTTTGTAAATTCTGTCATCTGTTCCCACCGGCACGCAATGGCCTACTCTTACGAAAAACGGAACAGGATTTAACGTGTGCGCAGGATGTTCTGCGTGCGTTCGCACACGTGGCCTCGGTTTATGGTCTCATCCGAAGGACTTTTGGGGAGAGTGGAGTCGGCACTGATGTTAGCTCCAGGGGAAAATATCCCCTTGAATGGGAATCGAACCCGGGTCGTCAGATTGCCAGCGCAATGTTCTAACCACTAGGCCATCCCGTCCCCCAGGCTAAGAGAGCATGCTGTCATGTTAAGGTCTCACGCACTGTTTTCCATCTTGTCTTAATGCATCATCGGTGTCAGTGTTAGATAATGTGGTAGTTGCCCTGGTGTGGCCCTCTGCATTGATTGAACAAGGTGTTGAGATGTTGAACAATTACAAGTGTGTTCACAACCATGATCTGTTGTATTTTGTGTAAAGGTCTGTTATCCCCAAAGTCAGAATGTGGCTACCTTCATGGTGGGCAAAAACGGTTGCATACACAAAATCTCACCATTGGTGAACCTCAGAGCTCTAGCCAAGGAAGAAAAAAAGTGTTGGGGTTTAATTAGATGAGATAAAGGTCTGTGTTTTGAGCTTTATTTTGCAGGGGGGGTGTACAAGCCCTGGTGTGGCCTCTGTAGTCAGCAGAACTGTAAACCACCAAACTGATTAGCTGAAGAGTCGCCTCATACTATGACGTGTCTGGTTTTTATAGTACCACATCCCATGCAGCAGGGTAATATGGGCAGTACACAATACTTTGGAGAGGGAGGAGGGGAGGGGGGGGTTGCAAAAGATAGATAATCGCAGGGAAAGGAGGGGGGTGATCCCCCTTTGTTATTTACTCCCATGGTGTTTACTTATTTAGATGTGTTTTATTTTAAGAATTTACCATTTATCAACTACCAGGGTGTTATTCTATTTATTCATATGTGTTTTATTTTGAGAATTTACTGTCAAGTGAAAGTAAGAAGATGTGTATGATATTTATATTTTCTCTTCTTTTTCTTTCAGATTCTTTTCCCATGTACAGAAGCTGAGGTCGTGCCAGGTAAGAAAATCAACATGGTTAGCTGTTGTGTTGTGGGTTTTTTGTGAGGTAACATGATATACCAGAAATCTTTTTTTTCTCCATTATTTTACCTTTGATTGGTTTGATCTGGCTGTTGCATATACTATGACTGGTTGGGGTTTTGTTGTTATACAAGTGGGGGTAGTATTGGACATAATTATAGCTCAGTCTCTACAATGCGGACAGCAGTTTGCTGCTGGTTCCCCAAGTTGCCGGAATCGAGCTACTAAGGAAGCACCCATTTTAGAGAATTTTACCTTGGAGTTTACATCAGTACTGGCTCCACTTCCCCTAAAGTCCTTTGGATGAGACTGTAACCTGAGGCCTCGTGTGGGAATGCATGCAGAACATCTCGCACACACATGATAAACTTGTTCTGCCTTTAGGAAGAGTAGGCCATTTTGTGCTAGTTGGAACTCATGACAGACTTGAAAAGAACACACATGTTCCCAGGAGTCGTGTTCAAGTCACCATCCCCGAAGTCAGGAATGCAGCTACCTTAGTGGTGAGTTAAAACTGTTGTAGACTCAAATTCTCACCATGGGTGAATCTCAGAGCTTTAGCCAAGGAACAAAAACAAACAATCTCCTTCCTCCCCCCCTTCCAAAAAAAAAAAGCACCCGCATTTGAATTTTTTAAATACTAGTACAACAACAGTTAAGTCTTTGTTTATTATCATGATTTGCTTGGATGTTTGTGCGTTATTTTGTTGTTGTTGTCTTGTTCGCTGCCAGATGACGAGAGGATGTTCCACTACCTGTCTGTGACTGGCCTGAATCACCTGGTGGACCGCTTAGGAGGACTGGATGCAGACATGGATTGGAACTGGTAATGGCCTGACCAACTTTCGTTTCTTATATATACTATGGTAAAGGTAAAAGCCCTCTTTAGGGTCAGGGAAGGTAAAGCAGCGAGGGAGAGGAGGAGATGGGCGCCACCCTCAATATGCTGGCCCTAGAGAAGTGAGGTCTCTGACGCCTCGCTCCCCTACGACCTTATAGGTTATGGGACTCCTTTACCTTTACTTCCTTTAAGGTAAAAAGGTACAGGTTTCCTAATCTTGTGGTCATAGGAGCAAGGCTGTCAGAGACTCAGCTTTCTAAGGGGCCAGTATATGAGGGTGGCGCCCTTCTCTAGCTTGCGCTTTACCTTCCAGACCTTAAGAGTCAGGTACCCATTTACAGCTGGTGATGGGGACTGTACTAAGCCAAAGGGCGCAAATGGTCACCCAGCCACTTGGTAACCGCGCTCGATGTTGCTTAACCACAGCTGAGGGAAAGCGAGTGGTTGCCTGTCGTAGTGCTGTAGCTGAAAAACTGGGATGTCTGAAGGAGTGGTACAGTTTGAGCTACAAGGATCTTCTGGTGGCTCAGTCAGTTCATCGTTATTACCCATTTTCTCCATCACTTCTGTGCTTGATGTTGGGGCTTTTTCATGTTCAGGTCAGACATTTCCATGTTTCATCTTTTGCAAATAGTGTAGTGCACTAGCTGGCTAGTGTGAAATAGTGCAAGAGTTATGTGGTGTTAAAAAAGTGTTGTAGTTTAGTAGTGTAGTGTAATGATAGTGTAGTTCTGTATTTGTGTTGTGTAGTGTAGTGTAGCAATTGTGTGATGTAGTAGTACTGTGGGGGGTGTCAGGGGCCTTTCAGCATAAATAGTATCCCCACCTTCTGAAATTTCTGTGCTGGGAATTCTTTCTTTTTTATCCCTCTCTTTGTTTCTGCCTCCTTCTTGTCTATACTATGCCTTGGTCCATTCTCCTGCCTGCTATGCACAGACTTAAAAGATAACAATTCTCTTCCACACCAAAGTTGGATGCACTGGGCCTGTCTGGTCAGGTGCTTACCGGCAGTGCAATGCATTTTCGCTCATACAACAACTATTGCTGTCAGAGCGTTTGACGATGAAGAAGAAGTATTGTGGAGAGGTTGTGTAGCAGTTTTGCACCAAAGCGTCGTCATGCAGTGTAGTGTAGTTGTCCAGTGTAGAGTAGTAGTATTGTGGAGTAGTTGTATACTGTAGAGTAGTTGTGAAACAGTTGGAGTTGCTAAGTAATGTAGTGTAGTATTGTGTAGCGTTATGTAGTGTAGTTAGGGCTGTCTAGTGTGTCAGGCAGAAAGGTAGGGCTGTGAAGTGTGTTATGTAGAAAGGTAGGGCTGTGAAGTGTGTCAGGTAGAAAGGTAGGGCTGTGAAGTGTGTTATGTAGAAAGGTAGGGCTGTGTAGTGTGTTATGTAGAAAGGTAGGGCTGTGTAGTGTGTTATGTAGAAAGGTAGGGCTGTGTAGTGTGTCATGTAGAAAGGTAGGGCTGTGTAGTGTGTTGTGTAGAAAGGTAGGGCTGTGTAGTGTGTTGTGTAGAAAGGTAGGGCTGTGTAGTGTGTTGTGTAGAAAGGTAGGGCTGTGTGTTGAGTCATTTTGTTGATGGAAGTTTTATTGACGGACAGGTACGATGAACTGTCACCTGGGGAAATGCAGCGATTGTCGTTTGTCAGACTCTACTTCCACAAGCCCCGCTTTGCATGTAAGTTACCCAGAATGATAGCGTTTCACAGCAGATCAGTCAGTAACCCTCAGAACGGATGACAACATTCATAAAACTGCATACACACAGGGATTGGATGTAAAAAAATGACTGCATATTCCATGATCCTCAAAATAAAAGAATTTTTTTTAAAAAGAAAAATAATTAAGTCGAGTCAAGTCAGATACTTTGTTCATCCTGTGAAGGGCTTTGTCAAAAATGAAGATTGTCATTCATGCAGTGAAATGAAAGTAACAGACTAGTTCATACATTGATGTATGTCACTTGTACAGCCTATAAAGGAAGTAATGTGTTTTACATTTAAACATGCGATAACTTGCTGATGGTATATTCCTCGGTATGTTTTTATTCACCATGAATTTGAATGAAATATCTGTCAGAAAATCACATGAAGGGTTATCTTCTCCACAGATTTAAATAATACACACACACAAAAAGGATACAAATCAAAGCTGTTTACCTGAGCACTAATGAGTTCGGGTGTACTACGCTGCTATGCCAGTTGCTCAAAAACTACAGTTTTCCTTGAGTTTTTAGCGCTGGTTCAAATGCGTGCAAATGCATAGATGAAACAAACAAGAAGTAGCAGACAACTGTGTCTAAGGGAGGCTATAACGGTTGTCTGACTGTTCTGAATATTAGATTTCATAATTCAATAGTATCAACAGGTATTCAGCTCCAGTATAGGCCCTCAATGAAGGCTGTTTGCAATGAGGCCAGGTGTGAGTGAAAATACATTTTTGACATTTTGGGGTCTATCAGATATAGGTGTGGATGTCACTATAGGTATTGCTCTCAAGCAGCTCCTCACAGTAGAGAACGAGCTTCCCTTGTATTTTCACTTTCCCCGTGGAAATGAGGGGGGGGGTGAGGGGGGCTGTCAGTGTAAATAGCAGCCCTACCTCCTGGAAATTCTGTGCCAGGAATTCCCTCTTTTCTATTCCCTTCTAATAATAAATAATCTCTCTCTCTCTCTCGCTCTTTCTTTCTTTCTCTCTCTCTCTCTCTCTTTCTCTCTCTCTCTCTCTCTCTCTCTCTCTCTCTCTCTCTCTCTCTCTCTCTCTCTCTCTCTCTCTCTCTCTCTCTTCTCTCTCTCTCTCTCTCTCTGTCTTAAGACTAACCCCCAAAGCTGACAATGGTAAAACGAGACTACAATGTATCCCTGTAGTGTGTTTGTGGTGTTGACTTGACTTTTGACTTGACTTGAACTTGACTTGAACTTAACTTGAACTTGACTTGAATTTGACTTGACTTAACTTGAACTTGACTTGACTTAACGTGAACTTGAACTTGAACTTAAACTTAAACTTGAACTTGATAAACTTAAACTTAAACTTGAACTTGAACTTGAACTTAAACTTGAACGTACACGGTTGTGGTGGTGGCCAGTGCTGGACGAGGCCACCAGCCAGGTGAGCCAGGAGATGGAGGCCACCCTGTACCTCACCTGCCGGAGCCTCAGCATCACCCTCATGAGCATCGGCCATCGCGACACCATCCGCACCTACCACCCCCTCACCCTGCACATCCACGGCTCCGCTGCTTGGACCCTGGCACCCACTGTCCCCTTGGATGGCGCTGCTGCTGCTGCCGCTGGTGGTGGTGGTGATGGTGGTGATGGTGGAGATGACAGTGGTGGTGGTGATGGAGGGAAGGGGAGGACGATGGCGGTGGAGGAGACAGGAGACAGCAGCCACGATGCTGTGGCTGGTCACTGCTAGTCACGAAGATGACCATCACGGGTCACAGAGACCTAGGTTGATCACACACACACAAAAATTCCCTGAAGTCGGAATGCAGCTACCTTCATTCCAAGGTGGGCGAAAATGGTGGCCTACACAAAATCTTGCCATCGGGGTGAAGCTGGGAGGTCTAGCTCAAGAACAGGGGGAATAATCACAAGAAAGATTGGGGGGGGTGGGGGGGTGGGAGGAAGTGTGTATGGTTTTATGTGGTTTTTTGTTCATGGTGTGAAATGTAAATCAAAGGGGAAAAAAATTATGGAGTGATGTGTGTGTGTGTGTGTGTGTAATTTTCAGGCCATACATATATATCAAAAATTAGAATTTTATCTGTGTGAGGTTTTTTGTGTGTGTGGTTTGTGGAAAGTAGAGGTTTGCTTGTGGTGAACTGTTCATTACCCTTCTTGGATTTGCTCAGTGGGGGGATGGGATAGCTCAGTGGTCGGAGCACTCGCTTTTCCCCAGCTAAGGTTAAGCAGCATTGAGCGTGGTCACCACTTGGATGGGTGACCGTTTGTGTGCTTTGGCTTCAGTACAGTCCCTCAGTTCACCCAGCTGTAAATGGGTACGTGCCTCTTTAGGGTCAGTGAAGGTAAAGCAGTGAGGGGGAGGAGATGGGCACCGCTCTCAATATGCTGGCCCCTAGAGAAGCTGAGGTCTCTGATGCCTCACTCCCCTACGACAACATAGGCTATGGGACTCCTTTACCTTTACTGTAGTTACTCAGTCTGTTTCTAGCCAGCTGGAAGCCACCTTCATGTAATGAAGGACTCCAGCCAACACTGGCCAGACCCCACCCTACCCCACCCTCCTTTGAATCAGGCCAGGAGATCTCATATGCAAGTGTGTGTTTGTGTGTGTGTCACTGTGTGTGTTTGTGTGCGTCACTGTGTGTGTGTGTCACTGTGTTTGTGTGTCACTATGTGTGTCACTGTGTGTGTGTGTGTGGTTCATGCTTGACAAGGCATGGTAGTAGTAACTCTATGGCAGCCCCTGTGCCTGAAAAGGGCTGACTTTCCTGCAACTGTATGAACAAATTCATTTAACGTCTTTTCACAAGTTGTGTGTGCGTGCGTGTTTTTTATTTATTTATTTTATTTTATTCTTTTATATCGAGGATAAGTGAATAAGCACTTGTGTGCTTTTTTACATCCAGTCCCTGTGTGTATGCAGTTTTGTAAATTTTGTCATCTGTTCCCACCAGCACACAATGGCCTACTCTTACGAAAAGTGGAACAGGATTTAACGTGTGCGCAAGATGTTCTGCATGCATTCACACACGGGGCCTCAGTTTATAGTCTCATCCGAAGGACTTGTATGTGTGTGTGTGTGCGTGCATGCATGTGCGTGTGTGTGTGTGTTCCATGCTTGAAATGGCATGGTAGTGACTCTATCGTAGCCCCTTTACCTAACAAGGGCTGACATTCTTGCACACGTGTGTCTCACCTGTCGGCCAGCATCTCACTAAGTACCATGTCAGCTGCCACACCCAGTGACACCTACATGATCCTCCTTCTCCATTTGTTAGAGTCTTTGCTGCCTTCATGGATGCACACATGTATGGACAATTCTGAATGCTAGGAAGAGGGTTTGGTTTTTGTTGTTGTTGTTGAGTTTGCCGGTGTGAGGGTTGCAGAATGGTGGGGGGGTAGTGCCAGGCCTGTATGTAGCACACGGCCTGAAGAATTCCATGCAGTGTCCCTCAGACTTTGTGTAGACTTAGGGGAAGGGGAAGTGTGGTAGTGAGAGTACAAGAGGGTTGAATGTGAGGTATCGTTATTCGCTGTTATCTATGCATATCGTTGTGGAGGTGGATAAACCGGTGACATTCTTATGGATATTGGACCTAATAACTTTTGTACAGATGCAGGGGGTTTTTTGGTTGGGATTTTTGGCTGGATAAGAGCTTTGAAAGATATTATCAGTTTGGGTTTTATTTTGATTTTAATGTTGGGTTGTTTGGGTTTTTTTTACCACTTTTGGTTTGGTTGGGTTCTGGGGGTTTTTCAGATAGAGGGGAGGGGGGTTGTCTTTATTGTTTGCTTTTTGTTTTTTCAAGAGGGTGTGAATGTTTTGTGTTGTTTTATTGCGAGGTTCTAGTTTTCTCTGATCAGAGGCTTTTGTTTCTTGTTTCGATTGTCTGTCTGTGTTAGTTTGCCTGTACTTCTCTTGTATGTCTTATATCCATTGTTATATTTTGCTCATATGCATCGTCATGTTTGGCCTTGTCTGTCTCATTTATGTTGTCATGTTTGGTGTGTGGGATATTACGTATGGGGGGGGGGGGGGGGGGGGGAAGAAACGAAATCTTTGATCTGAAATATTTTAATCAATTGCATATTATCAGAGATTAGAAGAAGAAAAAAAGACAGTTTGTTGATTTGAGTCCAGAGGATACTGCATGTCTTTAGATAAAAGTCAGTATGGTGGGTGTGAGTTTAGAAGATAGTGTATGCTAATTATGTTATGCTGTTTTGTTTTAGGGGGTGGGGATAGTAAGTGGGACTCTTTTTTTTTGAGAGGGAAGGGTGAGGGACAGACATTTTTGGCGATTTCAAAGTTGTGAATGCCCCCTTCACGAGACTGACTGCCACTAGTCTCCTTTCTTAGGCAGTATGTTTTGTTCAGGACACATCATCATCATTAACCATTACACCCAGTGGTGTGTAGGGCAGCAACAAAGCGCTTCCACTCCTGCCTATCCTGGGCCAACCTAGTCACTGATCCCCAAGAGTGCTGCATGGCCTTCATCTCACTTTCTACAGTCCTCTTCCACGTTGCTTTTGGTCTTCCTTTCTTTCTCCTTCCTTCTGGGGTCCAGTGCAATGCTGTTCTTGTGATTGACTGTGGGTCTTTTCGGAGGATGTGCCCAATCCACTTCCACCGTTGTCTGGTGATGATGGTTCCCATGTCTTCTTGCCTGCATCTCCATAGTAGGTCTTGGAGATCTCTGGCCAAAAGATCTGGATAATTCTTAGGAGGCATATGGTGTGAAAGGATCGAAGTTTGGTAAGATCCGCTTCCGTCATCCTCCAGCACTCAGAACCGTACAGGAGCGTAGATACAACACAGCTCTGGTATAGCTTCAGCTTGGTGTTGGTGCTGTACTGAGTTGATCTCCAGATATTGTTCATCTCCCTAAACACACTCCTGGCCTTGCCCAGTCTGTTGTGGATGTCTTCTTTTGTGCCGCCCTCTGGTTTGATGCTGTGTTCAGGACACGCTTCTTTTTCTTCATCTAACTCTCAGACAGCAACTGTTATTGTCTTGTCATATGAGCGAAAATGCATTGTGCTGCCGTTTAGCACCTGACAAGTCAGGCCCAGGACATCTGACTTCAGCAAGAGAGAGAATTGTTATCTTTTCAAGAAGTCTTTCTGGAAAAAATGTAGGAAAATGGACCAAGAGTGCAGAAAATAGACAAGAAGGAGGTGTGAAAGGAAGAAAAGGAACATGGCAAAAACAAAGAGAGGGATAGAAAACATGGAATTCCTAGCACAAAATATTGAGAAGGTGGGGATGCTATTTATACTGACAGGCTCCCGGCATCTCCTTTTCCACATCACCTCACTGTTATCATCTTCCTTCACATCATACCCATCAGTCTTCCTCCTCCTCCTCCTCTTCTTAGCACTCCAGTTCTCAGCCCCCTGACTGGCCCCAGGGTAAGCCAGCCTGCGGTTTGTGTGTTAAGTTTTTTTCGTTCTTGTCCTAAAGGTAGCCACACTCTGCCTTCCAGGAGACTTCCACACTCGTCGTCTTTAGTCATACTTATCAGTTTTAATTCAGTGACGAAGTGTATTGATGTAACATGTGCAGCAGTATTATAGAAGTGTCTACACATAAGACAATAATTGTACATAAAGATGATGGTATTCATGTCACAGATGTTTCTGTCACAAGAGGGATAAAGGCCCAGGTACGTGTTCTATCTCTCCATCATCTGTTTTCTCCCTCCTACGAGAAAGCCTGAAGGTTTCAGCCTAACTGTAGCAATAATGAGGACACTGCTTAGCAACAGGAAAGCAAAGATTCCCACTTCAGTACTCCTTAGCCTACGGATGTGATCTTATCACTTCGTAGTTGCACAATGAAAAAACTTAAAATCTTTTCTTTTTTTAAGAAATTTTTTTTACGTGTGGGCACTGCAAGCCACCTGGCTAGAACTTGTTACAGGACCGGGGGGTGGGGGGGCCACAAATGATACAATTTTAAAAGCAAATGCTCATTTCTATGTGTTCTGAAGTACTATATTGTGTGGTTTGATAGTCAGAACAGGTTTGATTTGATATTTTATAATTTTCGTATGGAAATTTGCATTGCTGTCCTCGGTGACTCTGCCTGTCTGCACAAGTGCTTTTTATCTTTCAGTGTGAGTGTTGTTGTTGTTTTTAGTACATCAGTGCATATTTGTCTTGAAGTTTGTTTTTCTGTCTTGGATGTATGCATTTAAGTCAAACAGTTAAGTTTTGCTATTTTTTTGTTTGTCTGTATTCATTATCTATTTTTTTATCTTTTCCATTGGTTTTCCGTTGCCTTGTGTAGTTTATTTTTCAAAGGTGCCATTCATCCATTCCTCACTGTAGCAGGACAGTTGTGTGGACTAGTGTTCAGGCCGACAAGACTTCTTTCATCAGGTCTGTGCTGTGAGAGATCAGGGCTTATGTCCTTACTTTCTCAGAATGTGGGGGCTTCAGCCAGCTCCTCTCTAATAGTAATAATGATATGTGGAATTTTTGTAGTGCTGTATCTTGTAAAAACAAATCAAAGCACTTGATTCAACCTATTCATACACATGCAACCGATCAAAAATAGTTTGTTCAAATTCACATGCATGCACACCACACACATGCACACAAGCGCGCGCGCACGCACGCACACACACACACACACACACACACACACATACACACATGAAGATAATACGCTTTGGCAGGGTGATGGGGATTTCAGCTGTTGAAGGCAGGGAAAGATCATGAGATGAAACAGCAGGGAAAAAATCCTAGGTAGGAGATAAGTATGCCTTGACAGGTTTTGGAGAGAGTGGGAGGTCATTCCAGACCAATCGACCAGAAAGAGAGAAAAAGCGACGGCCAGCAGTGAACTGTTTATATCTACCAGTTTATAAGCACGAGGTATCTGCAGCAGAAAAGGGCGTCTGCAGTTCAGTCTGCTGCGAGCTGAGTGAAGAACCTGGGTTAAATGGGATGCAAAGTCCAGTATTGTTTTTTCTGTGTATTTATTTTCAAGTTGAGCCTATTGCAGTCTGTGGCCTCGGAGCAGCAGACAAGAATGGCTCCTGGTGAACTGCTGACTGGGAGTGTGACAGGTCCACCCGGAATGTGGCTCTGTGGAACAAGAACAGCAGTAGAATGTCATTTCCCCTCCTCCTGACAAAAAAAGCATTTTGAACAAAAAGAACTTTTACTGTTTGAGGTTTGTTTGGTGTTGTGTTTTTTTTGGGGGGAGGAGACAAATGATTTTTATTTTGTGGTGGCATTTTGGTTTCTCTCAGCTTCTGCTGTGTAGAAAAGAATCGTAATTATTACAGGTGAAATGGGGGAGCTCTTTATCCTGCCTGTATTTTGGGGGTGAGGAGAAATGATTGCATGAATTTGACCTTGTTTTCTGTGACTGTAGAGTGGTGCCTTTGTGGATGACTGTAGCCAGATGTCTGTCTTTTGCTGGTTTTTTTTTGTGTAGATGACAGCATGGGAGATGTACTTGTTGCTTGTTTCATCTTTGTGGGTGGGTTAGCTTTTGTTTTGTGTTTGTCAGAGCTTTGAGTTACTTCTGGAAGTGTTAGCGATGTGTATGATTTCACACTTGGTTTATTACGCATGTTCTTTTCTCATAAGTTGATATATCACCTACTTTGTAAGTCTGCTTTACATAATCAGAGGCACACAGTGTATTATTTCCTTTTTCTCCAGAATTTTTTAAAGCTGTTTTATTGCAGAATTTTCTAAAGCTTCTTATTGATATTTTAAAAGATATAAATCGTGTCTGGTCATCAAATATCACAAGCATATCATGAACAGTTGCAGAATTTGAACACATGCACAGCTGAGCATGCATTTCCAACTTCTGACTTGTGGCTAGAACTGCCACAGTTAACGTTAACCCTTACAGTACTGGATATCTGCTGATAATTACTTCCCCTGTCCTGAATTTCTGCCCTGGCCTCTACCCTTCAGTCCTGTCAGCCAGTTTTCCGGCGATAACGGTAGCAGAGGAGGGGATGTTGATAGTGATCAGTCATGAGGCTAACTGGCATCAACGTAACTCTGGTAAATAGTTTTGTTAAGGCAAACACTGCTTCTCCTTTCCCATGAGAATGTTTATAAGCTTCCTGGGTTCCTAGTTTTTAGTAGAAGGAATATATTTAACATGCACTGTTTTTCTCTGTCCTTTGTCCTGTGCAAAATGGAGGAAGAAGACACTGACCAATTTTTTGACAACGAAATTTATCAAAATTTTGACCTGTTTGAGTTGAATGAAGAGGAAAGAGCAGAGATTAATGCTGCTATAAATCATGATAATGATAGTGGTGATGAACTAGACGATGAGAATTTGCCACTTATTTATCACTGGCACTATTTCAAGATTTTCCACACCTGTGTCACCTATGTGTACATGTGACAGAGGATGCAGACAAGTGACATGTAAATAAGTGTATAGCAGTAGAACCCTGAAAAAAAAAGTTGTGTAGTGTTTGTATTTTTGGTCGTGATAACCTCCATAACTGATTCAAAACAGACATAAACATTTCTCTATTGCATGGCTGTTTTCTTGAATGAAACCGACATAACAGTTGAGGTAACAATGAGTACTGTGACAATCAGTGTGACTGGATACCTTGCTCTGCGCAAGTGATGGAGATATTGAGGACATCAAACTGTAAATTACTTATTTTTGGCATGCTCATATCTTATCAATCCTTCGTTTGCATGCATTTGTCATCAATTGTTTATATGTGACATAGGAAATGTCACATTTGTTGACACTTGTCACACACATCACACACACAAGTGCAAAGTTCTTGTCTTAGAGAAAATCTACATTTAATTCTGCACACAACGGCATATAACACTTACTATTTTATGCTTTAATGCAAAATTCTATGTACGATTTACCGAGGTACCTGTTTTGCACTCCTCTGCACCTCAGAAACCCAGGAATTGAAGGAAAAATCGATTGCGCCGGTTTTCCTCCTTACAGGACTAGCAGGAAGCTGAGCCTGAAAACCAGCTTGCCGTACTGAAAGGGTTAATTAAGGCCAGGTGTACATGTATGTGTGACAACTCTTTGGATTCCACACTGTCAAACATTCCTAGACAACACGATCATGATTATCAGGGAAAGATTCCTTTCTTTCTTTTTTATTTTATTTTACAAGAAATGTATTTACAGGACCATGACCTGTCTTCCAGAGACAAGTGTTCGTTTGATATTATAGTCACTATCAAAGATGGGGAGTTTTACTTCTGCTGGTTGTTATATACCTGATGTGTGTTCTATTGGTGTTTGTACTTTTACCTATACTCACTTACACTTTATCTCTTATGTATGTGTTCATTGTGCAGCATGTATCTGCATGGTTGATTTGTTACTGCTGGGGTGTTTTTTTTCTGTCAAAGTCCAGGACTTGGTCAGCCTGGGCTGGTAGCATTGGCCTTCTGCCAACAAGTCCCACACATAAATAAATGACTGGTCTGCTGTGGTGTTGTGAATCATGTAATATGACAGTCATGGGTTTGTTTGTTATTGTTGTTGTTTTTTAAATGTTTATCAGATCCGCGTTTCAGAGACAGAAATAGCATTTCCCTTTTTCCCTTTTTGTTGTTGTTTTTTAAATGTTTATCAGATCCGCGTTTCAGAGACAGAAATAGCATTTCCCTTTTTCCCTTTTTAAAACTGTTTTTTTAATTGCCATTTTAAGTGCGTGTAAGTCAAAGTCAAACTTTTATGTTCATATGGTACATTGAATAAGCAGGGCATTTACATTCTTTATCAAGGCTTCCATGTGTGAATAAGCAGGGCATTTACATTCTTTATCAAGGCTTCCATGTGTGTAATTGTGTGTGTATGCCTGCATGTTAATCAGAACATTATTGCCCTGTGTAGGAATCAGACACATGAAGTGATAGATCATACTGTCAGTATTTGCTTGTGACAATGTTGCGACAATGGCAATAGGTTATTCTGGGACAAGATCAGTTTAAAACTCATATCAAATGTATGCTTACGAAATATAAGGGGGGAAATCCCACACACACACACAGAAAAAAAAAAGATTTTAGCCTTTACATGTAGACTTTTACCAAATGATAAAGAATTGAGAGATTTTGCTTAGGCAAATTTTGGGACTTGTTAATCATAAACAGAGGCACATCTATTAGAAAAGATCTGTGTGGTAACCACACTCGTTTATCTCTGTTAATTCATCATGAATAGCGTTCGGTTTTGGAAACACACTGTAACAATTCTGCATTTTGTGTATCTGAAAGGAAAGTGATCAGACATATTGATCTTTTGTTTTTTGTTGTTGTTAAAAGAAACAAGACGTGTCTTATAATTTGCAACTCTTGTTTTTATGTAATCTTCTTCCATTGTCAGAGGGCAGCTTGATTTAATTGAGTAGTGATTTGTGTTCTGCATGTGTTGGATCAGAGCAGGAAGAGTGGTCACTGCTGCAATGGATCGGTGGTGTACAGGTAACACACCTGCCTAGAAAGCGAAAAGTCTGGATTTCAAGTGTGTGGTGGTTCGATCCCCGTTTGTGCCCAAAGCTTTTCCCCCATCCACTAGACCATGAGCGTTGGTCTGGGTGCTAGTCTATCGGATGAGACAGTAAACCAAGGTCCCATGTGTAGTACACATCTAGTGCACGTTAAAGAACCCACGGCAGCAAGAGAGTTGTCGTGGCAAAATTCTGTAGAAAAAAGCCACTCTGATAAGAAAACAAGTACATAATTATGCAGACAAGAAAAGAAGGAAAATAATGGGTGGCGCTGCTCTTATAGCTCTCCCCAGGGAGCGTGGCCCAAATGTCACGCAGAGAAATCTGCCATGTTTTAAAGTAGTATACAATACAATTCAATGCCTAGCAACAGTCGGGTCCTTCTCTGGCTGGTGGCCTTAAAGCAGCAAACAGCCTGTCACTGATAGAGTCATATGCAGTGCTGGCGCTGAGGGTGTAACAGAAGTGTGAGTGTGCTGCTTGTTCAGGTATCACATTCATTTAACGTCTTTTCACTGTGCTGTGTGTGGTGAGACTGGGGCAAGCAGGGCGAGAGCATGCAGCATCACTGATCCATCACAAGAAAAATAATGGCAGCCTGAAGAAAAGTTTGTGTTTTAATCATACCAGTAATTTTTATTGTCAAATCACTTGTTGTTGGGGGAGATGGGTATTATTGTTTTGAGGGTGGTTTTTTTTACTGATGCAGAGGCTCGGGTTTGTAAGTTGAACAATATAATTGCAATGAAAAATCTTGATGCTGTTTGTGTGTTTTTTTGTGTGTTACTAGTGATGGTGGTGGTGTACAGATAATCAAACAGAGATTTTCTTGTAAAAAGATTTTTTTTGGTTTTAAATCTGTTGTTTGACTGTCATGTTCAAAATAAAGCAGTTTCCTGCCGAGTGAAGACTGTTCAGTTCATGAGTAAATTCAGTCTTCTGTGCAGGGGAGTGAAACACAACATGACTGCAACAGTTCATTTGTTTCTTTCCTCATTCCTTGGCTAGAGTTCCGAGGTTCACCAAGAGTGAGATTTTGCCTGTCAGACCATTTTTGCCCAACATGGAGGTAGCTGCATACCTACTTTGGGGATGTATGCTGGGTATGTTCATGTTTCCATAACCTACCAGATGATGCCATGAATGACATGATCTCTAGCATGCAAACTTGATCTTCTGCATGCGTATATACGTGAAGGGCTTATTCCATTATCCTCAGAATAAACAAATAAATACGGGAATTAAGGCACTGGCAGGTCTGTCCTTGAAGTTGACTTGGGAGATCATAAAAATCTTCACCCTTAAATCACCAGACACTGCCGGGATTCGAACACACAACTTCCTGGACCCATGTGATTGAAGGTGAACGGTGTTATCCATTCAGCTTTAGTGTCCATCAACAGTTCATTTGATTTTGTGGGCACTTCCTTCTCCTACACTTAACTTCACCACATACACTCCTCCACTTACGCTCCTACATTACACGCTTACTTATACTTCTACACTTGCATTCCTTTCTTACTCGCTTACACTCCTCCACTTATGCTTCTCTATTACACTCCTACACTTATGCTTCTCTATTACACTCCTACACTTTCACTCCCATATTACACTCTACTCAGTCTGTCTAGTTTCCAAGCTTCTGGCAGTAAATGACTGTCAACACTCAGTCAGTCCCCAAACTTATAGCAGTAAATGACCGTCAACACTCAGTCAGTTCCCAAACTCCTGGCAGAAAATGACTCACAAAAATCGGTTTCCAAATTCCTGGCAGGAAATGGCTGTCAGAACAATCAGTCAGTTCAAAATTCCTGGCAGAAAATGACTGTCATGCAATTAGTCAGTTACCAAACTTCTGGTATAAAATGACGGTCAGAACAATCAGTCTGCACCCAAACTCAAGGTAGAACATGACTATGTTTTTATTGTTGTTCGTTCCACAGCTTAACACTCTGGGGGTCACCCAGAATGTGTACTCTGACTCTCTCATCCTACCTGGAATCACTGTGAGATTGAAAGTGCACATTGAATGAAAGGCTTGTGTGGTTGACTGTTTTTAAGTACCTCGCCATATAGGCCACCATACTCTGACTTCAGAGGATTTTTCCTCCTTAAAAAGAGAGTGCATGTTGTTATGTTAAGAGCTTTTCATGTCTGAAGGCAATCTCAACACATTTTACTACATAACAACATTTTAGTGTAGGCCTTGGCAATTAGCTGACATCAATAACTGACACAGCTTTTGGCCTAGGCCAAAAACATGAACAGCCAGTCACAGAAGGAAGGTGGTGTAGTCTTTTGGAGGATACTGACATTGTTGTCCACAATATTCAGTGCTGCAAATCCCCCCACCTCCCCCCCTTGTTTATTGAACTTCGATCACACTGCAACTAAAATGATGGGCAGTAATGTATCCAATCCATTTCCCCAGTGGTACCAAGGCCACACTCCCCCCTCCAAATATAAAGCACCATTCAGAAAGGTTTTGCTCAGAATACAAGATTCTTGAGATAAGAAAAAAAGGCACATTGTGATTATTTCTGAGGATATAGGCCTAGAACCACAGCAAGAGGTCATGAAAAGTGTTGAAGACATCATCCTGTCATGACTGCCTGGGTTCCCATGCTGTTGATTTTGAAGCTAGCGGGCCACAAAAAATGGTTTGGTTGTTGTTGTTTTTGGAGGGGGGGGGGTTATATCAGATTTTCAGTTTTTCTGTTGTGCAACTAGGAAGTGATAAAATCATATCCGAAGAAATTAGGGTTATGTTTGTTGGGGGTGGGGTGGGGGGTCTCAAAATTAAGTGGTTAGAGCAAAATGGCAAGAGTTGTGAACCAGAAACTTGTCTCTTACTGGTGGTGATGCAGTGGTAAGTGAGAAACTTCTTCTGTGTCCCCTGGCTATGCTAGATTAACAAAAAACAAAACCTATTATTATCATCCGGTCTGGATGGCGATCTTCAGTCTGTCGTAGTGACCCTGCCTGTCCCCAGAGTTTTTCCTGTAAGTCTTGCTGGACTGGGTCACGTCTGGTGTCTCAGTGTTGAAAGTAGGACAGGACTGCAGGGTATGAGAGGAGGAGGGGGGGGGGGGGGCTGTGCCCTAGGGGCACTGGTTAGTGTGGAATATTTTTAGGCTAGGTGCGATAGGAGCTGGCAATGCCCTGTCCTTAGTCTGAAGATGGCATCTTGGGCAGCTCTGTCTAGCTCAAGAATGCCGTTTTTTCTTCTTTTTAAATTAAAAAAACAACTCTTTTGGCCTGATTCCCAACCCCTGCCACCTTTTTGTTTTGTTTTTTTGTTGTTGTTTTTTGTTGTTGTAGAAGCTGTTTCTCAGAATTGTCCTTGCTTTGCTGTATGACTCTGGATGCTCAAAGTCGATGCATGCCTTGGACAGCCAGCCCCAACCCCCCCTACCCCGTCCGCATCGTGAATGCGGGGCCGTTTCAGTATAAACAGCATCCCAACCTTCTGGAAATTCCGTGCTAGATTTCCCCCCTTTTCTATCACTCCCTTTGTTTCTGTTTTTCCCCCTCACCTCTCCATACTCTCCTTCTGGTGTCTACTTTCTGCCTACCCAGCCTGTTCTTCTGCCTTTTTATCATGCAAATCTGGACATTGTTTCCTATAAACTTTCTGAAGAGCTGCCCTGAAGGCGAAATGTGTTGGCTGAAGCTAGTAGGCAGACTGCCTGCAGAGTTACAAGTGCAGGAGAAAACCCCAGGCACTACGCATTCTACTCAATATGGCGGACGGGATAGCCTGGTGGCTAGAGAGATGTATTCCTGATCTGCTGACCCGAATCTCGTTTAAGAGGATTTTTTCCTTTGGAGTAAACATCAGACTCCTCTATCTCCCCAAAAAGTCCTTCCCATGAGACCATAAACTGAGGCCCCGTGTGCGAACGCACGCAGAACATCATGCGCACACGGTAAAACCCGTGCCACTTTTCGGAAGAGTAGGCCATTGCCATTGTGTGCTGGTGGGAACGGATGACAAAATTTACAAGACTGCATACACATGGGGACTAGATGGGGAAAAAACCACATAAATGCTTATTCCATTATCCTCGGAATAAAATAATAAATAAGTAAATAAACAAATAAATTTTTAACAATATTTAACATTATATATGTAAGAAACGAAAGTTTCGTTTCTTACATACGACTATTTTTATGTATCTATTTTCATTTAGGCCTAAGGATCAGTGGGCAAAAAGTGAAAAATGGAGTACGGCCAAACTATTCCACACCCATTCAAGAAAGATAAGTGCGGTTTAGGCCCAGCCTATGACTTTGCTGTGGGTCCTCAAGTTCACGAGAAATTTAATAGGTCAAAGTGTTTGTTTTGGAGATCGTGATTGAAATTTTATTTATTTATTTCACAGTCACGAACACCTATGTCAAGTGAGTGATATTTACATTTGATACTGTGTTGAAGAGTGGGGGGTGGGGGTGGGGGGGGGGGGGGGGGGGGGGGGGGGGGGAAGGTGAGAGAGAGAGACACTGTGTGAGAGGGAGAGGGAGAGAGACTGTATGTGTGTGTGACTGTCAATGGTGTGTTTATGTTGTGTGCTTGTGCTCATTGTGTGTGTGTGTGTGTGTGTGTGTATACATGTTCTTTGTGAGAGAAATAAAGTGCACGTGTGTGTGTGAACACAGATGCTTGTATGTGGACAGTGTGTGTGTGTGTGCACGCGCGCGCGCGCGTGTGTTCGTTCGTGCGTGTGTGCAGGCGGATGCATTTTCATGACAGTGTATAGAGTGTATTTGAGCAGGATTATATTTGTATGAGATGTTCCTTGTTTTCTGAAAACAAACTGTGTCAAAGTCAAACTTTTATTTCCAGATGGTACATTGTATAAGCAGTGCAACATTTGATTTTTTGTCATCAAAACATCCATAAAAAATCATATAAATGCATTTACAAGATTTTTTTTATAATCTAAACAAAACAATTATACAAATTAAACAGAAAAAATTCTTTAAAAAATACTCCCACAAAGGACACACACACACACACACACACACACACACACACACACACACACACACACACACACATATAACACACACAGCAAAAACAACAACACCAATAACACCAAACCCACACAAAACAACATATTAAAAATAAACAAGAAAAAAAGAAAAACAAAGACAAAAACAAAACAAAATGAAAAAAAAACACTACCCCCCCCCCCCCCCCACACACACACACACACACACAGAGAAAACTAATGAATACTTTCTTTTCTTTTTAAATCAATTGAACACACACACACACACACACACACACACACACACACACACACACACACACACACACAACACACATCTCCTCCACCACACACACACACACATATATATATATATATATAATATATTATATACAATATGATATATGATTAATACAATATATAGTATCATATCTATCTAGTATCTCTCTCTCTGTCCTCTCTCTCTCTCTCTCTCTATATATTATATATATATATATATATATAATATATATATATACTCCATACACATAAAAGAAAAAACAAGAAACAACCCGAATAGAATTTAGATACGAAGCAAAAAGTAAAAGCGTATCATGTTACATTTCATGATCAAATCAATCCTCCCCGTTCTTCTCCTCGCCCGTTTTTCCACAAACACACATATATATATATTATATATATATATATATATATATATATATATATATATATATATATATATATATATATATATTCAAATACCTTGACAGACTAGGCACTAATTCATTTTCATTAGCCTAAGAAAACTGTCAACAATGACATCCATTCCCTCCCCTCTTCCCCTGCCTCACACATGCATGCATGTGCGCTTTTCGATTTAAATACAAATTTACGTGAAGCCTTTAATCTGATTTTTTCTAAAACAACCCATTCAGGCAAAATAACTAACATATAAAATCATCCACTGGCTGGAACATCAGCAACAGTCAATAAGATGATCCAAAATAAGAAGGAAAAAAGACAGCGACAAAAAACCAAACCAAACAAAAGTAAATATCAAGCATACATACAAACAAACAGAAACAAAGCAAAACAACAAAACCAACCCCAAACCAAACAGACAAGGTCAAACAAACCAACCAAAAAACCCCCCAAATAACAGAGAAAAAGGAGAGAGAGAGAGAGAGAAAACCACACACAGACACTCTCTCTCTCTGTGTCTATCTATCTATCTATGTTTGGGCCCGAAACTTTTCCCCCATCCATTAGAACATGAGTGGTGGTCTGGGCGCTAGTCTTTCAGATGAGATGATAAACCGAGGTCCCGTGTGTTACGCAAAATTATAAAGTGCACGTAAAAGAACCCATGGCAACAAGAGAGTTGTCCCTGGCAAAATTCTTAGAAAAAAGCCTCTCTGATAGGGAAACAAATACAGTTGCAGACCAAAAAAAAGAAAAGGTGGCACTGCTCTTGTAGCGATGCACTCTCCCCGGGGAGAGCAGCCCGAATTTCATGCAGAGAAATTTTGTGACTTAAAGTGGTATAAATAAATAAATGAATAAATAAATAAACAATAAAATATGTGTATAATGTGACACTCCACCACATAGTGAGTCGCATTGGGCCAGATGTCAATTTTAAGTTGTTAACATTGTTAATCTGCAATAAAAAGGCTGTTCAATACAGAAAACGAATTGAAAATCTTGCAATACTATGAACAGTTATTTCAATTTAAAATGGTACACTGCAGAAAGTGACAAAGGAGAAATTCACAAGTTTCGCATTTTAGTAGCTGGTCAAAATGAGAGCTTGGGTGTTTAAAAAGGTGCTTTTAATTTAAAGCAAAAGAAAACAAAACTATGCCTTGATACTTCAGTACAAGGTAGAAGAATGTCTGTAGTTTTATAATCTATCAAACTCTCAAAATGAAGCTCAAAATCGGCAACTTGACCCCCACCTGCCTAAAATGGCTCCTAGTGGAAAAGTGGGTGAGGTGCACAGCGACTTATTTCATGGAGTGTCTGTTATATATACTGCACACACACACACACGCACACACACATATATTTATATATACATAAATACATTTTTAGACATAAGCACACACATATACACACAAAAGCAAAGTGTACCAGGGTCTATTACATACCAGCAGATTGGTACTCCTATAAAGAAATATTAATACATATAGCTGTATAAACCTGGGTGATAAAAGATTTATGATGACAATAATAACAACATCAGTGGCGCCTCCATCTTCCACCCCATGCACACGTGCTACATGCAACATTGCATTGATTTCAGGTATGACAATAAACCACAATATAAACATGTTTAAGTGAACCAGAAAAGTGTGATGCATAAAGCAAAGATAATGGTATAAGTTTACAAGTCATGTTCTAAATACTTATTTGTGAAAGGATTTTTTTTTAAAAAGATGTGTTTACTTTAAAACTGAACTTTGTTTTTGATACATTTCAATTTTTGGGGAGCTTATTCCCTAAATCACTGCCTGAATACAAGAAGCTCGATTTGTACATGTTATTTCTGGGTCTTGGAAATGCTAGCAAATGGTTGTGTCTATACTAGTTAATTTTGAAAGAGTTTGCAATCTTTGGAGGAGCATTTCCATAACAACATTTTTCATAAACACAGCTTTATTGAATAAAAGTCTGTTTCGAAAAGTCAGGACATTTATTTGCTTATAATGCTCATTAGTCAGAGAGCTTGATTTTAACAAGATTTTCTGCTCATATATGTAAACAATGAATGAATTTTAAGTTCGTTTCACTGCAGGTATCCCAAATTGTTGAAGCTTAGTCAGTGATACTTGGTAGGTAAAATATGACCACCCAAAAAAGTTTTTGAGAATGATTATTTAGAAAGTGTGTGTGTGTGTGTTTGTGTGTGTGTGTGTGTGTGTGTGTGTGTGTGTGTGAGAGAGAGAGAGAGAGAGAGAGAGAGAGAGAGAGAGGGGAGAGAGAGAGAGTGAATGAATGAATGAATGAATGAATGAATGAATGATGATGTCTTTATTTTTCAAGGGTAACAGAATAAGCATAGCATACTTTTTTCATCCGGCTCTTGCCCTGATTAGGGACTATCAACAAAACAAACACAGAACACCCCCACCCCACCCCAAACAACCCCCCCCCCCCTCCCCAACTACATCAACAACAACGAAAGTTCAACCTATGATTTAAAGAAAGAGATAAATGTGTATTCAACAAACACATATTCCTGAATGGAGAGAGAGAAGGGGGTAAAGAGAGAGAGAAGGAGAGGTAAAAAGAGAGAGTTATATAATGAGCACATGCATGCACAAGCTTACATTCAACTTCCAATGACACAAGAGGTAGGGTGGGAAAAGGCTGGGGACAGTGAATGAATATTGTTGCTATATTGTTGTTAATGTTGCTTTACAAGATTCAGCGCTATATAAATTCCATATATTATTATTTATTATTATTATTATTTTTATATATATTATATATGTTATATACATATATTATAATATATATATATTATATACATATATTATTATTTATTATTATTTATATATTATTAGTTATTATTATTATTATTATATCCTGTGTTATTCCAGCTATGAGGAGACTCCAACAGCTGCAGCATGTACTATGCCTGCAGCACTCCTTCACCTCAGCCTGCAACACCCAGAATGTCATCCAGGTGTCTCCAGAAATCAGCCGTTTTGATGAGAAAGTTCACATCCAGCTGCAAGGTCTTCCCAGCCACGGCAAAGTCACCTTGCACACCCTGGTAGAGGGTGTTTGGCAGCGAAACGACATCCAGTTTGCTTCGTGCGGCCACTACACAGCCAACCAGATGGGAGAAGTGGATTTGGAAAAAGATGCCTCCACAGGTGGCACATACACAGGTGATTTTCTTTCTTTTTTGTTTTGTGTGTTTTTTTTGTTCCTTGGCTAGAGCTCCGAGGTTCAACAATAGTGAGTTTTGTATATGCAAACCATTTTTGTCCACTGTTAATATAGTCACATTCCAACACCTGTGTGCATACATTTTTCAAAATAAGCTCATCCATTCTTCCTGGCACAAAATGGCCTACTCTTTTGAAAGGTGAAACAGGGTTTTAACATGTGCGTAAGCTGTTCTGAATACATTCGCACCCGGGATCTTGGTTTATAGTCTCATCTGAAGGACTTTCAGGAGAGTAGAGTCTATACTGATGTTAACTCATCATCAACCATTACACCCAGTGGTGTGTAGGGCAGCAACAAAGCGCTTCCACTCCTGCCTATCCTGGGCTAACCTAGTCACTGATCCCCAAGAGTGCTGCATGGCCTTCATCTCACTTTCTACAGTCCTCCTCCACGTTGCTTTCGGTCTTCCTTTCTTTCTCCTTCCTTCTGGGGTCCAGTGCAATGCTGTTCTTGTGATTGACTGTGGGTCTCTTCGGAGGATGTGCCCAATCCACTTCCACCGTCATCTGGTGATGATGGTTCCCATGTCTTCCTGCCTGCATCTCCGTAGTAGGTCTTCATTGGAGATCTTCTCTGGCCAAAAGATCCGGAGAATTCTTCAGAGGCATACAGTGTGAAAGGATCGAAGTTTGGTAAGATCCGCTTCCGTCATCCTCCAGCACTCAGAACCGTACAGGAGCGTAGATACAACACAGCTCTGGTATAGCTTCAGCTTGGTGTTGGTGCTGTACTGAGTTGATCTCCAGATATTGTTCATCTCCCTAAACTTACTCCTGGCCTTGCCCAGTCTGTTGTGGATGTCTTCTTTTTTGCCGCCCTCTGGTTTGATGATGCTGCCAAGGTATGTGAACTCAAGGGGGAAAAAATCCCCTTAAGCAGGCGCCTAGGTGGTGGTTCAGTCCCCTGCTGTCAGATCACAAAAGCAACATTGTAACCGCTAGTCCACCCCACCCCACACACAGGTAATCAAAGGGGCAACTGGGGTATGTAAAGATGGAAAAATGGTGTGCTGCAAGTGCTGAGGTCTGCTGCCACTCAAAATGGCTGAGGAAGAAACGCTGACTGTCAGCTGTGAATAAATTCACAGATTTCTGACATTGACAGGAGAGTGCATGGATCATACTTGTCATGGAGTAAAATCACAAACATTGCTTTCACTCTGTTATAACCTTTTACCTGAGACATAAAGAAAATTGTAGCTGTTGGCACTTACCAAGAAAATAAGATTTGAATGGAACAAGCAGAGGTGGAGCTGACGTCACAAAACTGACAGGCTGTGCATGAAGGCTTCATGCTATACTTTACTTAGATAGGCCATGCTTACTGCATGGTACCTATCCATGAGATTGTCTGTTAGGGCTTTAAGTTCATTCTTTAAAGGGAGCAGCTATGATAACTTCTACTAAGAGTTTGTTGAAAAGTATAACATTTTATTTGTTTCGAGTGCATTTTATGTTCTCTGTGATTCTCAAAATATGTGTGCTTGAATTTTCCTTGGTGGCTACGATATCCAGAAATCTGTAGGCACTTGATGTCTCATGGCTTTAATCATCTTTATCTATTTTCATTTTATCTGATTTTATTTATTCTTTCATTTTGAGGATAATGGAATAAGCACTCATGTACTTATTTAGATCCAGTCCTTCTGTGCCTGTGGCTTTGTAAATTTTGTCATCCGTTCCCACCGGTACCCAATGGCCTGCTCTTCTGAAAAGTGGAACAGGTTTTAATGTGTGCACAAGATGTCATGTGTGCACAACGGGTTGCGCTCATAATCTGATGGCCCAGAACCTCGGTTTATACTAGTTATAGTGCTGGGCCTCTGTTTTATAGATCTGACAGCACACGGGACCTCAGTTTCTACTCTCCTCCAAAGGACTGTTGGGGGGAGTGGAGTCAGCACTGATGTTTACTTTTGTGTTGTGTAACCCATGAACAGTTCATTCATAAAGTTTCTTGAGGCGTCTCCATCGGTACCACTGCAGTTATTGCTAGTGTCACCATTACAATCTTTATTTCAGGATCTGTTTTTGACCATCGTGTACACCATCACCTCCGTTGTCATTGACCATCATCATCATTACTGCATCTACCATTTTTATCTCACTAACCATCATCATCATCATCATCATCATTGACGTTACTGCAGCTGTCATTCTTATCATTTGTTGTATTACATCTGTATCACAGACTGTATATTTTTTCAGGTGTGGAACCCATGGGATTATTCTGGAGCATGAGGGCCAACCCCTTCGGTCCTAAAAATGTCCGCCTGGTGGCTCGAAACGTGGAGCAGCCAGTGTCGTACAAGCTGTCGGTTTACCAAGACCACCTGTCTGTGGATGACATTTTCAAGGACAGGGCGCAGCATCAGCCGCTAGCCACCAAGATGCTGGACCGTGCCATTCTGGGGCCAGGAGTGAGGAGGGTTCCAGTGATGGAAGGGAAGCTCCGGGGCACGCTCTTTTTGCCACCAGGTAGGTTGTGGGTTTTTAAAAAAAATAATTTAATTTATTTTATTGCTATCACTTCCATGAGAAAAGGTAGGTTATGCTTTGAGCAGGTTATTTTTTTTGTGCTCCTTGGATAGAGCTCCGAGGCTCCCCGATGGTGAGATTTTGCATATACGACCGTTTTTACCTACCATGAAGATAGCTGCATGCTGACTTCAGGGATGCATGCTGGGTATGTTTGGGTTTCCATAACCCACTGAATGCTGACATGAATTACGGGATCTTTAACGTTCATATTTGATTTTCTGCAAGTGTCTATACACATAGGGAGTTAAGGCAATGGCAGGTCTGCACTTGAAGTTGACCTGGGAGATTGTGAAAATCCCCACCCTTAATTCACCTGACACTCACAGAGATCCCAACCTCAACTTCATGGACCCGTGGGATTGAAGTCAACAGCCTTAACCATTCAGCCATAGCATCTGTCGTGTAGGTTATAAAATGCATAGGTTCTTCTGTATTCCTATGTAAAGGTGTTTGCTTATTGTTACCTTCTGTTTAGTGTCCTATCATTTGACCTCCTCCTTGTCAGGTAGGCCTAATTTGGACTCAAAGTAGATATTAACATCTCTTCACAAAAGGGAGAATGGCTACCTTTGAGATAAGATAAAAAAGGAAGGGAAAAAACGGCTAGACATGCAAAACCCCACTCCCGCACTGAAGTATTGCTGGCTTGAATCTGTGCTCTTCTGGCCTGGAGCTTCAAGGTTCACCAGTGGTGAGGTTGTTGGCTATGTGGCTGACTGCTTTTACCCACCATTAAGGTAGCTGCATTCTGACTTCAGGGACAATGTCTGGACACAACAGAACACCATTGTACATGCGTTTTGTCAATATATTTTTTTTGCCATCCGTTCTTACTGGCACAAACAGCCCTCTCTTCAGAAAGGCAGACGGGGTTGTAATGCATGTGCAACACTACTGCATGCGTTTGTACAAGTGTCCTCGGCTTTAAGTCGTATCCAAAGGACTTTTGGGGGGGAGTGGAGTCAGTATAATGTATTGTATGTTTGTCCGTCGTGTTCGACGATGACCTCCAAAACAGCAGAGGAGGCAGCTGCTGTTTCGGAAATTGGGCAGAAATTTGATTATAGTGGAGATGCCTTGCCCACAGTACATCACCACTCTCTCAGCCAAGTGGGCACAAGGACAGTCAGCGTTGGAGATGTTCTCCAAAGGCCAACTAGCCCCCAGGGCTGCAGCACATCACATAAGGACTGTGCAAGTCAAGCCTCCTAGTCAGAGAGTCACAGTCGATCACTAAAGACAAAGCTGTAAAGTGGAATTCCATGAGTGGGAAAGCCACTGGTCATACAGCCTCTCACTTTGCTGTTGCCCCCAGCGTCAGTGGTTTAATCAAGAACTGTGATAAACCCCAGGCTATTGATGTTAAAGTAAAGACAGGGAAAAAATCCTCTTGAGAACAGGCAACTCAGTGGTGGCCCGAACTTTGGCATTATTCCAGGCAGTCAACTTGTGAGCACAATGCTCTACCCACTAGGCTGTCCTCCCCCCCATGCAGCATCTAATGTCAATGATAGCTGTATGAGAAAACCCAGGGTAGACACCCCCCACTCCCCCTCTTTCTTGGATGTGTACATGCACATACACACATATGTACAACTACAGATCTGCATTAACAAATATATGTTTACAAGCTCTTACATGTATACACATACATACACGCACACACACGCACACACACACATATACACACATGCGCATGCATACATGCACACAGGCATGCATACACGAACACACACACGTTTCTGTGTGATTATCTAGTACCCATTAACTAAAGCCAGCTAAGCTGTGAATATTATGAATGAATTAAAGTGATTTGATTTAGTGGGTGTGTGTGTGTGTTTATTTGTGTGCGCGTGCATATAATTTATTTGTGTTTGTGTGCATGCATGTGCGTGCACGTGAATGTGTGTGTGTGCGTGTGCGTGCATGTGTGTGTGTCTGTGTGTTCACGTGTGTGTGTTTGCATGCATGCATGTGGATATGTGTGTATGTTCACATGTGCGTGTGTGCGTATGTGTGTGTGTCTGTGTGTTCACGTGTGTGTATTTGCATGCATACATGTGGATATGTGTGTATGTTCATGTGTGTGTATGTGTGCGCATGCTTGCATGCATGCATCAACAGGTGAAGGCCCGTTCCCAGGGGTGGTGGATATGTTTGGCATGGCTGGCGGTCTGATGGAGATTCGAGCTGCCCTGTTAGCATCTCACGGCTTTGCTGCCTATGCCTTGCCCTTTTTCCGATACCAAGATCTTCCCAAGACTGCAGTAGATCAAACTTTTGACTATTTTGAGGTAAAAAGACATTTTTTGATGATCGGTAATAATATGCAGAAGAGATGTATAAGTCACTGATCACTATCCCATAGTCCCTTGGACCGTGGGGGCACTAATGAAGATTTTGAAGCAATATGTCAAGTAAAAAAACCCACCACTTTGATCATCCTATGAAGGGCAATTACAATACTGACAGGCACATTGATACAAAATCACAATCTCGATACATTTCATATTGATTTAAACATTCCAAGATATCTTCAAATAAGTATGTATATTTATATAGACATGTGCACATGAGTCAATGGATTCAGGCCCCAAATCAGAACTCTCTCTGCTGGAACATAAATTATAATCACGACAACAAAAGTCAACGGATATAGATGTTTATTCTGATGTTATCTATTACAATTTTCTATGAAAATCTTGATGTTTTTCAATTTAACAGATACTTGCAGTTGATTTTTTCCCCAAACAAAATCAGATCAGTACAAAAAAAACATAGAAAAGCAAATAAAGAATAAAGAGACCTAGCTTGGCACACTACTAGTATGGAAGCAGAATTGATATCAAAGTAAATTACCAAGTGTTTTATATTGTTGGTTGTTTTTTAACATGGCTTTATTTACCTGAGTGTGTTCATGTGTGAGTGCATGGACACATTTGTTTGCTTGTGTTTTGTGTGTGTGCGTGCGCATGTGTGTGTGTTGTACATGTGTGTGTGTATGTGTGCTTGTGTGTGTGAGTCATATATTTTACATTTTCAGATGACATATTGAGTACATAAAATGTCTGGGGTTGTCATCAGGCCATCTGTCTAGAAAGAAACATTGAAAAAAAATAAACCTGAAAAGCAAACAGACAACAATACATCCTGCATTGAAGGAAATGATGGTGATGATGATAATAATAACAATGATAACAAAAATTATAATGATGTTAATCTGATTTTTTTTAAACCTAAGCAAAATCATTCAGGCATATCATGTTTCAACATCCAGCACATACAACACACATAAACATGCACATAATTATATCTATAATGAAAGGCAAACACTCACCTCCTCCTGCTAATATTTGCTAAACACAGTTGTGAAGACATATACCTGCACCCACACATGCATGCACTAATGCATTCATGCACACACACACACACACACACACACACACACACACACACACACACACACACACATACACACACAAATGTATGAGTGTGTGCGAGTGCATGCGCATGTGCATTCGTGCATGTGTGTTGTATGTGCGTGTGTGCACGCGTACGTGTGCCCACAGGCGCATGTTCCCAATAATTCAGACTGGTTTGTTGTTTGAAATCGTTTGTCTTGAAGGAGGCAGCCAGGTGGCTGGCATCTCACCCATCAGTGACCCCGGGTGGCATCGGGGTGATAGGGGTGTCTGGGGGGGCTGCCTATGGTGCCATGATGGCCTACATGTGTCCTGAGGTCAGTGGTTTGTGTGTCAAAGTCAAAGTGGTTTGTGTGTCAAAGTCAAAGTGGTTTGTGTGTCAAAGTCAAAGTCAAAGTGGTTTGTGTGTCAATGTCAAAGTCAAAGTCAAACTTTTATTTTCAGATGGTACATTGAATAAGCAGTGTATTTGCTTTTATTTCATCAAGCCATCTATCTAAAGAAAGAAAAAAGCGAGAGAGAAAAAAAAGATAATGTATATGCAGACATAGAATAAAAAACCTAATCTATGGTAAACTAAACAAATCAAACAAGAAAAACAATAACGTATGCATATGTGGAATTAAAAACAAAACAAAAAAACCCAGAAAAATATTAGACTATACAATTCAAATAATTCAAAAATCTTGAAAAAATATCCGTCATAACACAAACAAGCAACAAAGAAAAACCAAACCAAAACAAACAAAGAAGACAAAACAGAATAAAAATAAAAAACCCACATCAACTGCTTCCCCCCCCCCCCCCCCCCCCTCACACACACATTCACACACAAACCTTCAACCATACAAACAACTGAATAAAACAACAACAACAAAAAGATGAATCAACAAGAACAACCACAACAAGGAAATAAACAATCAAACAAACACAAATATACATACACAACAACAACAGCGACAATAACTAACATAGGACAAGAATAACAGCCAAGACAAATGAAGAACAATATAGAACTAACAAAAGACGAGAAAAAGAGTCCAAAATATCCCCTCCCCCTCCCCAAGAAAACCACCCTAAACCCAAAACAAACAAAAAGCAAAATAAACCAGAACCCCACCCTCACCACTACCAACAATAACAACAACAACAACCAAATGGATATAAACGGAGGAAACTGATGTATCATTTAAACACTTACATACACATACACATCCTCACCCATATCCCCTTCACCACATAATATACTATATATAATCTATAGGTATTATATGTAAGTATACCTGTGCCATGTGTGTGCAGTGTGTGTGTGTGTGTGGTGTGTGTGTGGTGTGTGTCTGTGTGTATGTTTTGTTATTGGCTTTTTTTTTTGGGGGGGAGGGGGGTTGTTGGGTGGTTGTTGTTTTTTTAGGGGGGGGATGTTTTTGTTTTGTTTATTTGCTTTGTCTTCATGTTATTTTTTATATGTGTGAATTGGAATGTTCCAATACATGAGTTTGTGGGTAAATGCTGAAAGTTTTAAAGAAAGTGTGTGTGTGTGTGTATGTGTTCAGTTTTACGTCTCTTCACAAAAAGGGATATTAGACAAAATGTTGAGTGCGTGGGTACATGTATGCGTGTGTTCAAGTGTTTACAGGCATGTATGTAAGCATGGATAGTGCATGCATGCGCTCAAGCACATATTGTTTGTACCAACGTCTATAGGTATTATATGTAAGTATACCTGTGCCGTGTGTGTGTGTGTGTGTGCAGTGTGTGTGTGTGTGGTGTGTGTGTGGTGTGTGTCTGTGTGTATGTTTTGTTATTGGCTTTTTTTTTGGGGGGAGGGGGTTGTTGGGGGTTGTTGTTGTTTTTTTAGGGGGGGGGGGGATGTTTTTGTTTTGTTTATTTACTTTGTCTTCATGTTATTTTTTATATGTGTGAATTGGAATGTTCCAACACATGAGTTTGTGGGTAAATGCTGAAAGTTTTAAAGAGTTTTTATCGATGCTTTATTCAATATAGTATTTCTTTTTCGTCAGTATGCTGGCATGAAACACTGAATTCTTTATTTTCCTTTTTTTTCTTCTTTTTTTTCTTCTGTTCCTCAACTAGAACGTCAAGGTTTACCAATGGTGAGGGTTTTGCGTATGAGTCGTTTTTTTCCTGCCATTAATAATAAATAATAATATATGGAATTTATATTGCGCTGAATCTTGTAAAAACAAACAAATCGAAGTGCTTGCACTCAAATCATTTACACGCATGCAACTCTCCTTAAACATAATAAACAACATATTTCAAATCCATGCGCGCACACACACGTACGCACAAGCACACACACACACATACACACTTGCAAACACACTTAGGAGGTGAAGGATGCTGTTGAAAATTACGGACAGATATGAGGGGAAAGTCTCAGGTAGAAAATAAGTGTGTTTTGAGGCTGGATTTGAAGGTGTCAAATGAAGGCTTTTGGCGAAGTGAAAGAGGGAGGTTATTCCAGGTGGATGGACCAGAAACAGAGAAAGAGCGACGGCCAACAGTGGTTTGTTTGAATCTGGGTGTTCGAAAGCACAAAGTATCTGCGGCTGAACGAAGGGAACGGGATGGAGTATACAGGTGAAGACAGTTACAGAGATAAGAGGGTGCAGATTTGTGGAGACATTTGAAACAGAGGGTATTGATCTTATACTTAAGTTGTTGTGAGACAGGCAGCCATTGAAGAGATCGCAGAAGAGGAGTGATGTGTTCAGATTTTTTTCTTTCTTAGGACCAGTCGAGCTGCAGTGTTTTGTATGCATTGAAGAGAGTGGATGGATGATGCTGGTAGGCCAACCAAAAGAGAATTACAGTAGTCTAGACGTGATAGAATGAGAGATGTGACAAGCTTGGAAGTTGCATCAGTGGACAGATACTTGCAAATCGCGCTTATGCGCCGTAATTGATAGTAGCAAGACTGGCAGGTCTTGGTGATGAATTTTTTCATAGAGAGTGTGTTGTCAAGAACTACTCCTAAATACTTCACAGAGTTGGCCAATGGAACTGATTCAGGTAGCTGCATTCTGACTTCAGGGATGGTGTCTAAACACAACACTTGTGTACATGCATATTTTTTTTAAAAGTTTGTCCTCTGTTCCTACCTGCACAAAATGGCCTACTCTTCTGAAAGGCAGAACAGGCTTTTGACATTTCCGTAAGATGTTATGCATGCATTCACACATGGGGCCTCAGTTTATAGTCTCACCTGAAGGACTTTGACATGCAGTTTGATTTTCTCATCAAACTGAGAAGAAAGGGCAAGGCTGGGAATCAAACCTAGAACCTCATGGTTTACTTGTTAGGCAGGTGAACATCTTAACCATCCTGCCACCTGCCTTCTTACACTGAATGTTAAAAATGTAATGACCAATGGTGAGATAATGTGTTTGTGACTTTTTTGACCCATCATGAAGGTAGCTGCATTCTCACTTGGGGGATGTATGCTGGGTATTTTCATGTTTCCGCAACCCACTGAATGTTGACATGAATTACACTATTCACAGGATCTTTAATTTACATATTTGATCTTCTGTGTGTGTGTGTGTGTGTGTGTCTATATTATATATATGAAGGAAATGAAGGCACTGGCAGGTCTGCCCTTGAAGTTGACCTGGGAGATTGTAAAAACCCCTACCCTTAAGTCACCAGACGCCACCAAGATTCGAACCCATGACTTCATGGACCCAGGGGATTGAAGTGAAACGGTCTGAACCACTGGGCTAAAGCACCCTTCATGCAAATGTTAAGACCTGTTCAGCTATTTCAGTATTTGGAAGAGTAGGCCATTTGTTCTGGTAAGAATGGATGACAAAAAATATATATTTTAAAAAAAACAACTGCATGGACACTGGTGTCATATTTTTGACATCTATCCCAAAAGTCAGAATGCTGCTACCTCAGTGGTGTGCAATAACGGTTGTAAACACACACACAAAAATCTCACCAGTGGTGAACCTTGAAGCTCTAGCCAAGGAACAACAACAACAAAACGAATAGACATCATCCCTGAAGTCAGAATGCGCTGGGCCCGACTTGTCAGGTGCTTAACAGCAGCACAGGGCATTTTCGTTCATGCAACAGACAACAATGAGCTGCTGCTGTCCGAGTGTTTGTGGAAGAAGAAGAAGAAGAAGAATGCGAGTACTTTGATGGTAGGGGCAAAAACGGCCGCATACACCAAACAGTCTTAACCATCGGTGGATCTGGGAGCTCTAGCCGAGGAGAAAGAAAAGAAGAAAAAAAAAGAGAGAGAAGAAAAGTGTGGAGGAGTCTAGTGTTGGTGGGTATGCTGACAGAAAGTGGAGGAGTCTAGTGTTGGTGGTGGGTATGCTGACACAAAGTGGAGGAGTCTAGTGTTGGTGGGCATGCTGACAGAAAGTGGAGGGAGGAGTCTAGTGTTGGTGGTGGGTATGCTGACAGAAAGTGGAGGGAGGAGTCTAGTGTTGGTGGGTATGCTGACACAAAGTGGAGGAGTCTAGTGTTGGTGGGTATGCTGACACAAAGTGGAGGAGTCTAGTGTTGGTGGTGGGTATGCTGACAGAAAGTGGAGGAGTCTAGTGTTGGTGGCTATGCTGACAGAAAGTGGAGCAGTCTAGTGTTGGTGGGGATGCTGACAGAAAGTGGAGGGAGCAGTCTAGTGTTGGTGGGTATGCTGACAGAAAGTGGAGGGAGGAGTCTAGTGTTGGTGGGTATGCTGACACAAAGTGGAGGAGTCTAGTGTTGGTGGCTATGCTGACAGAAAGTGGAGGAGTCTAGTGTTGGTGGTGGGTATGCTGACAGAAAGTGGAGGGAGGAGTCTAGTGTTGGTGGGTATGCTGACACAAAGTGGAGGAGTCTAGTGTTGGTGGGCATGCTGACAGAAAGTGGAGGGAGGAGTCTAGTGTTGGTGGGTATGCTGACAGAAAGTGGAGGAGTCTAGTGTTGGTGGTGGGTATGCTGACAGAAAGTGGAGGGAGGAGTCTAGTGTTGGTGGGCATGCTGACAGAAAGTGGAGGGAGGAGTCTAGTGTTGGTGGGTATGCTGACAGAAAGTGGAGGGGTCTAGTTTGTGGTGGTATCTGACAGAAGTGGAGGGAGGAGTCTATTGTTTGGGGGCATGCTGACAGAAAGTGGAGGGAGGAGTCTAGTGTTGGTGGGTATGCTTACAGAAAGTGGGGGAGTCTAGTGTTGGTGGGTATGCTGACACAAAGTGGAGGAGTCTAGTGTTGGTGGGCATGCTGACACAAAGTGGAGGAGTCTAGTGTTGGTGGGCATGCTGACACAAAGTGGAGGAGTCTAGTGTTGGTGGGCATGCTGACACAAAGTGGAGGAGTCTAGTGTTGGTGGGTATGCTGACAGAAAGTGGAGGGAGGAGTCTAGTGTTGGTGGGTATGCTGACAGAAAGTGGAGGGAGGAGTCTAGTGTTGGTGGGTATGCTGACAGAAAGTGGGGGAGTCTAGTGTTGGTGGGTATGCTGACAGAAAGTGGAGGAGTCTAGTGTTGGTGGATATGCTGACACAAAGTGGAGGAGTCTAGTGTTGGTGGGCATGCTGACACAAAGTGGAGGAGTCTAGTGTTGGTGGGTATGCTGACAGAGAGTGGAGGAGTCTAGTGTTGGTGGGTATGCTGACACAAAGTGGAGGAGTCTAGTGTTGGTGGGTATGCTGACAGAGAGTGGAGGAGTCTAGTGTTGGTGGGTATGCTGACAGAAAGTGGAGGGAGGAGTCTAGTGTTGGTGGCTATGCTGACAGAAAGTGGAGGGAGGAGTCTAGTGTTGGTGGCTATGCTGACAGAAAGTGGAGGGAGGAGTCTAGTGTTGGTGGCTATGCTGACAGAAAGTGGAGGGAGGAGTCTAATGTTGGTGGCTATGCTGACAGAAAGTGGAGGGAGGAGTCTAGTGTTGGTGGGGATGCTGACAGAAAGTGGAGGGAGGAGTCTAGTGTTGGTGGGCATGCTGACAGAAAGTGGGGGGAGGAGTCTAGTGTTGGTGGGGATGCTGACACAAAGTGGAGGAGTCTAGTGTTGGTGGGTATGCTGACAGAAAGTGGAGGAGTCTAGTGTTGGTGGGTATGCTGACAGAAAGTGGAAGAGTCTAGTGTTGGCGGGTATGCTGACAGAAAGTGGAGGGAGGAGTCTAGTGTTGGTGGTGGGGATGCTGACACAAAGTGGAGGGAGGAGTCTAGTGTTGGTGGCTATGCTGACAGAAAGTGGAGGGAGGAGTCTAGTGTTGGTGGCTATGCTGACAGAAAGTGGAGGGAGGAGTCTAGTGTTGGCGGGCATGCTGACAGAAAGTGGAGGGAGGAGTCTAGTGTTGGTGGGTATGCTGACAGAAAGTGGAGGGAGGAGTCTAGTGTTGGTGGGTATGCTGACAGAAAGTGGAGGAGTCTAGTGTTGGTGTGGGGATGCTGACACAAAGTGGAGGAGTCTATGTTGTGGGGTATGCTGACACAAAGTGGAGGAGTCTAGTGTTGGTGGTGGCTATGCTGACAGAAAGTGGAGGGAGGAGTCTAGTGTTGGTGGTGGCTATGCTGACAGAAAGTGGAGGGAGGAGTCTAGTGTTGGTGGTGGCTATGCTGACACAAAGTGGAGGAGTCTAGTGTTGGTGGTGGGTATGCTGACAGAAAGTGGAGCAGTCTAGTGTTGGTGGTGGGGATGCTGACAGAAAGTGGAGGGAGGAGTCTAGTGTTGGTGGTGGGGATGCTGACAGAAAGTGGAGGAGTCTAGTGTTGGTGGTGGGTATGCTGACAGAAAGTGGAGGAGTCTAGTGTTGGTGGTGGGTATGCTGACAGAAAGTGGAGGAGTCTAGTGTTGGTGGGTATGCTGACAGAAAGTGGAGGGAGGAGTCTAGTGTTGGTGGGCATGCTGACAGAAAGTGGAGGAGTCTAGTGTTGGTGGTGGGTATGCTGACACAAAGTGGAGGAGTCTAGTGTTGGTGGCTATGCTGACAGAAAGTGGAGGAGTCTAGTGTTGGTGGGCATGCTGACAGAAAGTGGAGGGAGGAGTCTAGTGTTGGCGGGCATGCTGACAGAAAGTGGAGGGAGGAGTCTAGTGTTGGTGGGTATGCTGACAGAAAGTGGAGGGAGGAGTCTAGTGTTGACGGGTATGCTGACACAAAGTGGAGGAGTCTAGTGTTGGCGGGTATGCTGACAGAAAGTGGAGGGAGGAGTCTAGTGTTGGTGGGTATGCTGACAGAAAGTGGAGGGAGGAGTCTAGTGTTGGTGGGTATGCTGACAGAAAGTGGAGGGAGGAGTCTAGTGTTGGTGGGTATGCTGACACAAAGTGGAGGGAGGAGTCTAGTGTTGGTGGGTATGCTGACAGAAAGTGGAGGGAGGAGTCTAGTGTTGGTGGGTATGCTGACACAAAGTGGAGCAGTCTAGTGTTGGTGGGGATGCTGACAGAAAGTGGAGGAGTCTAGTGTTGGTGGGTATGCTGACAGAAAGTGGAGGGAGGAGTCTAGTGTTGGTGGTGGCTATGCTGACAGAAAGTGGAGGGAGGAGTCTAGTGTTGGTGGCTATGCTGACACAAAGTGGAGGGAGGAGTCTAGTGTTGGTGGGTATGCTGACACAAAGTGGAGGAGTCTAGTGGTGGTGGGTATGCTGACACAAAGTGGAGGAGTCTAGTGTTGGTGGTGGGGATGCTGACAGAAAGTGGAGGAATCTAGTGTTGGTGGTGGGGATGCTGACACAAAGTGGAGGAGTCTAGTGTTGGTGGTGGGGATGCTGACACAAAGTGGGGGAGTCTAGTGTTGGTGGTGGGGATGCTGACACAAAGTGGGGGAGTCTAGTGTTGGTGGTGGGTATGCTGACAGAAAGTGGAGGGAGGAGTCTAGTGTTGACGGTTATGCTGACAGAAAGTGGGGGAGTCTAGTGTTGGTGGGTATGCTGACAGAAAGTGGAGGAGTCTAGTGTTGGTGGCTATGCTGACAGAAAGTGGAGGGAGGAGTCTAGTGTTGGCGGGCATGCTGACAGAAAGTGGAGGGAGGAGTCTAGTGTTGGTGGGTATGCTGACAGAAAGTGGAGGAGTCTAGTGTTGGTGGGTATGCTGACAGAAAGTGGAGGGAGGAGTCTAGTGTTGGTGGGTATGCTGACAGAAAGTGGAGGGAGGAGTCTAGTGTTGGTGGGTATGCTGACACAAAGTGGAGGAGTCTAGTGTTGGTGGGCATGCTGACAGAAAGTGGAGGAGTCTAGTGTTGGTGGGTATGCTGACAGAAAGTGGAGGAGTCTAGTGTTGGTGGGTATGCTGACACAAAGTGGAGGAGTCTAGTGTTGGTGGGTATGCTGACACAAAGTGGAGGAGTCTAGTGTTGGTGGGTATGCTGACACAAAGTGGAGGGAGGAGTCTAGTGTTGGTGGTGGGTATGCTGACAAAAAGTGGAGGAGTCTAGTGTTGGTGGTGGGGATGCTGACACAAAGTGGAGGAGTCTAGTGTTGGTGGCTATGCTGACAGAAAGTGGAGGAGTCTAGTGTTGGTGGTGGGTATGCTGACAGAAAGTGGAGGGAGGAGTCTAGTGTTGGTGGGTATGCTGACAGAAAGTGGAGGGAGGAGTCTAGTGTTGGTGGGTATGCTGACAGAAAAGTGGAGGAGTCTAGTGTTGGTGGTGGGTATGCTGACACAAAGTGGAGGAGTCTAGTGTTGGTGGGCATGCTGACAGAAAGTGGAGGGAGGAGTCTAGTGTTGGTGGGTATGCTGACAGAAAGTGGAGGGAGGAGTCTAGTGTTGGTGGTGGGTATGCTAACAGAAAGTGGAGGGAGGAGTCTAGTGTTGGTGGTGGGTATGCTAACAGAAAGTGGAGGAGGATCTAGTGTTGGTGGTGGGTATGCTAACAGAAAGTGGAGGGAGGAGTCTAGTGTTGGTGGTGGGTATGCTAACAGAAAGTGGAGGGAGGAGTCTAGTGTTGGTGGTGGGTATGCTAACAGAAAGTGGAGGGAGGAGTCTAGTGTTGGTGGTGGGTATGCTGACAGAAAGTGGAGGGAGGAGTCTAGTGTTGGTGGGCATGCTGACAGGTGAAGGCGGTGGTGAGGATCAACGGTCAGACCCTGCACAGCATGATGGAGATGAAGGAGGACAAGCCAGGGGGCCGGCAGTTTAAGGTCGGTATGAGGTGAGTGGCTGCTGTTTCTCTGGGTCGTTTTCTTAGCTCATGCCACATTGTTCCATTGTAAAAAACAAAATATTTATTTAGTTATTATTTATTTATTTATTGATTGTTTCTCAGCTAGAGCTCTGAGATTCATCCATGTTGAGATTTTGACGACCGTTTTTGCCCATCATGAAGGTAGCTGCATTCCGACTTTGAGGATGTATGCTGGGTATGTTTCATGTTTCCCTAACCCACCAAACGCTGAACAATTAAGAAAAATAAATGACACTATCCCTGTAGTCAGAATGCGGCTACCTAAATGGTGTGTTGTGAGTGTGTTATGTGTGTGTTGTTGTGTGTGAGTGTGTATGTGTGTGTGTGTGTGTGAGTGTGTTGTGTGTGTGAGAGTGTGTGTGTGGTGTGTTGGTGTGTGTGTGTGTGTGTTGTGTGGTGTGTGTTGTTGTGTGTGTGTGTGTGTTGTGTGTGTGGTTGGGGGTGGTAACAGTCACATATGCCAAAATCTCACCATTGGTGAATTTCGAGCTCTAGCCGAGGCATGAAGAAAAAAACCCAACTCGTCCATAGCATGTCAGATTTCTGCTTTTGATATCGTTATTATGATGTTGTCAGAGTCGACCCGGACAAGTGTAGAATGACAGAGGAAGGTGTCTTCATGAAGGATGGATGGGTGGTGGACGATGATCAGATTTTACCTGTGAGTGGTGTAGCTCTGTTTGTAAGTTAGAACAGAGAGAGAGAGAGAGAGAGAGAGAGAGTGTGTGTGTGTGTGTCTGTGTGTACTCTTCTTCAGTTTAACGTCTTTTCTCATTAAGTGATATTAGTATTTACAAAATTCAAAATAGTTTCTACTATACAAATTTTCCAACAGTCCAGTTCTTAGTTTCTACCACATGCATACAAATTTCCCCCAAAGTATTTTCAAACTGTTGCTTTCTTTATTCTCATTTGTTAAGGAGAAAATTAGAGTTTGCATGAAGTATGAGACCCCACCATTTTTCCCCTGGACTTAACATCAGTGTTTAAGTATTCTTCAGATGAGACTTTAAACTGAGGTCCCATGTGCAAATATGCGCAGAACATTTTGTGCACATGTTAAAACCAGTTTGTTAAAACATGTTTCAACCTTTTGGAAGAGTAGGCCATGTGTGCCAGCAGGAACGGATGTCAGAATTTACAGAAACTGCATTCACACGGGGACTGAATGTAAAAAAGTACATGAGTACTTATTCATTTTCCTTATTGATAGTATCATTGTTAAAGATAATGATAAGAAGAGGAAGAAGAAGAAAAAGAAGAAGGATGACGATGACGATGATAATAGTGATGATGATAATAACAATAATAAAAAAATAGGATTATAACAACAACAACAATAACAACAATGATGCGCCTTCATTTTAACCGGGTTATTGTCAAACCGTATACTTTTTTTCACTTTGTCAGTTGTGGGAAAAAGATGTGCACATGCTGGCCCTGGTGTGCGAGGATGACGGCCAAGTGCACCCGTGGGTCAGCGAGCAGCACAGGCAGATGTACCCAGAACACCGCCGTCACCTGATGGAGGTAGTGTACTACCCCAAGGCAGGCCACCTGTTGGAGCCCCCCTTCACGCCTCTCTGTCGCGCCTGCTACAATCCGTACTTCGGTACGCTTCTTTTTTTAAAGAAAACAACAACAACAACTGTGTGGTTTAGTGTCATGGAAGGACGGTGGCAGGATGGTTAAGACGTTTGCCTGCCAACAAGCACAATAAACCGTGAGGTTCTGGGTTCGAATCCCAGCCTCGCTCTTTCTTCCCAGTTTGATTTTAAAAAAATCGAACTGAATGTCAAAGTCCTTTGGATGAGACTATAAACCGAAGCCCCGTGTGCAAACGCATGCAGAACATCTTGCACACACGTTAAATCCTGTTCCGCTTTTCGAAAGAGTAGGCCATTGTGTGCCGGTGGGAACAGATGACAAAATTTACAAAACTGCATACACATGGGGACTGGTTGTAAAAGAGCACATGAGTGCTTATTCCATTATCCTCGATATAAAACAAAAAAATCATCTGAGCGCTTTGATTTGTTGCTTTACAAGATTCAGCGCTATATAAATTCCATACATTATTATTATTATGTTCGTAGTTTTTTGGTTTTGTTGTTCTTTCGTAGTTTCATTTATTTATTACAAGTGATATCCCCCGAAGTTGGAATGTGGATACTTTAATGATGGGCAAAAACTGTCATATACGCAAAATCTTACCAGTGGTGAGCCTTGGAGCTCTAGCAGAGAAACAACCCTACCCCACCCCCTCCCCCCACTTCCCTCTCCAAAAAAGAAAACCCAAGAAAATACCAAAATATAAGTGATAGTGTTCAGACTGTTCTTGTTCCATTTTGTTGTCTATTTAATTTGAGTGTGTGTGTGTGTAAGTGTTGTGTGTGTGTGTGTAAGTGTTGTGTGTGTGTGTAGGGTGTGTGTGGTGTAAGTGTTGTGTGTGTGTGTGTAAGTGGTGTGTGTGTGTGTATGTGTAAGTGGTGTGTGTTAAGTGTTGTGTGTGTGTAAGTGTTGTGTGTGTTGTAAGTGTTGTGTGTGTGTGTGTGTAAGTGTTGTGTGTGTGTGTAAGTGGTGTGTGTGTGTGTGTAAGTGGTGTGTGTGTGTAAGTGGTGTGTGTGTGTGTAAGTGTGTGTGTGTGTGTGTAAGTGTTGTGTGTGTGTGTGTGTGTAAGTGTTATGTGTGTGTGTAAGTGTTGTGTGTGTGTAAGTGTTGTGTTGTGTGTTGTGTGTGTGAAGTGTTGTGTGTGTGTGTGTGTAAGTGTTGTGTGTGTTTGTGTGTAAGTGGTGTGTAGTGTGTGTTAAGTGGTGTGCGTGTGTGTGTGTGTAAGTGGTGTATGTGTGTGTAAGTGTTGTGTGTGTGTGTGTGTGTGTGTAAGTGTTGTGTGTGTGTGTGTGTTTCTTTACTTGGCTAGAGCTCCAAGGTTCACCTATGGTGAGATGTTTATGTAAGCAACTGTTTGTTCCTCACCACTAAGGTAGCCACATTCCACTTTTGGGAACACAATTGGGAAATGAACCTACCAGTTATGCCAGGACAGTCAGGAGGTGCGCCTTTTTGCTGTTTCTGATTTTCAACTGTTGTGGGTTCTTATGACGTGCACAAGTCGTCTAGAGTCTGCTCTGAAAGACTTGACCTTCAGTTTGATTTTCCTGTCAAACTGGGAAGAAAGGGCAAGGCTGGGAATTGAATCCAGAACCTCACGGTTCACTTGTTAGGCAGGTGAATGCCTAAACCATCCTTCCACCTTCCTTCTTGATTTTTGTGTTAAATGATAGTGTCCAGTCTGAGAATTGGACACTGCCATCTTCTGTTCCACATGGAAAACAGATCTGCTACCCCCCCCTCCTCTCTCTCTCCTTCCCAAATTTAACAGTAGTATTCTTAACAGCTTGAAACTAGGTTTTGCCACATTTTATCCGATTTTTAAGCAGCCATCAGTGTCAGTGCTTGTTTGTTAAGTTCATCATCAAGCACATCTGTAAAATAACAGCGACAACAAAAGTAATCCGTACATTGCATCTGAGTGATCAGCTGAGAAAACATTACACAGCCTGTGTTCTTAGAGAGGATTGGTATGAGCTGGCAAGTTGTGAACAGCAGTAGATACCAGTGTTGATTCAAGGCCGCACATTTGTGGGATTCCTGCATATTTTGCCTCCTGAATTTCATCAAAATGCTTTGTGTTTCCACTTTGACTAGTTTGCAGGATCATGCGTTTCTGAGAGTGAATGATCATGGGGAAAAAATGAAGTCTAGTAATGAAGAATGATGCTCACTCTGTATCACTCGTCATGAATAGTCTGTACTATGAAAAACAATTTGGTTTTCAATCAATATTAGTTCTCAACTGTTAGTTCCACATCAGAAAAAGATAGTTGTGTGTTATGGTGTATACAACTTTTGCAGAGTAAAGTTTGCAGGTGACAGAGACTGTGTATGAGGTGTAACATAGTGAATTTAGAACAATTTAATCACTGATTAAAATGATAATCATAAGTAATAATCAAACTCTGCAAAACGTCCATTTTCTCAATCGTTCTTTGTATTAGTCTTGTGATGATTCATATGCAGCCTTTGACATTAGAATGTATCTTTTGATATTGATTTTTCCCCTCTAAAAATCCTTTTCTCAGACTTACTTTCAGTGATCTTTACATGACAGTGTTCTAAATAATGGTGTACATAAATTTCTTCTCCTTCACTGAACACTCAGACAGCAACTATTGTTTGTCATATGAGTGAAAATGTGTTGCACTGCTGTTAAGTGCCTGACAAGTCAGGCCCAGCATATCGGACCTCAGAGAGAATTGTATATCTTGTAAATCGTTCTGGAAAAAAAGGCAGGAGAATGGACCAAGAAGGCAGAAAACAGACAAGAAGGAAATGACAGAAAGAAAATAAACAAGGCAGAAACATAGAGAAGGTTAGAAAAGAGGGAATTTATTGCACAGAATTTCCAGAAGGTGGAGCTGCTATTGATATTGACAGGCTCCCACCATTCCCATTGGGGGAGGAAGAGGGAATGTACTTAAGTAAATCCAAGCATCTCCACTGATTCTTGCTGTATTCACAGTTCATTCCACACTGAAGGAATGGTAGCTACACACATGTTTGGATAACAGCGGATTCATTCTTGTCTTCCAGCTAAAGACTTAGTGTGGGGAGGCTATGTCCGAGAACACGCTGCCGCCCAGGAGGACGCATGGCCTCGAGTGCATCAGTTCCTACGCAAACATCTTCCTTCCGCCCGTTAGTGTGTGTTTGCTCCAAATGCAGTCCCTCGTCGATGGCTGCAACGAAATGGCGTCAAGACAGATGGGAAGAAAAGAAGTGTGTGGCAAGTCATTCACCGTTCAGCCTGAGGCTGATTCATGACATGGCCCAGATCAGCGTGGCACGGCTCAAAGCCGGTCATCTTGCAATAGAGGCAGACTCTTCTGCCAAACTCATCAAAGCCGTTTGTGCCAATTTAGGCAGGCATGAATGTTTTTCTTAGGTTTTTGACCATCTGTTTGGTGTAAATGTTCTCTTGACTACTGGTCGCATTTTGTTGTTTACCTACCTGTCTTTGTTGTGCTGTTAACTACTTACTTTTTGTTTGTTTGTTGTTGTTTTACTACTTACTGACCTGTTTTTGTGTGCTCTTAACTACTTAATTTTTTTTTTTTTTACTTACTGACCTCTTTTTATGTGCTGTTAACTACTTACTTTTTTTTTTACTTACCGACCTGTTTTCATGTGTTCTGTTAACTAGTTACTGTGTTTTGTTACATATCAACATATTTTGGTACGCTGTTAAACTTCTTACTGTGTTTTGTTACTTACCAACCTGTTTTTGTGTGCTGTTAAAACCACTTAATGTATTTTGTTACTTACCAACCTGTTTTGGTGTGTTGTTAACGTCTTACTGTACTTTTTTTGTTACTCACCAACCTATTTTTGTGTGTACTGTGTTAACTATTATTGTATTTCTTCTTCTTTGTCAAGACAGCAACTACTTGTTATCTGTCATACGAGTCAAAATGTGTTGTGCTGCCTTTAAAGAGTCTGACAAGTCAGGGTCTAGTGCATCCAACTTTGGTGTGCCACTGTATTTTGTTCTTACCAATCTGTTTTTGTGTGCTGTTAAAACTACCTGCAGTATTTTGGTACTTACCAGTCTGTTTTTGTGTGCTGTTAACCACTTACTGTATTTTGTTACATAATAACCTATTTTGGTATGCTGTTAAACTTCTTACTGTGTTTTGTTACTTACCAACTTGTTAATGACTTATTGTATTTTGTTTTGTTACTTACCAACCTGTTTTTGTGTGCTATTAAAACCACTTACTGTATTTTGTTACATACCATCTTGTTTTGTGTGTGTTGTTAAACTTCTTACTGTATTTTGTTACATACCAACTTGTTTTGTGTGTGTTGTTAAACTTCTTACTGTATTTTGTTACATACCAACTTGTTTTGTGTGTGTTGTTAAACTTCTTACTGTATTTTGTTACATACCAACTTGTTTTGTGTGTGTTGTTAAACTTCTTACTGTATTTTGTTACATACCAACTTGTTTTGTGTGTGTTGTTAATCACTTACTATATGTTGTTACCAACTTAATATTGTGTGCTGTTAACAACCACTTACTGTGGTTTGTTACTTACCAACCTGGTTTTTGTGTGCTGTTAAATCTACCTGCTGTATTTTGTTACTTACTAACCTGATTTTGTGTGCTGTTAACCACTTACTGTATGTTGTTACCAACTTATTATTGTGAGTTTAAGTGCTTACTCTATTTTGTTACTTACCAACCTGTTTTTGTGTGCTGTTAAAACCACTTACTTTATTTTGTTACACACCATCTTATTTTGGTTTGCTATCAAACTTCTTACTGTATTTTGTTACATACCAACTTGTTTTGTGTGTGTTGTTAAACTTCTTACTGTATTTTGTTACATACCAACTTGTTTTGTGTGTGTTGTTAACCACTTACTATATGTTGTTACCAACTTATTATTGTGTGCTGTTAACCACTTACTGTAGTTTGTTACTTACCAACCTTGTTTTTGTGTGCTGTTAAAACTACCTGCAATATTTTGTTACTTATCAACCTGTTTTTGTGTGCTGTTAACCACTTACTCTATGTTGTTACCAACTTATTATTGTGAGTTTAAGTGCTTACTCTATTTTGTTACTTACCAACCTGTTTTTGTGTGCTGTTAAAACCACTTACTTTATTTTGTTACACACCATCTTATTTTGGTATGCTATCAAACTTCTTACTGTATTTTGTTACATGCCAACTTTTTTGTGTGTGTTGTTAACGACTTACTGTATTTTGTTACATACCAACTTGTTTTTGTGTGTTGTTATCGACTTACTGTATTTTGTTTCATACCAACCTACACTGGTGCCTTTTACCATGAGAACAATATTGTAAAGAAACAGTTAAGCAGTGCCATATTTTGTATATAATATATATGTATATTATGTCACAGGTTTGTGGGACTTGCACCACTTGTTTAATTGATTATAATTGTAATTTATATATATAATATATTATATATATATATATATATATATATATATATATATATATATAGATAGATAGATAGATAGATAGATAGATAGATATAAAGCCTGTTCATAATCACAAAGAAATTGTAACTGATAAAATGCACTTATTTACCTCCGAATGCTCAAATATCACACACATGCATGCACGTGCACACACACCCACACATGCTCGCGCACATCTGTGTGTGTGTGTGTAACATAACTTCTGCCACAGATCCCAGTAAAGGAAAAAACTGATCACTGATATGTATGTGTGTATGCATGCACATACAGCATGAATGGGGGTTGGAGGGGGGGAGCAATGAAACTGATGAGAAGGGAGAAGGAGAAATGGGGGGGGGGGGGGGGGGGGGGGGCGTTGTAGATGTAGGTGACTGTCTGTGTGTGTTGTGCTGGTTTAGTGAGTTGACAGACAAGTTTTGTCTACTCCGTCTTCAGCTCTCATTCTGTTGGGCATCATCACTTACTTATACACACATTCCATCAGGCATCATCTTACACACATTCTTACACCATTTGTCCTCGCATACTACGTTCACCTTTCACTGCCAGAATATCTTCAGAGAAATTTCCATTTCTTTTCATCCAGTTCACTATTGACTCTAATAAGAATGTGATATTATATTGGAAACTAATCGATACTAAATACAAGAGAATTCACAACCGAATCCAAAGAAATTATAGCTAAATGCTTAATGAATGATAGCTGAACATTTATTAATCCAAATACACCTAATGCTCACACTATTAACTGCATAATTCATATTTCCCATGTGTTCTTCTTTACTCTCCTATATCTCAGGGTGTTTTGTCTTCTTCCTCTTCTTCAAACTGTTCTTTTTGTGTAGTCACTGTCCTTCCCAGCATATCTGGGCACATGTGATATTCACAATGATTCACTATTTGTCCACTCCTTCTTCAGCTCTCATCCTGTTGGGCATCATCACTTACTTATACACACATTCCATCAGGCATCATCCTTCGGATGAGACTATAAACCGAGGCCCCGTGTGCGAACGCACGCAGAACATCTTGCGCACATGTTAAATCCTGTTCCGCTTTTCGTAAGAGTAGGCCATTGTGTGCTGGTGGGAACAGATGACAGAATTTACAAAACCGCATACACACAGGGATTGGATGTAAAAAAGCACCTAAGTGCTTATTCTATTATCCTTGATATAAAAGAATAAAATAAAATAAGGTAAAATAAAAATGACAGCCTACTCTATTACACAACACTCATAGAAATATTAAGGTATTCATGTTATAATCACTCTACTGTAAATTGTAATTCCACTTGTTCCTTAACCTAATGTATTAGTAATAGATCTGATATGCACTTTCTTCTCACTCACCCCCTATTCTTCTGCCAATGGCTCATGATCCAATGGCTCAGGTTCAAACCACCACTGAGGTATCCATTCACAGGGATTTTTTCCCCTGGAGTTGACATCAGTACCTACTCCATCCCTCTGAAAGTCCTTCAGACGAGACCATGAACTGAGGTCCCATGTGTGAATGCATGCAGAACAACTTGTGCACGTGTAAAGATCTGTTCCGCCTGTCAGAAAAGTAGGCAATTTCAAGCTGGTAGGAAGAAATTATAATTTTTTTTTTTAAACGCATGCATGCTGGTGTCGTGTTTAGACACCATCCCCAAAGCCAGAATGCATTTATCTTAACGGTAGGCAAAAGGCAGCCTCTTACAAAAACCTCACATTGGTGAACCTCAGAGCTCTTCTAGCTGAGGAACAAAAAACCAAAGTCATACCTCTCACAGGCTGTACTGTTTTAACCGTACCTTTTACAGACTACTGTTTCCACCATACCTTTTACAGACTGTTTCCACTATACCTTTTACAGACTATTTTCACCAAACCTTTTACAGACTGTTCCACCATACCTTTTGCAGACTGTTTCCACCATACCTTTTGCAGACTGTTTCCACCATACCTTTTGCAGACTGTTTTCACCAAACCTGTTACAGGTGGTTTTCACCATACCTTTTACAGGCTGTTCCCACCATACCTTTTGCAGACTGTTTTCACCAAACCTGTTACAGACGGTTTTCACCATACCTTTTACAGACTGTTTCCACGATACTTACAGACTGTTTTCACCTTACCTTTTACAGAATGTACTGTTTTCACCATACCTTTTACAGACTGTGTTCACCAGACCTTTACAGACTGTACTCTTTTAACCATGCCTTTTATGGATATATATATATATGTGTGTGTATATATATATATATATATATATATATATATATATATATATATATATTATATATATATATATATATTATATCAAGAGAGAGAGGTGCCCAGAAGTGGGTTTTTATCAAGACAACTGTATAATTAGACAAAACTGTGTAACAAGCATATGACTGCTTCATTGAAAGCAGAAATTAATTTTGTGAAAGCAGAAATGAACTGCATAATGAATGCACAACTGTTCATTGAAAGCAGAAATAAACTGTACAATGAATGCCTGACTGTTAATTGAAAGCAGAAATAAACTGTACAATGAATGCCTGACTGTTAATTGAAAGCAGAAATAAACTGTACAATGAATGGGTTTTTTTTAGTTAATTGAAAGCAGAAATGAACTGTATAATGATTATTGGACTGTTAATTGAAAGCAGAAACGAACTGTATAATGAATGCACAACTGTTCATTGAAAGCAGAAATAAACTGTACAATGAATGTACTACTGTTCATTGAAAGCAGAAATGAACTGTACAATGATTGTAGGACTGTTAATTGAAAGCAGAAATAAACTGTATAATGATTGTAGGACTGTTAATTGAAAGCAGAAATGAACTGTATAATGAATGCACGACTGTTCATTGAAAGCAGAAATGAACTGTATAATGAATGCACGACTGTTCATTGAAAGCAGAAATGAACTGTATAATGATTGTAGGACTGTTAATTGAAAGCAGAAATGAACTGTATAATGACTGTAGGACTGTTAATTGAAAGCAGAAATGAACTGTATAATGAATGCCTGACTGTTAATTGAAAGCAGAAATGAGCTGTACAATGAATGTGTGACTGTTAATTGAAAGCAGAAATGAACTGTACAATGAATGTGTGACTGTTAATTGAAAGCAGAAATGAACTGTACAATGAATGTGTGACTGTTAATTGAAAGCAGAAATGAACTTACAATGAATGTGTGACTGTTAATTGAAAGCAGAAATTAACTATACAATGAATGTGTGACTGCTAATTGAAAGCAGAAATGAATTGTACAATGAATGCATGACTGTTAATTGAAAGCAGAAATGAACTGTACCATGAATGTGTGACTGTTAATTGAAAGCAGAAATGAACTTACAATGAATGTGTGACTGTTCATTGAAAGCAGAAATGAACTGTATAATGATTGTAGGACTGTTAATTGAAAGCAGAAATGAACTGTATAATGAATGCCCGATTGTTAATTGAAAGCAGAAATGAACTGTACAATGAATGTGTGACTGTTAATTGAAAGCAGAAATGAACTGTACAATGAATGTGTGACTGTTAATTGAAAGCAGAAATGAACTTACAATGAATGTGTGACTGTTAATTGAAAGCAGAAATGAACTATACAATGAATGTACGACTGTTAATTGAAAGCAGAAATGAACTGTACAATGAATGCCTGACTGTTAATTGAAAGCAGAAATGAACTGTACCATGAATGTACGACTGTTAATTGAAAGCAGAAATGAACTGTACAATGAATGTATGACTGTTAATTGAAAGCAGAAATGAACTGTACAATGAATGCATGACTGTTAATTGAAAGCAGAAATGAACTGTATGATGAATGGGTGACTTAATTGAAAGCAAAAATGAGCTATATAATACTAAAAATAATGAGGATAATAATTGTATGGAATTCATACAGCACCTAATCTGGTAAAGCAAACAAATTAAAGCACCTACAATGAATGTGCCACTGTTCATTGAAAGCAGAAACAATAACAGATATTTCTCTTGGTCTGGTCTCTTTTGTGTGGAGTATATATCTCGGTGTGTTGAGTGTATGTGTGAATGAAGGACAGTACAGGAGTATTGAGTTTAACAGTACGCCTTGTGTGCTGTCAAACATCTGTTGCAACAAATGTAAGAAATTTTGTGATGAATTGTGTGTGTTGAAGGGGATCTAACATCAGGGTCAACTCCACTGCCCCGAAAGTCCTTTGGATGAGACTATAGGCCGAGGTCCTGTGTGGAATGCATGCATAGCATCTTGAGCATATGTTAAAACCTGTTCTGTCTTTTGGAAGAGTAGGCTGTTGTGTACTGGTGGGAATGCATGGCAAAATTTATGAAACTGCATGCATGTACATGGGGACTGAATGTAAGAAAGCACATGAGTGCTTATTACAATTAGTACTTGCACACACAGAAATCAAGCATTGACAGAACACAACACACACACACACACGCACGCATGCGCACACACACACACATGCACACAGTAATACACACAAACACACATGCGCACACACTCACATACACACACACACACTCTCTCTCCCTCTCTCTCAGCTAAAACTGCTTTGCCCAAATTATGTAGAGACACAAATGAGCCTCTTTTTTAAAATGTCTGGTTACAGGCAGACCCGCACAATCCTGACTGTGCGGTCAAAAGTCAGAGCTGGTGGAGGTTAAGCGATGCAGCAATTCCAGTTTCTGTAAAGCCTGTGCCAGGTTGTCACCATGTTAGTGCTTCCCTGACAGGTTGCCTTTCAGTAGAGTGACCAGTTTAATCAACATGTTCCTCTGGCATAATGTGGCCTAATTTCCATTCAACAAACCAGAACACAGCTGTTTTCTACATAAGTGTTCAACAAACCAGAACACAGCTGTTTTCTACATAAGTGTTCAACAAACCAGAACACAGCTGTTTTCTACATAAGTGTTCAACAAACCAGAACACAGCTGTTTTCTACATAAGTGTTCAACAAACCAGAACACAGCTGTTTTCTACATAAGTGTTCAACAAACCAGAACGCAGCCGTTTTCTACATTAGTGTTCAATACACATGGATATTCAACTACCAGATTGTCAGATTCACACAACAAGGTGTCATAATTGTCACAAGTGTCCACCTCTACTTTTCAAAATAATGTGTTCCTGTCTTCATCTTCCAGGCATGTGTGCACTGATGTATCAGTCAAAGATGAGAAACAGTTACTCGCCACTATTGCATCAAATCCATCAGCTGTTTTGCCACTTGCAGGCTCGGTTGTCTGTTTGACTGATCCAAACATAAAGCTAATTCACAATCGACATGCAAGTTTTTACCATCCTGTTCCCGACACACAAATGATGGTCTGGTATGCAAACATATTGTGCATCAGCAATATTGCTGCAAATTTTACATTCTGATAGAAGCCATGAACTTGTTTGAAACTAAAATAAAAAATAATTTTATCCTGTAATGCAGTTCATCACACACACACACACACACACACACACACAGAGTCAGTGCATAGGAGAGAATTGAGATGCAGTTATTTTAGGGGACAGGATAGCTTAGTTGTCAGAGCACTTGTTCTCCCCTAGCTTACAGTGTTGGGCGTGATTGCCTATTGGATGGGTGACGTTTGTGTGCCTTGGCTTTAATACAGCCCCCCGAGTTCACCCAGCTGTAAATGGGTACCTGCCTCCTTCAGGGACACTAACAAGGCAGTGAGGGAAAGGAGATGTGCATGTCCTCAATATGATGGCCCCTAGAAAAGCTGAGGTCTCTGATACTTCGCTCCCTAACAAGTGTATGAGTAATGTGAACACCTTTACCGTTACTTAGGCCTACTGTGAATTGAGTGATACGGGCAATGTCACCTCACCAGTGCCAGTCTAAAGTTACGTTGGTGATTTTCTCTTGGGTTTCCATGTCAGCATTGGTATTACTTGGGCATAATATGCACTGCATTCTATATATGCAACATTAAATTTTCCTTCTGTGTTATCTGACTTTTATCTCTATTAAATGTCAGAGTTCATTGCTATCTCAGTCACTGGTAACCTTGCTGGTCTGCCGTTTTGTTTGTTTGTTTGTTTAAAAAAAAGATTTTATATCCTACTATTAAGGGAGCCATTCTTGGGTTCAGAGATTCTTTTATTCTGAGGTGGGGGTGGAAAACTGGTGGGGGTATGTTTATATTGAAGACATAGATAGCTTAAGGCACTCTAGAGGACCCCCCCCCCCCCCCCCCCAACAGCAACAAAAACCAACAAAAACTGATAGACTAGTTCATATATATGACAGTTGTGATTTTGCTTTCCAACAGAGACAGCTTCTCTCATTAGGGAAACAAATACAAATACTTTATCATCTCAAACCAGATAAATTAATGATAGTTACAAAGGACTAAACCAGCATACTTGGCAGTACGACCCCCCCCCCCCCCCCCCCCCCCCCCTTTGAGGAGATATTAGGCATCGCATTGAAGACTTGTTTATAGGCCTAGATTCCTTCTTTCAGTTTGTCCACTGTATGCCAATGATGGAGCCTGTCTCTACAGAGCGTTTCATTGATTATTCTCAGTGCAATGACCTAATATTCTGCTTTCCTTGCTCAAAAGTTCCCTGGATATTTAGTTTTAATATGTCTTCATATAGATCTACTGTCATATCGTTCAAAACTGTATGCAATTTATGTAACGAGTAGTATCAATACAATAGAGATTATGAGTACACTGCAGACAGTGGCTTCATGGATGCAAGCGACCAAACATCCTGATCGGCCAGAATGACTTCCCTTGACATTTGACAGTCGGCATTAGACCATCTTGTAGCCTGGTGCACAGCGAAGCAGCGATTTCGTTTTATAAACATCGTAACCTTGGTTTTGTCAGGGGCCGAGTCCTCCAACATGGTAACTGTTACATGTTTGTGTGTTGACAGTCCGTGCTCTCTCTATCTTGGGGACGGGATGGCCTGGTGGTTAGGCCTAGCCTAGCCTGTTGTGCTCGAAATCTCACGGGGCCTGGGTTCCAGCCCAGGATCGCGTCACCACCCAGACACCAATTCGTGGGGATTTTTCACCTGGAGTTAGCATCAGTATCAACCCCGCTCCCCCAAAAGTCCTTCAGATGAGACTATAAGCCGGAGTCCGTGTGCGAACGCACGCAGAACATCCTGCACAGACGCTAAAACCTCCACCTTTTGGAAGAGGTCATTGTGCCAGTGGGAACGAAGGACAAAATGTACAAAACTGCATGCACACAGGGCGTGGATATTTTAACCCCCCTCCCCCCAAAAAAACCCCCAACAACAACAACAAAGAAACCCACCAACCCAGAAATCCCAACAACCCCAACCAAACCCCAAACAGATGAGTGCTTATGCCATTGCCCTGGAAAAGACTCTCTCTCTCTCTCTCTCTCTCTCTCTCACACACACACACACACACACACATGCACATTTTTGTAACCAAGAAATCAATGAAACATGGAATCATCGGAGGCTACAGTTGGGAGCTGGTGATTCTCAAAGCAGGCATTGTAATTTTGGCAATTTGCTTTTCATGCACTTTATTAACAGCATATGCATGGTCCTCATTAGATCAGCCTAAAGAATGGCTCTGTAGTATGAGGCCCAACCAGAAAAAATATTCATGAAGACTGATTAGAATGTTTCCATTCCAAGGACAGGCAACTCATTTCATCAGATGTGACAACTACAAGTCCAGAGAAGTAGAAAGTGGTGAAAACATTTGCTAAAGATGTTCTTTGTCCTCTGTGACTGCAATCCCCCCATCCCCCCAAAAAAAAGAAAAACAAACAAAACAACCCCCCCCCCCCCCCTAAAAAAACCACCCCCCAAAACCAACATCAAAACAACCAATTCCAGAGACAAAAACTAAAACCACAAAGACTGACAACTTTCAACAAAGTACTAGTGTAATTTAACAAATACCAGCTCTACCACCAGAGGATTTCTTGGATTTGTGAGTCAGACCTACTTTAAAAAAAAGAAGAAGTAAAAGTCCCATTCCATTTTTAAAGACTGCAACAGTTACAACATCCTGGCCAGACAAAGTCATCAACAATACTCCAGACTGTGATCCCAGGTGGAATGTAACAGACAGATCAGAACAAATACTCATAGCCCCACACAATATGAATATCTCACTGAAACAAGTTGAAAGATAAGGTTTGTTCAAACTCAAATCTGCCACTGCGTCAGTTGCATCAGGTATTTACTGTGCAGACTCATAGAGTACTAAACACTGCTTCCCCCTTCCTCTTCCTTTGCTCTGACCCTTCTCCTACAATCTGTTTTCTTTGCCTCTTTTGAAAAAAAAAAAGGGGGGGGGGGGGGGAGCCATACTGCACTCCCTGTCATAGCAAACTTTGGCAAGATTGAAAAATTGGTGTTTTGACATATTTCAGTTGATATTTGAGCCACAACATCTTTATTCACTCAGTAGAAATAGTAAATATCTACTTGTTTGACATTTTTACAATCACCGAGTGACTTCTGGTGTGTTTGTGATTATGTTTATGTGGTTGTGCATGAATGTGTGTGTGTGTGTGAAGTCAACTCAGGTCAAAATGATCTTTATTGAGGATAACAGATTAAGTCTACACAACTTTTTTTTCATCCTGCCCTCACACACACACACACACACACACACACACTTACACACAAACACACATCAAGAAAATAGACTTATAAAGCATGTGTGTGTGTGTTTGTTACTTTTTTTCTTTGTGTTTTCAGGTTTTGGGAGCAGGAAGAACTATGAAGTATCCTTACACAGTGACAGGGAAGCTGGCACTGTTTCCATATCAATGGCACTGGCAGAATGGCCGCTTTGTGAGATTCCTTGGGTTTACACTGCTGGGAGTTTTCCCACTTTTCATCAAGATCCATAAAGCTGGTGAGAATTTAATGTGTTCTGCAGTCATTCATGACATCTCATGATTACTGTTGGCTCCAGGGGTAATACACCTGTTTAAAAAGTAAGAAGTCACCAGTTTGATACCAGTTTGGACTGACTTTTTCAGCATCCCTTAGATCTTGAAGAATAGCCTGCATACTTATCTGTCAGGTGAGACAATAAACCAAGCTCTTCTAAACAACACATAATTATAGTGCAGTGTGTTCAAAACAGCCCTCAGCAACAAGACAGTTGTCCCTGACAAAATTCGTTGGAAAAAAAAGCCACTTTCAGAAGGAAGCAAGTGGGGGCATGCATGCACACTGGTGTCATGTTTCCCCGAAGTTGGAATATGGCTACCTTCATGGTGGGTTAATGATCGCATACACAAAATCTCACCATTGTTGAACCCTGGAGCTCTAGCCGAGGAAAGGAGAAAGGAGAAAAAGAAAACAACCTGCCCAGAGACACACTGCCTAAAAAATTTAGTGCAGTGCCCCAAGAACTCTTTAAGGAGTCAAGAAAGAAGTCTCCCTTCGCCAAAAGCCTTCTTATGACGCTTTAAAATCTGGCCTCAAGACACTTTTTTTCAAACCTAAGATTCTCCCCTCTTGTTCCATTTCATTTTTGTCCCTGCCCTCAACAGCCCAAACCCCATCACCCTGCTGGAGTGTACAACCTTTATGTGTGTGTGTGTGTGTGCGTGTGCGTGCGTGCGAGTGTGTGTGTATACATTTTAACTTGTAAAAAAACACCCTATTAATTGTAACTGGCTGCATGTGAATGAGTAGGATGAATGAAAACACTTGATTTGTTTTTTGCAAGATATAGCGCTATATATATTCCATTTATTATTATTATTATTATTATAAGTCAAGCCAAGCCAGAATTAGGTGGTTTTTCTGAAGCTCTGATCAGTTTTGGTGATCTTTGTGTTCCTAATTCCTACATTAATGATAAACAATTCAGTGTGTTTTTGATCAAATGTTTATTTTGGTTATATTTTGGTTGCTGTTTGCAGTGCATTCACCAGGCAATGTCAAACAGTGGGAACAGATCCGAAAGAAGCGGGAGCGTAAGTATTTTCATCTAGTGCTTAAGTAGGTGGGTCAGCATAAACCAAAGAGCTAACTTGTTTTTATTTCATCACAAAGATTATTTATTAGTAAAAAAGAATTGTTTAGCTTTGAACAGAACTGTTGTTTATATAGTCTTATAACAAGTGGTGATGATGCTGTTGGTTCCAATTTCAGTTTTTCCAAATGCACAAACAGAGACCTAGAAAATAAACAGATTGGGCCTAAATATAGCTGCACATTATCAGTTTAGACTTAAAGTTGGCATTCATTATTGGTCTTTAAGCTCTGGTATTGGTAACCTTATTTTTGTTGGGCCTTGCAGTGTTCTAAGGTATACTGACATACACAATAGGGGAAGAGGGCAGAGTTCAGAAAGGAATGGCAAAGGTAAACTTATACTCCCATAGGTTTACATAGTCAAAGAACAAAAAGAATTTGAAAAAAAACAGGTTACTCTTTTGTACATCCTGGATCAAACTGTAGCATGCATGCTTACAAATACACTGCACCTGTTCCTTCAAAATTCAGTCCTGGAATTGGAAATGTCTGCTGGGATGTAAATATAACCACAACATGAACAACAACCTTCTAAATAGGTTTAATAATATATTGCCAAGTGCATCCAGTCTTCTTGTAGACTTTTTTATTTTGCCAGTTTGTACTAAAACATAAGGTGATACCCTTGTCAGATTTGTAGGTAGAAAGACATGACACCAAATCTCTTTAATAATTTTTTCTAATGTTACCATTTTGCTGTAAAAGCACTCACATACTTTAATCAATCAACCCAAGAGTTTTTTTGTGCTTAAATCAACTTTTCTGTTACAGATACCCACTTTGATCCTGTCCACTGAAGCTGTGTACCAGAGGATTCCAGAGACCAAGGAACATTCTGTACAATGTTGGCAGCAGTGTGCCTATCTTTCTACTTACGCAGAATACCATCATTTACTCCATTCATAACGTGATTGATTGCTCAGTATTCAGGGAAAATTGGTTCTCCCATTCATTTTTGTTGCCATATGATGAATTTTAATTATTGATGTGGGTCTAAATTTGATTGTTTATGATGAGAAATACTTAATATTTCACTGATTTTATTACAGTTTGTCCAGAGAAGTGATTTTAATAATTGTAGGATTGGGTTGGTTCTATTAAATTGAAATTTAAGCAAAATGGCGTTAACATTTTGATGTGTGCATGTGTGTGTGTGTGTGTGTGTGTGTGTGATGCTTTTCACATGCTCCCATCATACAGGACATCTTGTATTTAGTGTCTTTTGAAGAAGCTTTAAGTCACAGAAACATACTCTTGAAAAGATAAGATAAGATAAGCTCAGGAAGCATGCAAAAGTTATGAATATAGTTTTATTCTATAAGAGAGAAGCTGGCTATGTTTTTCCCAGTATTTGCCAACTTCATTAGCTTCTTGTAATATTAAGTAGAGCATTATCTCTGGGATCTTTCAGTCCCTGTTTTGTACCTTTCTCATGCATTGTATTGCAAGTTGCTTTTTTGTTGTTTTGTTTTTTGTTCTTCGGCTAGAGCTCTGAGGTTCACCAATGGTGAGATTTCTGTGTATGCATTTTGCATATCTCCCCTATCATTTAGGTAGCTGTATTCCAACTTTGGGAATGGTGTCTAAACACACCTGTACACATGCATTTAAAAAATGTTGTCATCTGTTCCTACTGGCATGAAATGGCCTATTCTTCCAAAAGATGGAACAGGTTTTTAATGTGTGTGCAAGATGTTCTGTGTGCATTTGCACACAGGGCCTTGGTTTATAGTCTCATCAGAAAGACTTTGACATTCAGTTCGATTTTCTCGTCAAACTGGGAAGAAAAGGGCAAGGCTGGAATCAAACACAGAACCTCACAGATTAATTGTTAGGCAGGTGAACATCTTGCAAGCCTTTTTTTTTTCAGATCAGATTTCAGTTGTTCCTGTCAGCAAATACAAAGTGATAATCACGTGCATAATCTCAGAGATACTGAATAGGGAGTTTTTGTTTTCCTACTGCTATTGTGATGGACATGAATAATTGAGCATGCATTATTCTCTCTCTCTCTCTCTCTCTCTCTCTCTCTCTCTCTCTTCTCTCTCTCTCTCTTTTTCTCTGTTGCTTGTAGTTTCCTTTCCTTGCCTCGTTCTTCCTTTTTCCTCTGGTCTGCTTTTCTGTTCCTGGGGTGCTTTCATACTTCAACATCAGGGCTTCTTCTTCAGTCATCTGCTGCAATCCCATGGGGGTCGTCTGTTGGACTGCTTTGCTCAGGGATGTCTATGTTTGGTCTTTCCTGTAATTTTGTTCTATGGCAGGATGGGCTGGCATAGGGTTGCTGTGCCTGGCAGTTTGGTTGGCAGGGTCTGTGTTTAGTTGTTACATCTTGCAAGTCACTTTAATCTAAAGGCTTTACAGTCTGTATAATGTAAAGTGTTTCCAGATTGATATTTAGAGCTTCATATTGGTGTTAACTGATTAGTCTTTGGATAAGTGTCAAGCACCCATCTATAAAATAAAATGTCTTGGGTTTAAATCCATTCAAAGCAGACTTTCTCCCCCATCTACCAGACCTTGAGTGATGATCTGGGCACTAGTATTTCAGATATTTTGGAAATGATGAATCGAGGTTATCTGTCTGTCTGTCTACATACATACATAACATTACATTACATAAATACATACATACATATACACATACACAGTACATGTAATGCTTGTAAACAAGAAGCAATGAAAACATTGCTGTCACCAACACCATAACAACAACAAAAAGACAGCAAGTAAGTTTTCTGGGGCAAAATTATGTTTCTAGAAAAAGCCCACATACACCTGTTAAGTATAACGCAAACAATGTGGAAAGAAAAGTGGCACTGCACAGTAGTGTCTGCTCTCCCTGGGAAAAGTGCAGCCCAGTTTCTAAGATAAAACTATAGTGACTATAAAATCTTAAGTGCTACATGTTTGATGAATTGATATAACATTTGTCTGTTGAGGCATGATTTTTCAAACACTTTTTTCTGATCGTGTTCCTCTAGTTGTTAGCTTTTATGCTCCATTATCCATAGAAGTTTTGTGTTTAAGGTTTGTAAAAAAACAACAAACCTCTCTCACTCTTTTCAAAGAGGATTGAATGTCTTGTGTTCTATCAGTTATATTATTTTGAACATTATTGCAATGGGTTAAAAAAAAAATCTGTGTCCCATTACTTTATTCATTTCTATCTAGATAGAATGACCACAGTCATATTGAATATTCTACTTGAAAAGTGGTGGGTATCTTCCACTGCTAATTTCATTGAATTTGTGCAGTTATTGGTATGGTTTGGCCATATCAGGGACACTCACCTCAAGAGGTCTTGTGAGAGAAACTTTGTGCTACATTTTAGAGAGAAAAAAGGAAAATATGGATAAAATGGATTTTGTTTGGCTGACCTGGAATCCAAACTGCCATTTCTGGAGGAATAATTCAGCACTCAAAGACTGGGGGAATACCAGGTCTAGAGGTAACGCACCTGTCTAGAATGCGAAAAGTCCGGGTCGGAAGTGTGCGGTGGCTCGAATCCCGTTTGGGCCTGAAACTTTTCACCCATCCACTAGACCATGAGTGGTGGTCTGGGTGCTAGTCTTTCAGATGAGACGATAAACCGAGGTCCCGTGTGTTACACAAAGTTATTCAGCGCATGTAAAAGAACCCACGGCAACAAGAGAGTTGTCCCTGGCAAAATTCTTAGAAAAAAGCCACTCTGATGCGGAAACAAATACAGCTGCAGACAAAAAAAAAAAAAGGGTGGTGCTGCTCTTGTGGCGATGCGTTCTCCCCAGGGAGAGCAGCTCAAATTTCATGCAGAGAAATCTCATGACTGAAAGTGGTATAAATGAAATGAAAAATGAAATGAACCTATCCCCCCCAAAAAAAACCACAACACCAACCCAACAACAAACAAACAAACAAAAATAACCCCAAATAAAATGAAAGTCAAAAGCTAAGATACAGACGGATCCATCCCTATTCTCTGTTAAACAAAATGAAAATGTCCCAAAATGAGTACAACAAACTCAACTCAAGCAAAACAAAAGAAGTAAAAAACAACAACCCTAACCTATATTAATAGATTGCAACACCACACACACATTTACCCTGCCTATTTCCCCTCATCCTCCATTTCCATCTTCCTTGAACACAAAGAATTTGATCAACCAACTTACCATACAAAACAGGACACCAATGTAAATGAAAATAAAGTTATTAGTTTTCAGTTTTCTCAGGAAGGGCATCATATACATTAAGAAATGCTGTAATAAATCTACACTGCTGGTCAAACCTTGGAAACTTGGTGGAAATATGTTCATGTTTATGCAACTCACCAAACATTGATGTGAATTATCTTTTTATGGGTACATGTTGGACCTCCTGCATGTGCATAATCATTTATACAAAAAGCAGCGAAGCAACAGCAGGTTTGCACATAAGCTTGCCTGGATTACATTTAAGTTCCATGCCTTAAACCACCAGACATTTCAAGAGACATTATAGTTATTATAGTACGCTTAAAGCTGAATGCAGAGGTTCGTATTTTCACTTTCGTTTTCATTTTGTCCATAATACATCAAGAAAAGGTGAAGGTCATTCGTTTGTCTTCCTGCTCTATTTTCTGCTCAAAACTTCTTTCCAGTGAAATAGATTTTCCCTTGAATTAGTAATAATTCTTAGCATCTGCATATAGTGTCTGTACAATGCTACTTGAGGCATTAACCAAGGAAAGAAAAGGGAAAGACTAATCATAATTTTCTTGACCTTAACCTTCGCTTTCCGCCTCGGTTTGACCACCGGAAGTGTACTATGGTGATGGTAGCATACCTAAGTGAGTGACATGAATTTATTAGCTGATGCAGTCTGCTTCAATGAGGGCCACCACACTTTTGTATTTTGAAGGATTTTGTGCTTTTAATGGTAAGGATGTGTTTACTGAGTGACATCTGTGAAGTATATTAGAGGGATCCGGATGGAATTTTTCATTGATCCGTATTATAATTCATAATGATCATTGACTGTCTACAGTGAATGATGAATCAATCATATGACGAATTTTGAACTGTTATTTTCTTCTTTCTTCACCGCAAGCATTGGTTAGCTCGTGACTATAATCACATAGTAGATTATGGCACTGCAGTAGGTATTACCATAACAGTCTGATTCGGATCTGATCATGAAAAGGCTCTGTATGTTGATGTTGGCTTAGCATAACTGCCATAAAAACCAATGTTTATCCCCAGGGTTCATTTTGATTGAGTTGAGTCGGGGCACGTCTCGGAATTTTTAAGGTGGTGTGTCTTGGGCAAGTTGAACCTGGCAGACTTCATGCCTCACCAGGTTAAAGGATGCTTTCTCAGTTTCTGGGTGTGGATGTGTCATCCATCATCCATGCCACCTGGGATAGCTGGACTACTCATCAACAACTGAACAGGTGGTTAGGGCTCTAGTGTGTGCTCAATAAAGGCAAGGGCCTGAGAACAAAAGTATGTGAATGCTTATTCTAGAAGTGTGACCCTTGGAAAATAAAGATCATTCATTCATTCATTCAGTCAGTCAGTCAGTCAGTCAGTCAGTCAGTCAGTATGCTATATAATCTATTAACTATATTGATTGCATGAGGGACAAAAGAGTAGACTTTACAGTTTACTCCAGTGTCCAGTGTTGAGTGTACATAGTGATAACGAATTTATGTAATAATTCATGTAACTTACTAGTAGTTGTACAGACCTGTAGTGGTTGTACTAGTCATTTCCAGCAAGATGCCTGTAGTAACATACCATGTGATGTAGGCTATGTCTGCCCACATGTATTTACAGATAAAATGTGATAAAGCACTTCACCTTGACTGCTTGAGTCACCAGAAGTTAGCTTCTTATGCTGAGACTCAGGCACTGAGTGAACTAGGTAGCAGTGGTAATGTTTGTGTGAGCAGATAAATATACTTAAGCAGGCTAGCAATCAAGCAAGCATCCAGCCAACCATCCAACCAGCCAACCCACTAGCAACCAACCAAACTGATGCAAACACAGAGATGACAAATAGCAAAGTGAGGTGACCTATAGACAAGTATTAGTATCAAGTTTATGACTGCCAGAATTCTGCATTACCAGAGCAGCCAACTTTGGAGGATATGGGTGGATGGTGCCACTGGTGGTGTTAAAATCACACAATGACAAGATGTGAAGAGCTTTCTCATCTGTTTCTCTCTCTCTCACACAGCACACAACACAACACACATACACACCACACACACACACACACACACACACACACACACACACACACACACACACACACACACACACACACACACACATACAGTGATACACACACACACACACACACACACACACACGCACTGATACACACACACACACACTCTGACACAGAGTATACACACAGAGTACTCACACACACACACAGAAACACATGTGTGCACACACACACACACACAGAAACACACACACGCACGCACGCACCACGCACGCATGCACGCACACACACATACACACACACACACACACAGAGAAACATGTGCACACACACACAACACACACACACACACACACACACACACACACACACACACACAGAGAAACAGAAACACATGCACACACACACACAAAGAAACAGAAACACATACACACACACAGAGAAACACTCAAACAGAAACACATACACACACACAGAGAAACACTCAAACAGAAACACATACACACACACAGAGAAACACTCAAACAGAAACACATGCACACGCACACACACAGAAACAGAAACACATGCACACAGAAACACATGCACACACACACACACACACACACACACACACACACACACACTTTATTCTTTGTTGTCTGGCCTCTCCTTTTAATCATGAAAACCCATGTGTATTGGAGCCATGCTCTCAGTATATTGTGAATTAAACAAAGCTGGTTCATTCGTTGTCTTATTTTTGTGTAGATCATCTGCAAATATTGTAATCTCCATTTTCAAACTTTAAGTTAGATATATATATATTTTTTTTCGTTTGTCTTAACAAGATTACATTAGAGGGGAAATTAAGACGTAATGTTTTATTGAGTTGCTGCACTTTTTTTCAAGCTCTTGTTCATAAATTTGTGCATCTATATATAGATGTATATTTTCTTTACATGTTTCAACTGTACTGCTCTGCTGACCTGCATGTATAAATTCTATATTTTCAGTAGTCCCAGACAGTTTTATAGATTTGTTTAATCTGAAGAATTTGTGAAGATCAAAGTGAAAAGAGAGACAAAAGACACATCCTGTCTTTTTTAAAATTGACAAAAGTAGTACAGAGGTTGAGCCAAAGAGCTAGTCATAGGTCTGTGTTTTTAGTTTCAATCTGCTAGCTCTACAATTATGTTTACGATAGACAGGAATGTACTGGATCAGATGTCCCCTGAGTTGGGAAAAAATTGAAACTGGAGCTGCTACAATAATATGAATGCATGAATCTGAATGATATGTTCACCCACTTCAGGTTTTTATTTATTTATTTATTTTTTTAAATAGCAGATCAGCTGTTATATTACTTATAATATTATGCACTTACCCTTGATTTTACCATTAAATTTCATTTTGTATTATAAAGCTTTTCATTTTGTTTATTGTCTTCTTTGTTTCTCTAAAATTCTCACTGAATAGTAATTAATTAATACTAATACTAGTAATACTAATAGGACAGCCACTTCATCACTTTCCTTTTGCTGTCTCACTCACTGTTTTGAAGAGTATCATTAACAAAATAAGCAAGCTACTTAGCTGGAAGAGGATTACCTCTCTTAAGTTCAGAAATGGTTGGCAAAATGATAGATTTCTTCTTGATATTGTTGCCCTAAAATGATATATATTTCTACTTGATAATATTGCCTTGAAGATTTTGTGAATCAGGGCGAAAAGCCAGTGTATTATATGTGCGAGAGTATGTGCAGTGAACTGAATTCTGATGTCTGTTGTGGTTAATGGCTTACTCCCAGTCCCAGCCCCCTGCATAAATTATGGATAGATTCCTAAGGATTTGTGGTGACTGTTGTACTCTGGCAAGAAGGATGGGGGAAGGGAGAGTGGGGGGGATGGTCCCAGGGGAGAACCCAGAAGAGTCTTAATACAAGAAATAGAGTCATCATGAAAATTTCTCTCTTGTTCTTTGGTGTTTAAAAAAAAAAGGCAATAACCACTTTGCACCTCCCCTCCCCCCCCCCCCCCCCCCCCCCCCCCCCTCTGCCATACCAACACACACACATACATCATATACATGTATCAGTTATCATTCATATCATGTGGTAACTTGAGTAAGGATTCAATCTATTTAATCAAAATGTTAAGCACTTTCTAAAGATCAAGTGTTTTTAAAAAAAAAATTTTTTTTTGTTTTTTGTATGAGCTCGCGTAAAAATTATTCTGTAGTTTATTGTAAACAACTCCAGTACATGATTCCTGTTTTTATAAGGATCACATTCACAGTGATCTTTTCACTTACCCTTTTAAAGACTGAACAGTGTAACTAATAATGATAAAGGCAGAAACTATGGCAATCTCTCTCTCTCTCTCTCTCTCTCTCTCTCTCTCTCTCTCTCTCTCTCTCTCTCTCTCTCTCTCTCTCTCTCTCTCTCTCTCTCTCTCTGCTTTTCTCTTTTTCTCACTCTCTCTCTCTCTCTCACTCTCTCTCTCCCTCTCTCTCCTTTCTCTCCTCTCTCAGTCAACCAGTCAATCAATCAATCAATCAACCCAGAAGCAATTTCAAGTTGGCTTGATCTTGATAAAGTAGATATGTCCACAAAATCAGCTTTTCAAAGGAGTTTAATTACCCATTTTCAATGGCCGGTTATCATTACTTCCACAAAGAAGAAAGCTTCGCTCAATCACTGGTTTTCTTGTTTATTTCTGCTGAGAGAGAGAGAGAGAGAGGGGGAGAGAGAGAGAGAGAAGAGAAGAGAAGAGAAGAGAAGAGAAGAGAAGAGAAGAGAAGAGAGAAGAGAAGAGAAGAGAGAGAAGAGAAGAGAAGAGAAAGAGAGAGAGAGAGAGAGAGAGAGAGAGGAGAGAGAGAGAGAGAAGGCTTTGGGAAGGTACTGGTGATTGTTGTAGTGATGATGGTGGCATTATTTCAGAACAAAGCTTTTGGCCAGTTGTTCATGAATGTAAAAGTCATGTTGCTAGGTACTTTTGAATTTCGAGTCCAAGGGACAGAAACCAGATTTTCAAGAAACACAAACTTACTTTTATAGATAGATTTCAGGTGTGTGTGTGTTTAGTTTATTTTATTTTATTCTTTTATATTGATAATGGAATAAGCACTAATATGCTTTTTTTTACATACAGTCCCTGTGTGTATGCAGTTTTGTAAATTCTGTCATCTGTTCCCCCCGGCACACAATAGCCTACTCTTTACGAAAAGTGGAACACGATTTAACGTGTGCACAAGATGTTCTCCTCGCGTTCGCACATGGGGCCTCGGTTTATAGTCTCATCCAAAGGACTTTTGGGGAGAGTGAAGTTGGCACTGATGTTAACTCCAGGGGAAAATATCCCCTTGAACAGGAATTGAACCTGGGTTGTCAGATTGTGAGCGCATTGTTCTAACCACTAGGCTATCCCATCCCCCTTGTGTGTGTGTGCACGCACACATAAATTGCACCTTAAATATGGAAAATATTTTGGGCTATTCTTTCACTTTGTCCACAAAAGCTATTTAAAATGTATTTTTAAAAATTCTACAGTATTTGAGAAGATTTACTCATTATGTCCTATAAAGTTCTATAAGAACTACAGTCTGTAGCTTCTAAAAGTTTGGTTGGCTTTGGAAGGTTTCATAAACATAAGCTTGAATAGTAATTTTATCCTTATGTGATAAAATAAAGGTGCATATTTTCACACCAATGGCACATACAGTGATACACTCAGTGACTCTCTGTCTCTCTCTCTCACACACACATACACACACTCACACATGCACACACACAGTCAGCTCATCTACAAGACTTTTATGACCACTACCAGGAAGAAATACGAGAAACTTTTTTGAGATCTGATTTTTTGAAACATTCATGAATTGATTAATATGTGCATGGTGATTGCGTGTGTGTGTGTGTGTGTGTGTGTGTACGTGTATATACTACATGAGTGCACATGCTCCAAGATGAATCTGGACTAAAACTGATGTTTAAAGGAGAGTAGTGTCGTATGTCTGTGTTAATGTGTTCTTACATATTCATGAAACTAAAAGAAAAGAGCCAAGCTTGCCTCTGGCACCATTGAGTCTCCCTAGGTTGAAGAGAAAGAATATCATGTGGCTTTGACCAGGCGGCCAACAGATAATGATACTTATTGATTTTTGCCGGCTGTTATACCAACACCTCATAGGGTGTGACACTTGGCAGAGAAGGCTATTCTCGAGGGCAGCCCCAGCAATTCAGCCCTGCTAATTGTGGGGTATAGGTGCTGTTAAATAGAGTCAACATTGTCAGCTCTTACTACTAGCACTCTTCATCTTGTTGCTACAAGTTCAGAATCATGTTGGAATTCACAGTAGTGGTGGTATTAACTAGTAGGAGGGGTGTTTGTACTCGACCGTGACTCAAAATATAGCAGTTACCTGGTATTCAGATGGAAGATTTATCTGACTTAACGATGTGTGCTGGTTGTGCCCGTTAGTCTGTGCTTTTAGCTGGTGGATTTATCGCAGTGTTGATTGCTGATTCAGTGAGTGATTGTTTCACGGAGAATGTGCTTTGCAGGGTATCTTTGATGATGTAAGGAAAAGAAAGTAGAGTGGGAATTCTAGATGTTGTCTTTTTGCTTCTGTCAGTACTCTGGCATCATTTTTTCAGTTGAGTGAGGTCTCCATACTAGGTGATGGACTGGTCACCTGACTGTATATGTATTAAGAAAAAAATTCTTTAGAACTTTAACTATGCTGTGTAAATTGTAGAATTTGACAAAGGCTTTTCTGACAAGTAAACTGCTGAGCCTATTAGTGTGTACTATGAATAAACCCAGATGATTCAAATTCCACTAAAAGTCAGTGTGAGACAAAACTTTTCAAAAATGTGAAAGAAAAAAAAACACCAACAACCCCCTCCCACCCCCCAAACAAAACAAACCCTGAATGGATAACATAAACCTGCAACATCAATTCATTATCATTTTTTTTCCCATACCATTCATATGGTTTCAAGTTTTGTTTCTTTGCTTGTTTTTTGGTGGTTTTTTGTGTGTCAAATGCATACTTTTGAATTTGAGGAGTTGATTTTCCATTTCCGTTCATTTGAAATTGTCATGTTGTCAATGTTTAAGTTTTCTCAGTTTTAGTTTGTGTGAACAAAGTCACTAATGTTGTATATATTGTATGGGTTTCTTTGAAAAAAAAGAAGTCTCTTAATCAATACTGTTTTTGTTTCCCATTCTTTTGCTAGAGCTCTGAGCTTCACGATTGGTACAGTTTTTGCATTGTAATAAATTTATATATGTGACTGTTTTAACCCTCTATTATAGTATTACGGTGCATTCCAACTTCAGGGAAAGACTGTTCATATGCTTGTAATGTATTCTTTTATTTCATAATGGCAGGCCATGTTTATGTAATACAAATATTGAAATTATAATCATGTGACAAAACAGAAGTGTTGTGAGAATCTGAGAGAATCAGTGTGGGATTTTTGACATTTGTTACTATGTTACAATCATGCTTGCTTGTTAATTTGTGGTATACATTGCTGCCTGCATGCATTCATATTGTACATACACATGTACAGTGCTTTTTGTGTGCGCGCGCACACACACACCATACCACACACACACACACACACACACACACACACACACACACACACACACACACACACACACACACACACACACACACACACACACAGCAGACAGAAAAGGCAGACAGACAGGCAGACAGACAGGCAGACAGGCAGGCAGTGAGGCACACCACACACACATGCACACATGCACCTGTTCTGCTTTTCATAAGAGTAGGCCATTGTGTGCCGGTGGGAACAGGTGACAGAATTTACAAAACCGCATACACACGGGGACTGGATGTAAAAAAGCACATAAATGCTTATTCCATTATCCTCGATATAAAAGAATAAAAAAAAAAACAAAACAAAAAAAAACTCATATCATACCACCCCACCCCACCCCACACCACACCACACCACACCATATTAATTCAGGAGGGGCACTAGCTCACAGTCACGTGTGTGCGTGCATGCATGCATGCATGAGAGAGAGAACATCACAAAGATAGCATAAGAAAGCCTTTTGACTACCTTTAAGTTTAAGTATACATGAATATAAGTGATAGGACATTCAGACTCTAGAAGTTGTTACTAATGTTAGCCTCTTGTCTCAGGTCCCCCTTACTCATTCATACCAGTCATTAACTGTTGTTTTCATTCAGTCTGTGTCTGCTGTTTGTCTCTGTCTCTTATTTCTCTTGCCCTTTTTCACTCTCATTCTGCACTCTGTCTATACATACATGTGTCTGTCGGTCGTTCTGTCTTGCTTTTCCTTTATTTTGCTGTAAATTGCTGTGATTACAGTGGGAATGATTGCCCCATTTACTGCCTGAAGATTCTGATCGTAATTTAGCTCTTTCCCATTTCTCTCTCTCATTTTCTCTGTAGGGTCTTCCCTCCTCTCTCTCTTTCACCGTCTCTCTGTCTCTCTCTCCCTCTCTGTGCCTTTCTCTGTCTCTCTTAGTCTGTCTCTCTTTCTCTGTCTCTGTCTGAGTGTCTCTCACTGCGTCTGTCCCCGTCTCCTGTAGTTTTGTTCGTCTGAACATTTTTAGTTTTGGTCTCACCTCATTCCTTAAGTATTTCATCTGATCTGTCAGTTGCTGTTTTGTCAGAAACATTCTAGATCCAATCAGAATTTTTCTCTTCTTGGCTCCCTGACTCCTCCCTTTAAAAAAAAAAAGCATCCATGCCAGTGTTTTCTCTTTATCCTGCCCCCCCCCCCCCCCCCCCCACACACACACACACTTTGCATGCATGTCTCTATGCTTACTCTCCTCTTACTCATTTTTGCTGCCTTCTCTTTCTGTAGACTGTCTATATTGTATACAGGTCTCTGTTAGTCTCTGTGTCTTTGTTCCTGTCTGTTTCTGAGTATCTCATCTGTCCAGTGTTTGTCAGTCTGCCGTCTGTCTGCCCCCCCCCCCCCCCCCCCCCCCTTCTCTCTCTTTCCCCTGCCCCCTCTCTCCCCCTCTCTCTCTTCCCCCTCTCCCCCCTCCCCCCCTCCCCCCCCCCCCCCTTATTGATCCCATCATTTGCGGACAAATCAATGGGTGTTGACAAGTCATGGAGCGGATCTGAGTCAGGCTGACAGACAGACAGAGAGTGAGGCTGGCTGGCTGGCAGTGGTAGGCCGGCAGCGATGGAAGAGGCTTTTAGTTTTACACCGTCACCTGACTGACTGACTGGCTGGCTGGCTGGCTGGCATTGTATTGACATGGGTGTCAGCGCTGTTTTCACATGCTGATGATGGCTGTATCCATGGGGGCTTTCTCTTTCTGCTTCATGTGTTGTGTGCCAGCGGGGTGGTGGTGAGGTGGTGGTGGTGGTGGTGGTTTCTGGATGAAGTTGCACAGTACTTCCGTTGCTTTTTGTTGTTGTTTTTTTATCGGAAAAATACTGAGCTGTATGTGGAGTTGTGTGGTCATTCTAACTGGCTGTTGAGTTTGTCTGAAGAGTTAAATTCTCGGGTGGGTTGAATTATTGGAATGACGTTGCAGGTTTTCTATGTTTCTGAATAGGCTTGTGACTGAATTCATATTGGTAGTAGATACTGCTTCAATTATTTATAGTCCTTCACATAGAACCTAGAAGCCTGTAGACCACAGGTACAACACAGTTGTAGCAAGAACTAAAATAGTTTACAACTTGTGCTAAATGGTAGTTCACTGTTGTGCTTTGGGTGGAATTCTCAGACCTGGTTGACAGAAGCTTTATTGATGTTTTTGAACGCACTTTTCTGTTATTCTTGGTATTTCCACTTTTTTACTTTTTGGACTTGATGCTTGATATGTTTGTATACATTATGTATAAGCATGTAAACAGTATTGTGTTTATCATAATTTTGGTGTTGTTATATGTTTTGAAGAGTAGACAGTTGGTGATAATTTCAGTAATGCATAGTATGATTGTCTCCAACTGTTGTTATGAATGTCACAAACATTGTAACAGAGTAATCATTTTCAATCAACTCTGTTTAAACAGTTTGGAGATGAATGATTATTATCAAATGTTGGCACCTGAGTTGATCTGATTCTGAGACTTTATTTATTTATTTTATTTATTTATTCTTTTATATCGAGGATAATGGAATAAGCACTCATGTGTTTTTTTACATCCAGTCCCCGTGTGTATGTGGTTTTGTAAATTCTGTCATCTGTTCCCATCGGCACACAATGGCCTACTCTTACGAAAAGCGGAACAGGATTTAACATGTGTGCAAGATGTTCTGCGTGCGTTTGCACATGGGGCCTTGGTTTATAGTCTCATCTGAAGGAGTTGAGGACAGGAGTATGTCAGATGGGAGATTTAGCATGTGATAGCTCTGCAAAAATTGACAAAGGTATCTTTACTGGCTTTTTTCTACATAATTTTGCCAGGGAAACTATCTTGTTGCTGTGGGTTCTTTTATGTGCGCTAAATAATTATGTGCAACACACAGGACCTTGGTTTATTGTCTCATCTGAAAGACTAGCATCCAGACCACCACTCATGGTGTAATGGGATGGGGAAAAGTTTCAAGCCCAAACAGGGATCGAACCACCGCACACATCCAACTTGGACTTTTCTCTTTTTAGGCAGGTGTGTTACCTTAAGACCACCTCTAGACCACTGTGTGTGTGTGTGTGTGTGTGTGTGTGTGTGTGTTGTGTGTGTTTTTTCCATTTTGTTTGGTTCTTATTTTGTATGTAGTGAATCACAGTTAGTTTTCATTAAATGATCATTCTGTTACAGCGTTTGTGATATTTAAAACAAAAGTTTGAGATGGAGATACTTAAGTTGAAGAAGACATTACTTATGGTCCGAGTAAACTCAGTAATGTTTTAGACGACAAATGACACATTGAGAAATGATGACACAGTACAATGAATATAATACAGAATATAATATCTAAACATGGTATTTTGCAGATATGAACAGTGATTATGGGCACCATGGGCTAAGTGAGAAGACACAGGCTGTGTGCAAAGCTGTGGGAACGATGCATGGATAGTGGAAGTCCCTCTCTCTCTGCTCAGCTGAGGACATCTGTCCCTTGCTGCCCTCATCATGACAACAGAAGACTTGCTGCAAGTGAACCAGGTGGTCAAGGAAAGATGGAAAGTGGTAAGTGTGTGTGAGTGTGAGTGTGTGTGTGCGTGTTTGTGTGTGTGTTTTGTGTGCGTACGCGTGTGAGTGTGTGTGTGTGTGTGTGTTTGGAATAGAGAGACACATACAGACAGAGAATGTGTGTTTGTGTGTGTGTGTGTGTGTATTTCACTGTGTCCATATAGGCTCATAGACCTTATAGGTAAATCTGTTACTGCTTCATGTATTTCAGCAGCCAAACATGGAAATCTATCTCTCTGTCTGTGTTTAAATGTTTACGAGGATGGAAGGTGAGGAGAACCTGGTGGCCAGACTGAAAAAAAAGTGTTATTATTACTTCCTTGTTATCTTGTTTCCAGTGATTTCATTTGTCTACGATCCAGAACATGACATCCCACTTTTTGCTTAAACTGTGTTTCGTGATTCGATACAAATTGTTTGTCATGCTGGCTGGCTATCATTGTGTGTAAATACTGACAGCAAGTTGTGTTTGGTTGCAGCTGAGGAAGATCGGGGTGGGGGGTTTGGGGAGATTTACGAGGCCATGGACACCATCACCCGAGAGTCGGTGGCCCTGAAGTTGGAGTCAGCCAAGCAGGCCAAGCAAGTGCTGAAGATGGAGGTGGCTGTGCTGAAGAAGCTGCAAGGTGAGAGCAAAACCTAGAGATGTTTTAGAAGAATATCTTAACAGTTTAACGCCTGCCTCTGCCTTCCACCAACCCTTAAGTAAAAAAGGATGGAAAAAGTCCAGTCTCTGTTCCTTTTTTGTTGTATAGTTTTGCTGCTATTAGAATAATTGCTGTAAAAATCCTCATTTGATTTATGAACATTTGCAGAGATTCTATCCAATTGGGGACGGGATAGCTCAGTGGTCGGACCACTCACTTTCCCCCAGCCAAGTTAAGCAGCGTCGAGCGTGGTTACCAGTTGGATGGGTGACCGTTTGCGCGCTTTGGCTTCAGTACAGTTCCCCCAGTTCACCCAGCTGTAAATGGGTACCTGCCCTCTTTAGGGTCAGGGAAGGGAAAGCAGCGAGGGAGAGGAGATGGGCGCCGCCCTCAATATGCTGGCCCCTAGAGAAGTGAGGTCTCTGATGCCTCGCTCCCCTATGACTTATAGGTTATGGGACTCCTTTACCTTTACCTTACCTATCCAATTGTGTCTCTGTGGAAGGAGAATCATAAATAAAATGGGATCATTATAGAGAATAAAAATTAAAAAAGAAAACAACTTGAATTTTAACTGATTTAAACTTTGAAAATTGAGTTGAAGATATGTTCTTATCTGTTTTCAATCTTTTTTTTTTCCTTTGTTTTAATGTAACTTTACTACAGGAGTTGGAATGCTAAAAAGTCAGAAACGAACAGGCAGGTTTGAATTCTACTCAGAACGTTAAACATGTAACAGATACCATCCTGACGAGCCTCGCTGGTATTGTACAGGGCGGGACCACGTGTGTCGCTTCATTGGCTGTGGTCGCAACGAGCGGTTCAACTACGTGGTGATGTCCCTGCAAGGCAAGAATCTGGCGGAGCTGAGGAGGAACCAGCCCCGGGGCTGCTTTTCCCTCAGCACCACGCTGCGCCTGGGCTCCCAGATCCTGAAGGCTGTGGAGTCCATCCATGCTGTGGGCTTCCTGCACAGGGACATCAAGCCTGTAAGGGCCGTTTTCTGTTGGGGGTGTGCGTTTTCTGTTTTGGGTGTGCGTTTTCTGTTTGGCTGTGTGCGTTTTCTGTTTAGGTGTGCGTTTTCTGTTTGGCTGTGCGTTTTCTGTTTGGGTGTGCGTTTTCTGTTTGGGTGTGTGTTTTCTGTTTGGTTTTCTTGTTGTTGTTGTTTTGTTTCGTATATGTTTTTGTTGTTTTTTCCTGGATTTTGTTGTTGTTGTGTTATTTTGTTTGTTTCTTTTTAATGTTTAACTCTCAGGTGTCAGTTGGTTGTTTTTTTCCAGTTTTATCTGTATTTTCCCCGAAGGAAAGAAATTTTGAAGTGGTCTGTGTGTGCGGTTGAATATAATGTCCTTGTGCTCTTTATAATTTTAGTTTGTTTGATTGGACCGTTATTGTGTGTGTGTGTGTGTGTGTTTGTATGTGTTTGTGTATGTGTGTGTGTGTGTGTGTATGTATGTAACTGTTACATATAAGAAATCAAAGACTCTGTGAAATAAGACATATTAAAGTTGATGCATGCTAAGCAGATAGAAGTTCTACAATTGCTGTGGATAGGATACAAATTGTGTTTGTAATTTCCACAGTGGACCATTTGAGATCCCTGCACAATCCTTTATTCTTTTGCTGAAGGTCCATCTGGAATTTTGTGCATTTCAGTCTCTTTATATCTAGGAAAATGCTTTTGCTTGTTTCATACATTACACCTTTTTGTTTCTTGCATAACACATTTTTGAATTTTGATAAAATTTGTAATATTCTTTTCTGGTTTTTTATTTTTATTCATTCATTCCCTCGACCTCTTTCTCTTTTCTTTTCTCTGTTGTAATTTGGTTTGGTTATTGTTATATTCTCCTGTAACTTGTTTTCAGTCTAACTTCTCCATGGGGAAGTCTGGCAATGCACGTAAAGTGTACATGCTGGACTTTGGCCTGGCCCGACAGTATGTGACCGCCACCGGAGAGGTTCGACCCCCTCGAGCTGCTGCAGGCTTCAGAGGCACCGTCAGATACGCTTCCATCAACGCCCATCGAAACAAGGTCTGCCGTTTTGCTTTATCAGTATTATTATTGTTTCAGTGCATATCTGGGTTATAGAAGCCATCTGAGGTGGGAAGTTGTGCTGTTATTTCCATTTGTGAATGTAGGTTGGGTTTTTGTTTGGTCTGTTTTTGTTGCTTATTAAGTATCTTTTGTGTTTCTGTTGTGTTGTTATCTATTGCATGCCATTTTCAGTGAGGGTTGCTGTCTGGAGAGTGGTGCTGCAACATCTGTTTAAATAATTAGAAATGATTCCTTTTGACAGTTGTTTGTGACAGTGCGTGGGAAAAGCCAACATAAGAAATGTTATGAAGTGAGTTGGTATGAAACCCACATTGAGGATATTTGTGGGTGTGTGTGTGTCAAGTCAAGTGAAGTTAAAATAATCTTTATTTGTGTGTGTGTGTGCGTGTGTGCACGTCCGCGCTCATGCTATGACAAATCAACACAACCTGCATGTACTCATCCTGCATCAGAAACAGTAGGATCAAGATAACAACCCAAACCTGGTAAAAAAAAAAAAAAAAAAAAATGACCCTTTCGTCCTTCACCTTCACCTCCCCTCTCCTCTCCTCTCTCGCAGGAAATGGGTCGGCACGACGACCTGTGGTCCCTGTTCTACATGCTGGTGGAGTTCATCGCGGGCCAGCTGCCCTGGCGACGGGTGAAGGACAAGGAGCAGGTGGGGGCCATGAAAGAGAAGTACGACCACTTCCAGCTGCTGAAGAACATGCCTGTGGAGCTCAAGTCCTTCCTGGAGCACCTGCAGACCCTGGACTACCTGACGGCGCCCAACTACCCCTTCCTCCACAACCTGCTGGAGCAGTGCATGCGCCGCAAGAACATCCGCCACGCCGACCCCTACGACTGGGAGAAGAACTACGGGGACACCTCCATCACCACCACCACCACCTCCCAGCTGGTGGCCATTCGGCAGAGTGGCGGGCAAGGGTAGGCGCCGTTCTGACGTGGTTTTTTGGGGAGAGAAAGTTTATTGGAAGTGGTTCTTTTTATGTGGATGGGGGTGGACGTGTGTGTGTGTGTGTGTGTGTGTGTGTGTGTGTTTGCATCCTTGCTTACTGTGTACGTGTGTTTATTTATTCATTCTTTAATGTCTTTTCATTTCAAGTGATATAAGATGTGTGTGTGTGTGTCCTTGTATTAGACTCTGTGTGTGTGTGTGTTTGTGTGTGTGTGTCCTTGTATTAGACTGTGTCTGTGTGTGTCTGTGTGTACTTACTGTGCAGGTCTTTACTCAGATATACTGTTTGTTGTAGAAACCATCCCCAACACTTCACACTAATGCTGATCTTTTTAAAGATGATGTGTTTTTGTCTTTTCCGCACAGGCCCTATCTGCTGTGCCCTAACGATCAAGGTCACGGAGCGACGGAAGCCATTGAGAACCTCAGCCAGGAGGAAGTGGAAGAGGCGCTGAAGAAGCCCGCCAACGATCCCTTGATCATTCCCGTGGAGCCTGGGCGTGAGGTGGACAACCGCCTGCTGGAAGAACAGGGGCTGAGCGGCCTGCAGGCCAAAGACATTGTGCTGGAGAAGAACCACGTGGGCAAGTACGAAGCGGAGCAGAAAGGCAAAGACAGCCCAGACGTGGAAAACGTGAGAGTGGCTGTGGTGGTCAGCCAGGAAGGGTGCCACGTGGGGAAAGAGGAGGTTCCTGGCAAAGGCAGCGAAGGGTCCAAACCTGCGTCTGATGCGAAGGATACTGTGAAGAGGGAAAACAGCGAGCAGTCTCCCAGGCTGAGAAGCGCCCCGGGGACTGGGATTCAGGGCGTTCACGAAAACTTGCAGCACGCAGGACTGCAAGGTCACCTGCTTCACAGGAAAGAGGACGGGAAACCAGGAGGGGAGATGGCAGGCACTCAGGGGGACAGTCCCTACAAGCATCTGGTGGCGTCCACTCCGATAGTCTCCCACAGGGTGTTTGAGGCCGTTCCCACCGGCACAGGCGGCATTAACGGGGAAGCTGGGGAAAGGGCCAGAGAGGGGGTGGTCCTCGGCACACATCCTGGTGGCGCGAACCCAGGCATGCTTCCTGCGCAAACCAGTGCCTGGAAAGAGGAGGGGAAGTATGAAGAGGGTCACGATGGGTATCAGGTGAGCCGCGCTGCCGTCACCTTTGCCGTGCTGCATACGGATGAAAAGAGCAACACCAACGGGGAGGACGAGGAGGGTGTGGATGAGAACGCCACCCGAGCCGCCCCCTTCACCATGGCCAGCCAGTGGCAGGGCATCTCCGCCTTGGGCTCCAGTGATGAGGAGAGCGACAACGATCTGGACGATGCCGTCATGAAAGAAGGGCTCCCACGCATGTCCAAGTCGCGTTCTCGCCACCTGGCATGAAAGCCTCTCTGGATGATGACGACAATTTTGACAGTGTAGCAAAGAACTCCATGGTACTGTTGGATGGAAAAAATTCGCAGGAACCTTTGAGGGACTCCCTAGTTTTTGAAGATGATGGTACATACTTCAGTCAGCTTGCACAGGGTGTAAACCATGAAGAAGCCGGTAAACATGATCTTGGCAAATCTCCTGCCCCACATTGTGATAACCTGAATTCCAATCTCAACACCTCTAGTCCCAGGAAAATGCCAGAAAAACTGGCAAAAGACATTGGCAATCGTATCGGCTCACCTCTCAAACAGGGTCCAGGCAGCCCATCCAGACTGTTGTTCAAGCTTCGAGAAAATGAAGAGAAGAAAGCGCAGAGGGGAACTTCCAAGCTTGTAGCAACAGGAAAGCCTCCTATCCATCATAATTTTAAAAAGACTAAACCATTAGAAACTTCGAAGTCTCATGATTCATTTGTCAGTAAAGCCAGTGCAATGTCAAGTCAGGGTGAAAAGAATGGTGGGGTAGAGACTAGTAGTCCAAATGTAGTTAGTAACGGTAGTCCTCGACAGAAGATTTCCCAGTTTGACCTCAGACTTGATCTTACAGATGTCGTGTCAGACAAAATATGTAATACTCAGGGTCATGGTCTGTCTGGCCAACATATAGAAAACGGTGACCACAACAATGCTCTAGAAGTTAGCCATATTCTGAAAGAAAGTAGTGTGCATGTTGTAACCAAAGAGAACAGCGCGTCAGGGTCCGACAGCGCTGTAGATGCCCCTGGGGCTAATTTGTCAAAACTCTTCATGAAAACCAAAGACAATGTCTTAAACCAGGCTGCCAAATCAACTGAATCAAAATCTGCCAACGGATCAGACCCTCATGGACAGAACAGTGGAAAGAAGATGTCGGTGTTGTCCAAGATTCCAGGGAGGCTAGGGAGGCTGGGCCACAGGAGGTCGATGTCCGCATCAAACGTGGACCATGGCCTCCAGGAGCTGCCGGATATCCCAGAATGCCTCTCCCCTGTGGGCAATGATGATGATGGGCCGATGCCACGTCCACCCCCAGGTCCCCCTAGATCCATCTTCAGCAATGCCAGGTAAGGGGAAAGAGATGCGTGTGTGTATGTGTGTTACAGCCTGCTTGCTGCTATCTGCCTGTGGTGTTCTGCTTTGTTTTCATTCCCGATTGATATTGTTGTTTTTCTTGTTGTTCTGATCAGTGCAATTCATGTCAGAAGAGAGAGAGAAGATACCCATGATATGACACTTGGTTGATGTGTGTCTGCTATATTCTAGCAGATGGGTTTGTTGGTGGAAATGTACTTGCTGTGTGTGCTTGATTGTTGGTGGTGGAGACTGCTTATGATTTGTTGAACAAAAAAGGTTAATGGTGAAAAGTCTTTCTGTTCATGTGTGCAAATCTTTTGTTCTGTTTATTTGGAAGGGCATTTGGATTAATTAGTTATTTTGTGAAATAGAATTATTGCATGCATTGATTAGACGTGGTGGCACTAGAAGTGGTTAGTCTTTTTGTGTGTGTATTTTGGGATTGTTTTGTAGCAGGAGAATGGAAGACTAGTCAGTATGTTCTCCAGTATGTGCTAGTCTTAGCCTCCAATCCCCCTTTCTTTGTACTACCTATTCTACATTGTACACTTTCCTCTGCCCTTCTTTCTCTCTCCTGCCTTGCATAGTGATGCCAGGGGTTCTTTTGCAGTTTTGCTAGTTATACATACTTTTCTTTTAGAAATTTGGTTCTAAGATGTCATATTTTTTCAGGTGAATAATCAGACAAAGTTTATAGTATTCTTTTTCATAAAACACTATAACACAAATTTTTCACTGTGGGGCTGACAAGGTTGTGAAATCAAAAGCATGTGTTGTCTCTGAATCACAAAAGTGTGTCAACTTTGATGTCACTGTGTTCAGTAGGATCACTTGTAGGATTTTAATGTATTATAATGGGGGCTATAATTATGAACATACATGTATGTATAAGAAATTGATGTCAATTTTTACTTCCATGTTCCATTTATTAAACAGCAGAAGAACTGGGTAGATTTCAAATAGAAATTCCCATTGAAGGAAGGACAAGACATATTATATGAACTGAAGAGCAAAATCTGTTAATGAGAAAACTGCAGGAAAAACCCCATACAATGAGCCCTGTCTGTTCTTACTTCTATGCAAAGTATCATTGTCAAAAGATTTCATGGAAATATGAACGCTACTGTAAGGGTTTATCTTTCCTGCCATGCTGTCTTTTTCTCTCATGCTTCTTTTTTTTATGTTATCATCATTTCAGTCGCCAGTTTCAATTTGTCTTGTCTTTTTTTTTAAAACAAAAATATTCTGTGAAACTTTTCAAAGTTCAGAATACAGCTGCCTCAATGGCAGATCAAGCTAGGACTCAGTTTATGGATGTGGGTTACAGATAATGTTCTACACTTTAAGTCCTTTTTTCACATCCAGATCATGTTCTTTTGTATATTGTTAGGCAAGGTAGGCATTGTAAGAATTGTCCCTTTTTTTCATGCATAAAGTGTAATGTTTCTTCATAAGATCAAACAAGTAAGTTACTATGACTTGGCTCAGTCATTCATTGTTGCAAAGAAGGACTTTTCCCCCAAAGAAGGACTTAAAATGTCCCCAAGGAAGGACTTAAAGTGCCTGTTAGATGATTGTGTAACAAAAGTTATTGAAAAACAAATCGAAACTCGCAAACTAATTAACAGTGAAAATGACTTGTTTGGCAATAATACTATCTCAGTATCTGGATCAAGCTGGATAAAAACACTCTTGAAACCTAAGTGAGAGGTGGTGAGGATAACTATGAGATTTTGGCAGAAAGATACAAGTTTGTGATGTGCAGGTTTATGTTTGTTTTCTGTGTAACTTTGTCTTCTGTTTTGGGTGAGTTTGGCCTTTATTTTTCCTTTTTTTTTGGTTGGTGTTGGGTGAAGCCCTTTTTGTTGTTTCCTTTGTTGTGCAGACGGCGGAGGTACAAGGTGGCAAACAGTTCGAGTCCTCGTGAACCAACGACCCCGTAATTTTGCACCCTAAGGAACTAGTCCTCCATGCACTGCCATATGTTCGTTTGCATTTTAGTCTCTGTTTACAGTGTTTGTTTGTATTTTGCCTTTTCTGTCTGCATGCAAGTTCAAGTGTTTGCTTATCGTTTTGTTAGCACTCTTGTCTTTGTGTCTGGTTTTTGTGTAATGTGGAAAAAAAAAAAAGGATTGATATGGTGTGGAAATCTGGTTGGCTGAGTGAGTAGGCTGTATGGCACTTAGTGTAAAGGTCATGAGGTTTTTTTTTCTCCCTGTTTCTCATCTAGATCTCCAAGGTTCATCAGCGGTGAGGTTTTTGTGTTTGCAACCGTTTTTGCCCACCATGAAGGTAGCCACATTCCAACTTTAGGGAAGCCATGGGTTTTAGTTCCATGCATGATTGCTAAGCTGGAAAAGAGACTCTTTTATTTAAACTTTTTTTTTACAGGCAAGCGCGTGTGTAGACTTGACAGAGGTTCTGTTTGAGAACATTGTATGCATTAACAATCTTGTAGTTGCATGCATGTTTAATCCAATTTTATCTTTCAAAGTTTGTTCAGTACAGTAGGTAAGGATGATTAAAAGATAACAACCCAGGCGTGCCTTATGTCATATATATATTGATATTATAACTCCAGGCCAAAGTTGGATGCGCTGGGCCTGATTTGTCAGGCAGTTAACAGCAGCCCAACACACTTTTGCTCATATGACAGACAACAATGAGCTGCAATCTGAGGGTTCAATGAAGAAGAATATAAATCTAAAAAGAAATGTGTTGTATTGAAAATGGTTGGTGGAAGGAGTAGGATTGCTAGTTATATTTAAAAGATGGTAAAAATCTCAGAGTTATAGCTGAAGAAATATGAAAGTGGTTTACTTTAAATAAATGCTAAGCAAAGTATTGGGGAAAAAAAGTGATGGCATATGGGGCCTGGGTTTATAGTCGTCTCTGAAGAGATGCAGGGGTATGGGTTTTTTTTTTCATTCCTCAGCTAAAGCTCCAAGGTTTACCAATGGTGATATTTTGTGTATGCAATTTTTTGCCCACCATTAAGGTAGCCGCATTCTGACTTCAGAGATAGTACTTATAGAGTTAAACTTCACGGTTAAACCCAGAGGGCCTGGCAAAATCCTCTGACATAGACAGTTTGGTGGCAGCTCAACTCTCGTGCTCAGATGATTTCAGATCATGAGTACAATGCTTGGTTTATGATTATGTTGAATTTAAATTTTTATGAATATTGTCTCCAGTTTCTTGGATGCCACTAATGTGCCTTTTCCATGCAAAAATGGTTGAGAAAAAAATTACCTACCGATGTCATTAATCTACTTTTGGTCTTGATGATGGACAAGAGTTTTTAATGAAGTGATTTGTAGTAGTTTTTTTATGTGAGTGAATATAGAATTTTGTTTTTTGTGTGTATGTATTTTGAAAAGATACAAGATATTGTGCTATATTAATTCCATTTATTAGTATCATTATTATTAAATGTTAGTATCTCAGTATTCTCATCTTCTTTTCTGATTTCAGATTCCTGAAACACTGAAGCCTTTGGTTTCCATGAGAGTATGTGACATCGTTGCTGCCCCATGTTACAAGATTTCTTCACAGCATCATTTCCACCATGAGTCAGCCACTGAATCATACTCAAAACCGTACATGTGTGCCTGCTAGTTCTTATACATGTGTTCCATGGAAGTGAAAGTCTACATCAGATTCTCTCAAGCATGTTCTCCATTGTTGGTTGATATTTATGTCTGTACTTATGTTTGGTCAAGATTTTGAAGAACGTTTCTGGTGAAATGTCACTATCAAGAACATGAGTTAACAATGTCAGTGAAAAGCTTGACATGCCATCAAAGATTTTATTCACAAAATACACAACATATTTGTTTCAATTTGCAGAAAAATGGAGAAAAATTGTGTATGAATTGGACCAAAACCAACAAAAAAGTCAGAAATAAAATGCCCCTTCTTTCTCCCCCACCCCCAACTTGAAAAAAATCAAAAAAGAAATACCGATCCTCTTCCCATGTCTCCCCAGTTTTGATGACACTCACCGTTATTGGGATCCTGGATTCTTCTGTATGCATACGGCGCATGTTGTGTTCAGTCTTGAGTTTATTTTGTTACTTTTGAAAAAAGATAAGCTTTGAAGCCATTACCTAGAGTCAGACGCAGAGACACGTTTGGTTTCTCAAGTCTGTTTTTGAAGATACTGTGCTTCTGCTGCATGCAGGATCAAATTCAGGGTAGAACCACCCATTAGGTGAACGTAGCAGCAGGGACGAGGGTGTGCCGTGATGCACCTTGCATTACAGAGTTCTTCCATCTGTGTACACGTTTCTTCAAACAAGCTCAAGGTGTGTTCCGTTCAGCCTGGCATCACCTTCACCACCATGTGTTTTCTACAGCTGATCCTAACAGGACTTCTAAGTACTGTCATAACAGATTTAGCCCTGACGATAAAGGACACTTTTGTTGTTGTTGGAGGCTGGGTCTTATTCTGTCGTTGCACTCTGCATTATTGTCATTGCTTCAACTGCGCACGTATCTCTCTGCATTTTATTTGGAATGCTGAGCATGATTTGTGCGTTATTTCTTTACATTTGTTGTCACACCTCTTTTGAAACTCCCGTTGCTGTGTTAGTTGTTGACGGAAATAAAAAGACAAAATATGCTAAAAGTGAGAGAAAAAAAAATTCCATAAACAAAACTTTTTTTTTTCTTGTTCAGAGTAATAAACCTAACAACAGTTTTATGTTGCAACAGTGTTACGTTTATATCTGTTTATATGTAGTGTTTATTTTTTTCTGTTGATTATTTATTTAGGAGATGGCTTTTATAGGTGAATGTGAAAATGGGACTTGATTTTATACCAGTATGAAGGTTTTTTTAATAATATTTTTTTCACTTTCCTATTTTTTCTTTCTCAATGACAACTGAAACATCTGTAACTTTACCAACTGAAAGAAAAAGAAAAGGAGGGAGGGAGGGTGTGTGTATCAAATGTACATTCCATTTTCATTTTGTGCTGTTAGAAAGCACTTGTGTGTGTGTGCATGGGTATGTGTGTGTGTGTGTGTGTGCATGCTATTAATAGACATTCTTCTGAGCACATTTCCATTTCTTTGTTTGAAATTGTATTCATTTTGTAATGTTATTCTGTAGGGTGTGTGCGTTTGTGTGTGTGTTTATTTATTCTTTTATATCGAGGATAATGAAATAAGTCCTCATGTGCTTTTTGTACATCCAGTCCCTGTGTGTATGTGGTTTTGTAAGCTTTGTCATCTGTTTCCACCGGCACACAATGGCCTACTCTTTCGAAAAGCAGAACAGGATTTAACATGTGCGCAAGATGTTCTGCATGTGTTCACACAAGGGGCCTCGGGTTTGTAGTCTCATCTGAAGGACTTCTGGGGAGAGTGGAGTCTGCACTGATGTTAACTCCAGGGGAAAACTCCCCTTGGATGGGATTTGAACTGGGTCATCAGATTGCAAGTGCAATGTTCTAACTGAAAGGCTATCCCATCCCCTATGAGTGTGTGTGTGTGTGTGCATGCGCACCGTGCGTGCATGCTTGTGCATGTGTACATTCCATTTTTATTTTGTACTGTTAGAAAGAGCACTTTTGTGAGTGTGTGCATGTGCGTGTTCATGTGTGTATCTGCATGTTCACGGTCATGTGTGTGTGTGTGCATGCTATTTATTAGAAATTCTTCTGAGCACATTTCCATAGTTTCTTCGTTTGAAGTTGTATACATGTGTACTGTTATTCTGTAGGCTGGTGTGTGTGTGTGTCTGTGTATATGTATGCGTGCATGTGAGTGTGTGTGCATGCGTGTGTATATGATGTGATATTTTTAGTTTGAAATTTTACATGTAGTCAATCTGTATCAATTTTGCCCTATTGTAATGGAAAAGTAAGTGTAGCATATTCATATTCTGACCCGTGTACGCAAATTGTAAATGGCATAGAACATTGTAAACCAGTGACAGCATTGTGAGTTTGTTTAAAAAACTCAAATGTTGTGATCCCCTCTGAGTATATATGATTTATTATTTGAATATCTTAGCAGTTTCCTTAAGTCTAAAAAAAAAATAGTAAGAAAAGTTAAAATCTTTATTAGAATTAGAAAACAATTGTCGAAAATATATTTTGCTCTAAGTAGTGTACTTTTGCTTTCAGACAAAATTATTCTTAGAATTTTTTCCCCTTTTAAAATCATTATGCTTACATTATGACAACCAAGTACTTTGGTGTTTGTATCTAACTTTAAGATTGTTAAGTGAGATCATTGGTGTTTACATCTTCTACTGCTTCTTTGAACGCTCAGACAGCAACTATTGTTGTCTGTCATATGAGCGAAAAAGCATTGCGCTGTCGTTAAGTGCCTGATGAGTAAAGCCAAGCGCATCCAGCTTCAGTGTGGGAGAGAATTGTTATCTTATAAGTCTTTCTGGATAAAAGGCAGGAGTATGGAGGGAGAAGGCAGAAAATAGGCAAGAAAGAGGTGACAGAAAGAGAAGGAACAAAGCAGAAACAAAGAGAGGGATAGAAGAGGGAATTCTTAGCACACAATTTCCAGATGGTGGTGATGCTATTTTATATTGACAGGCCCCCAGCATCCCTATGGGGGAATGTAACATCTAACTAATGATAATAACAAGCAGTGATGGTATATGCAGAGTATTGAAATTTAGTCCACGTGAAAGTTTGTTAGCTGTTTGTAAATTGTGCGATTTTTAAAGCACAAACCATGCCTCAAAATGTAAACCGTTTTTCACTTACTTCTTTTTTTTTCCTTTTTTTTAAGTGGGAAACTAATTTTCAAATTAGAACTTGTTTTGTCTGCAGGCATCATAGGCAGTTACCTTTCTCTGTTTATCTTTAATCCCAAAAGCAGTATGGTGGTAGCGTTGGAAGGCTGGCCAGTATCCCACCTAACCTATATTGTATTAGCATTAGTCAGTAACTGCTTAGAGTGGTGATAATCCAGTCTTACATGTTTCAACTCTGGAGTCCTTAGCGCTGTCTTCAGTGCTTTTTAAAAACTTTTTCAGTGTACTGTATGGTTTTCTCTCGTTAAGATTTTTTCATGTCATTAAATGTTTGGCGTCCACAGTCTTCATTGCTTTTCTACAGTTATGAGGGGGTGGGGGAATTCTGTGGTTGGATGTCCTTGTAGTCTTGTGCTTCATGGCTGTGCTGGTTCACCTTCTGTAGTTTCACTGTGTCACACTCACCGCAAGCAATGTTGTTTAGCACTCACTGTTTCTGTGTGTGTCTATGTGGGCAGGTAACTGTACTGTCTTCTTTTCTCTGTCCTTCAAAGTCGTGTGACACTATGAGAATACTTGTTGGGGTAGTTCCATATTGTTCAGGTTTAAAAATACCAAAAAAAATACAGGAAAAAAAAAGAAAAAGGGTGAGGATTTCAATGGGTTTTTTGTTGGTGTGTGTTTGGTTTTGTTGTTGTTTTGGTTTTGGGGATGATGTTTTTCAGTATAACAGGATGACAGTATACATAATCTTTTTGATTTCTTTTCCTCTTTATTTTAAAAATCAACTTTTCTTTTCCTGACACTGAATCAAAAACTGATGTCTATCAAAAAACAAAAAAAAGGTGGTACATCACAGTAGTATTGTGTGGAACGTGTAGCGTGGATGTGTCACCATTTCAGCTTCTTCTAAGACATTGCAATCTACGACAGAGAACGGTCTGCTGTGTGGCAATATCATACTGTGCAGCACTACATTATCTTTATTTGGTTGTGTTCAAGCAGCCTTGCATTGTAAGACTGATGATGATGACAGTAGGATAGACAGGTATGAATTTATTGTGTTCATTTTGTGGGATGCTCTTTATGGTTTCCTTTATTTTCCATGTGATGATCAGGGTTGTGTGTTTTATTTCTGATTAAAGACAGGGACCTAGGTGGGTTTTTTTAATGAATGTGAGGCCAAATAGGGGGAATAACTTTAAACCTTTTGAAAATCAAACAGAAAAAAAAAGAGAAAAAAAAGATAAAGTATAAAGTTAGCTGAAATGATATAATGCACAAACTAGCACAAAGTGAATGAAACTGCTGTTTGTAAGATATGTCTAACTTAAGGCAACCTTTAAAAATATTTATCCTGAAGCAGAAATACAAAAGTTTATGATTTAAAAAAAAGAAGAAGACTGCACACAAACTAGAGGAAAAGGTCAACACTGTACTACAGAAAATTGATGTGAGAACATGGGATGGAAAACTCTGGAGATCAGAGGAGTGTGAAGAAGCCTCGAGGTTGATTTAAATGTCAGACCTTGCCAGTGATGTTGAAAAGCATGTCACCTATAAAAGGCTGTTATCTTCTAGGGTTGAACCATTTTCAGATGTCAATGATTCCAACACAAAGCTGTTTCAAGCAGCAGTATCTGAACCTGTGACAGTTTGAAAGTAGTCTGACCTGATTGGTGCAAAAATCCATCACTCAGGAACCTAGATATAAATGTTGCCAGTAGAGGTATACAATGTACAGCTGTTAAATGATAACACACACATGCATGCGCATGCATGCATGCACGCACACACACACACACACACACACACACACACACCTCAATGCAGAAATGCCGACGTGGTAATTTGGTTCTGATTGTGTAACTCAAGAAATTGTTTTCTGACTTGTTCGTCTCTAGGTGCAATGTGTATGTAGTTAATTTTGTCATATTTAACAGATTAGTTCCACTCACTGACTCACTCACTTACTGACTCACTCACCGACTCACTGATTCAATCCACCTGTTGATCTGATTAGTCAGGTGACTGAATGAGTGAGCGATTATGACTGGAATGAGTCACCCATGTGAATGTGAAATAAAAGTGAAATGTTTGTTTTATTTGGTGCACAGCTGAGGAGAATTGGGTATCTGTTAGTTTCTTTAAAAGTAATATATGTCGAAAGAAGGGCAAACTGTAGAGTTGGAAAGGGCGACATCGTTCGATTATTGTCTTTGGTGGCCATGATTACGATATGTGTGCCAAACTTTTTTTAATTAATGAATTTTTTTTTTAGTGACTTCAATACAAACCTTCTTGTGTGCCACTTGTATGTAAATTTTATACTTGTGAGTATAGATTTGTGACTTCACTCTCTTCTTTTCATACGAATATTCATGAAAGAGAAAAGGATTTTTGCAAGGGGACTTGTGTCTTTGTACAAAGATTTGTTTAAAAAAAGAGAAAAGCATCATGTTTGCAAAGGGTTAATAAAACCAAACAAACATCATAAAGCTATGATAATGTGACCAGGGTGTTATTTTTTTTAATGTGATTGCTCACTATTATAGAACTATGTTATGTACACTGCAGATTGTCATATTTCAAATTGTATTCAAATATTGACATTGTGTTCAGTAAGATGATGAGTGTAATGTGTATATGTTTGTCAGACAATGTTTTTTGTTTTTTGTGAAATGTTTTTTCGTTCGATGGAAAGAGGATGACAGAGAATAGATACTTTGTGGACAGTCAGAGATAGAAGGTAAACTGGCAAAGATAGAACTTGGAACTGCCAGTTTCATGCTGGATTTTTTGGTTTATTCATACTGTGTCAAGTCTGTACAGTATTGTGTTGACTCTACACAAAGATATTTTCTAATCAGTTGGGGATGTGGCCAGATCAGCGAATCCTGTTTTCTTTCCATTTGTCTTTCAGGGAAACGATCCGTCAAGATCAAAATACCGTAACAGTGCAATGGATTGGCTTTGTTCTTTTTGTGTGCTTGACATGTCAACTGTGGTATATGGTTTTGTGTAATATTTGTGACTTTTTATTGAAAAGAAATGTTCAGATATGTTATGCTTAATGGTTAGGTTGATATGAGTGAAATGCATGATTCTTACCATAATTTATGGCCATCATCTCAAACAGGAATAAAGTTTAATGCATACTGGAGGGCATCTTGGTGGTTTTTGTTATAATTTTTCTGTGAAAAAAGATATGACTCCTTTTAGAATAAACTGATATAAATTTTCAGTGAAATCCTTTGACACTTTTGGGGTCATCAAGGGAAAGATACTTCTTTTTTGGGTAGGTATCAGAAAAGATTGTTGCAACACAAGTGTATATGTACATTTTATTAATCATCTTAAAATAAGGCAAATCTGTGTGCTAAATTTAGTGCTCATAATGAACCAGTATTATTTTCGTAGACAAATGTGTATTGAGGGTGGATTTCACCATAAAATCATAGAATGAAATGTTGGTGTCAACCAACCATCTAGATACTTGACTTGTCTTTTCCTTTCATTTCAGATTTGTTTTCAGGTCTGACATTCATACAAGGTTAAAAAAAAAAGTTTATTTGAGTACTTCAGTCAGTTATCACTTTGTGTTGTGTGTGAGATCTCGTTTTGTTGGATGATATTTCCCCCCATGGATATTGAAGTTAAGCCTCACTATGATAAAGCAAAAATACATTTTAGTGATAGGAGTGGTGTTGCTGCTAATATCTTTTCTTTCATATCATCACTCGACATTGATCATATGGAGAATTGAAAAAAATAATCATAAGATACTGTTTATACTGCTAGTATTTCATCTATCACTACGAATCACACTACAGAAGTCCCCGCCAGGAGTAGTGTTGGGCCACTGTGCTGATGAGAACACCAGCTCTCACCATTTGTGCCATCATGTGCCATTGCCTGGGTCTCATCAAAGCTGCTCTGTTCAGTGATGCTGTCTGCTCATCTCTTCTCTGTCAGTTTAGTAACAGCGTTTGTAACATGTGATTAATGTGCTAGAAAGTACAAGTGCTGTTCTGTTACATGAACAATGAATTGGCAGTTGTTTATGCAGGCAGATTGTGAAAAGTTTTCTGTGGATTCCGTTTCAAACAAGCAATGTCTGATGTTGCGAATGGTGAAAGCCCAGAAAGTGTTTATGAGCTTAAACAAGGGTGCCTGTCCTTGTCAGATCCCTTATTTTAGTATCTTGCTCCCACAAAAATCTTGCTGTCTTGCAGTAAGTAATAATTATAATAATATATTTGTCCATCATGTTTGACAAAGACCTCCAAAACAGCAGAGGAAGCAGCTGCCATTTTGGACATTGGGCAGAAATTTGTTTTAGTGGAGGTGCCTTGCCCACAGTACATCCCCACTCTCTCAGCCAAGAGGGCATACAGACAGCATTGGAGATGTTCTCCAAAGGCCAACTAGCCCCTAGGACTGCAAGAAGAACTGTGCAAGTCAAGCCTCCTAGTCAGAGAGTCATAGTCGATCACTAAACACTAAGCTGTAGAATGGAATTCCATGAGTGGGAAAGCCACTGATCATACAGCCTCTCACTTTGCTGTTGCCCCCAGTGTCAATGGTTTAACCAACAATTGTGATAAAGACCCAGCACTGAAGGCAAAGTACAGATCTGAAACCTGTTTTTATGACATTGTTTTGTGTCACAGCTTTGGATGATGAAGCAGGTACCACATGTGAATCCTGTGACTGTTTGTGTGCGTGTGTGTGTGTGTGTGTGTGTGTGTGTGTGTGTGAAGAGAGAGAGAGAGAGAGAGAGAGAGAGAGAGAGAGAGAGAGAGAGAGATTCTACACTTTTCTTTGTAGCATTTCTAAGAGCAGCCAGTCAAAACTTGGCACTTCAAATTTCCATAACACCCAGGATTACCTCACAATATGAACAGTGTACTTGGCCTGTAGAGTTAGTGTCAAAGTTTGGTTGTGTGTTTGACATGATTTGTGTCAACTTAAAAAATTTTTTTTTGGTTTTATGCTGCCCCATCCTCTGTGTTGATATAGGGTGACAGCCATGCTATGGCCTTCATGGCTGGTGGAGCTATAAGCAACATGAAATGAAGTCATTCTCAGTGGAGTTGCAGTTTTCAATCACTCTGTCCCAACCATACCCAGATTCGTTACGTTGCACCTTCAGGGTCACAAGTCCACAGGGATCCTATCAGTGTCAGGCTGCCATGAGCCATGAGCAGGGGCCCTGCACTGCCTCTGGGTCACTTTAGTGATGTTTAGGGGGGACAACACTTACTGAGCTCCCTGCTGACAAGAGTCATTGCTCAGTCATGGAGCAAGACTTGAGACACCCAACTGGGGTGGTGGCCACCATGATGCCCCTCCAGTGACCTTCGTCTGAGAACCTTTGACCCCAAAGGCTTTTACACAAATTCTTCACAGGCACAGAAGTGCATGGGGAAATAGCAACTGAGGTCTCCATGAGACCAGAGCAACGGAATCGGGGGACAATTATGTTTTATAATATTGCATGATAATCAAGAGGATGAGGACAATGTTCAGGGGATGCTCTGGAAGTGCATATGCTTTGAGACTACTGGACAGGGCTGAACTCTATGCGTCCTATCATAATATCCTGGCATCGGGCCCAAGAGGTACAGACACCTGCAATGTTCATAAGGTAATTTGAGCAACACTCTCAAAATTGTCTGAAGTAATTGAAGCTCAACTGTGAGGTCCCAGTCATCCCAATGAACCCACAGCACATTCACTCTGGGTAGGAGCCAACCAGAGTGCAAACAACCCTATGACTCGTAGGATTTGAACCTGCGACCTTCCTGTCTTGAACCCAAGGCGCTAGCCATTGTGCCTAGGTGGCTGGAGTGTCCACTTTCTTTGACACTGATGGAATGATTGTTGATTTGGTTTAAAAAAATTCATTAGGATGGAATTAATGAAACATGCATAAGACTGTTTTGGAAATGGCTTATAAACAGGAAAACATCATCATGAGTTAAAAATTCCAATAGGGTGGTATTAAAGAGATGTTTGTGAGATCGTTTTGGAAACGTTCTTTAGGCATTGTCATTTGTTGATCCATCCCTGTCTGTTGTTCATTCCTTGTTTTCCCTACTGCTTCAAGGTGTGATTATGTTGATCACTTCTGCTATGGAACGTGAAAGTAATTTATTTTTTAACATTTCTACAGAGCTAGCGTTTATGTGTTTGCATTTCAGACATAACACCGTTTCGTAGTGAAATGCTTAAATTTTTGTGATGATTTTGTTTCTTGTCTAAGCCTCCAGCATTGCACAAGAAACATGTATATTCTCACTTTAATGCCAAACATCGTCTTAGAGTATTGTGTTTACGCTGTGATAATTTTTTTTTTATAAACTGATTGATGCCATTATGAGAAGCTGTGAAGTGTGAGATGGCACACTATTGGAAGAATCAAAAGTATTATTATTATGACATTGCTTGTTTTTATTGATGGATTGTCTCATGAACAGCACTTATTATTGTTTGTGACTATTTGAACTAGCATCAATTTCTGTTTATTGCGGTGGTCATTTGTATATGTTTGAATTTTTGTTTTTTTACAGGGAATAAATTACAACCCCAAAGACAAAACACCATACTATTGGATTGCTACATTATAAAAGAGCATACCTTTGGGATCTGATGACAAATTAGTTTCTTATCAAAATACACTGTGATATAGATCATTGCTAGTAAAACAATAGTGATTACTGTTGCATAAATACCATCAGGAATATCAACAAGTCTGATACACAGACTATGGTGCAGACAGGCCTTTAAACAGTATGTAACTGATCAGTATATATAAAAGCAGGTCTTGAAAACAGTATGAAGCAATGTCTTAAACTGATAATGATATTGTGTCACAAAATTCAGACACTTTTACTACCTGGAAGTAATTTTGTCGGCTGCAAATGAGACAATCTTTTCTCTGGAATTTTTTCTAAATTTATACCCTTCAATCTTGACATCTTGTCTGCTCTGTTGAAAAAAAAAATGTAAGCAAACATTTATAGAATTCCAAATTAGGATTGCTTATTTTCTCAGTCCTAAAGAAAGAAATGACCAGCGGAGTTTGTTTTGTTTCATCAAAGTGTTTTTTGTCTCATCCGGTTTTGTGACACAAAGTTTCTGTGGTAGTTTTTGATATGCTTTCTTGCCGTTGTTTTGTCAAATACCATTTTGATCTGTCTCCCAAGATGCTGCTGCTACATGACATTTTTTTTAATTTTTTTTTTACTGTTTCCCCCCACCCTACTGGGCCTATTTCTGCCCCCCTCTTTTTTCCCCATCTCTTGTAGATGATCATGTAAATTGTAGGTACCATAGTGATATATTTGTTATCTTTAAATTCTGCTTGGACTGATTTTGAATTCAGAGCACCCATAGTATGAATAGATATTTTATTTTGGAATCCAGATGATTTGTTATTTATCCTTATTTTAGAACCACTAAAGTCAGAATGCGCATCAGTAATGATTAATGTGACCACACCAGAATGAAACTGACCTCCTGGTTTTGGAGAAGTACTGTATATCATGTTAGCCAGTGATTTTGAGGGCAAGTACTAAAATTGTAGACAAGAATTTTATATCCTGCTAAATCTTTAAAAAAAAAAAAAGGAGGAAAAAGATAAAAACAAACAAAAAAACCTATGCGTGTGAACTTAACAAACTTGCAATTTGTAAAGCTAAACATCCACGAGGTTGAAGCTTTGTACCATTCCAGAGCAGGCACATCAAGATAGCAGAAATCCAAGCAAAGCGCTCTGTCAGTACTTAACATATTACCAGTATTATTAAAGTCAGGTGCTGCTTCCAGTTCAGTTACATTGTTTATGATCAACCCCACAGACTGCAGAGGCCATAGCGCCTTGCAACACTGGAATGGCAATATAGAGCATTGCTGGGTCGTAGAGAAAGTTTCCAGAGTTGTTTTTGACAGAAATACATCAGTCCTTTTTATCGTCGGGAAAGTGAGTGCAGTTCCCTGGCTGAAGATATAAAAACCTCCCACTGAGTGAAAAAAAAAAAGTCTAGCCAGCAAGAAAGTTCTGCAGATAGCTTATTTCATAACAAGATATTTAAAGACTTTAAAAAAAAAATGATTATGGGTATATCATGAATTTATACAAAGTATTACACTCAACATTTTGAAAGCAAAAACAAACAGGAAAAAATACAATTCAGACTTGGCTTTTTAAAGCTCAGTGGGTTTTTTTTTCTTCTGTCGTTTACAAGCATGAAGTCAACATCATCATTGCATGCTTTACTGCTTTCTTTATCATTCCTTCATGTTTTTCTGCACCAAAACTTGGTACTTGCATCCTTCCCACTGCCTCCCTTCCTAACCACTCTCTTTAAATCCTGATATTGATTATAAATCTTTAAGTTGGTTGTTCCTTGACTTTGTTGCTTACAGCATTGCTGAAACGTGTTGTCTGTGGAGTGTGAAGAGAAAAAATATAGTCTGATGGACTTGTAGGCTCTCTTGCTTGATTTCTATCCACTGAGCATGGAATGATAGTCTTGTGGACTTACGTGCACATTTGCTTCATTTCTATCTATTGAAAATGGAGTGAGCTGATTTAGAAGTGTTCTATTTCTTTTGTTTTGTGTTTTGAAGTATCGAAGTATAAACAGATAAGATATTAATGTATGGTAGTTGTCTCTTAATGGTTCACAGTTTCTTTTGGAGAAGATATGCATGTGAAAGTAGTAGATATTTTAGAAAATATTTCATAAAGTCTTGAATCATATTTATTTATTTTTTATTTATTGAAGTTTCTATTTTGAGGATAATGAATAAGCGCTTGTGTGCTTTTTTAAAAATCCAGTCCTTGTGTGCATGCCATTTTGTAACTTTGTTATCCATTCCCACCGCCACACAATGGCCTACTCTTCTGAAGTGCAGATCAGGTTTAACTTTTTTTTCATACTTAAGCATGACTAGGAGATTATAATACAGTTTTGAACTTTGGTTGCAGATATTGGGGGCGATTCAAAACCAGTGAACTTTTTTTTTGTTTTTTATTTTAAATGGATGGCACAACTTCTATGATGCGCAGAATAAATTGTTTCAATGTCTATTTGTGTTTTTTTAGTGTGTGTGTGTGTAAGCTTTTTATTCTTTAATCAGAACTGAAAATTTATCTGCATCACAGTGTAAAAATACATTTTGTTCTAAAATCGAAATTTGCAATGGAGTCAAAAGTGACTTGTCCTCTGCATACAAGGTAATTACTCTCACGGATCAGTCTTGGTGGCACAGTCAACTCATGACTGGTGGATCAGGGTTCAATGCCCATCAGATATCTCTTTCACTGCCAAGTTTCTGAATGAAGAACTCTGTTCAGCACCAAGTATTTTTTAACACCGTTACTGATTTATCAGCATTCAGTCTGTGTTGGAATAATACGGTCGGTTTTTCCACTCAAAACTGGGTCAGGGGTAAATGACGATATATCTGCTATTATGCATGCAAGTCAACTGAGATTTGAAACCTTGTTACTGTATGAACAACTGCCCTTTTTAACATGACCCTCAAGGTTGACGAAAGTTGCCAATGGTGGTGAACGGTAGAGTCGACTAATGTCACCTATGGTGGCAAAAGAGTTTAAGTTTTTTTTGGGGGGGTTGGCTTTTGTGCGTGTGTGTGTATGTGTGCTGGCTCTACTGTTCAAGGACTTGATGGGGTGACTGAGATACACTACTGATTATCAAACACTTGAGGTGTCTGCATATCTCAGACCTCATTGACACTGGAACGTGTAGAATACAGCTCTTCCACAATGTCTCAAAGCTGGCTAAAAGCCAAAAGTCAGTCTATTATTCCTTGACAGACAGCAAACCTCTTTGATTTACATACTCATTTTCAGATATATTTGGGCAGACAATGCAAGCAGCGAATACTGCTATTCCTTATTTAAGATCATGGTGACATAAAAGGTCGAACAAAGCCAGACATGACTATGGATATTGAACCAAACCAGAATTCAGCCAAGTGCCTGGTGGTCTGTCATTTTTGTAAATGCAGTGTTTGAAATCTAGTCTGCTATGTATCAGTGAAATGAACAGCAGTTACTTGGAGAAATCTCTGAAGAATGAGATGGCAACAACTGCACTTTTATCACTTAAAAGTAGATCAGATTCCCATCCTTTAGCTCTTGCTACCTAATGTGCTATTTAGAATAATTGGACTTAAGCTAATAAAGTCTGCCTAGTTGGCGAAAACTCAAGGTTTCCTCCCCTTTTAAACTCGCAAACTTTGACTTAAATTTTTTTTTTTTCCCCCGTAAACATACAAACAAATATGATACACACTTGCGCACACATACAAATCAGTATCCATGCACGCTGTTGATGGCACAAGATCAACTTTATCCATCATTATATACTTTTTTTTCACAAATGTGGGATGATAATACATGTTAAACACATCATCAAAACCAAAAAAAAAAAAAAAGGTACAGAGTCAACACTGGCATACTGGCAAGGCATTTCATAACGTGTGACTTTACATACTCTGAACTCAAAAAAGAATATTGAACTCTGTTGAATATGCCTTTCCTACATTTAGGTCAGGTGACCAAACTCTTTGAAAACTAACCACAACAACAGAGCACTGATGACCGCATGAACTGCTTGTGCACACACAAACAAATCTACACCCCCAAAATCATACGCACTGAAAAAGGGGGTGGGGTGTTAGTACACATGGCTGGTTTTACCTATGACAGGATCTGATGATGACCATCATGAATGTCACAGCACAGCATTGTCAAACGTGAAATTGATGAACTTGCTCTCACACACGCAAACAAAGACCTGTTCACGCAAAAGCTCGCTCTCTCTCATGCTTACGTGCCAACTCTCCACTTTAATCAACTTAATATACAAATTACAGCCTTTTCTCAAAGTGAAACATCTACAAAGTCTCAAACATAAAAAAACTGCACAAACATACATACCTACACAGAGAGATCTCGGAGAGTCCAGTAGAAAGGTACGCAACATGCACAATTTCTTTCTTGACAAATTCATTTTTAACGCAAATATGATTAGATCTTCACACTTCATACACTATCTAAAATCATACTGCTGCTTGAAATAAATGTCTTGAGATGTGCGACACATCTCAGCAAAGTTACCTGCAGTAATGTCTACCAGCTGTATCAAGACTAAACGTTCAATCATTTTATTCACACAGCAACGAAGAGCAAAGTTTTGTCTTTAAAAACTGGAGCAGAAAAGAACAGACACTGGATAATTCTGCTTCAATGGTAAAATGATCAACACAATATATTCCTGAAAATGCCTGCAGCTCTTTTCTCTATATCATTAGGAGGATGGTGCAAATACATGGCCTTTCTTTTTGTGTGTAGATGTTCCTATCCACTGCTACTTGTGTGTTACATGACCACAAATTATTTTACTGTGTTTTTGCACCTCACTCTTGCTCCCCGTTTCAATTTCTTTCACTTTTCCAACAACCAAAAAATCAAGACCTAGTATTTTGACATGTTTATGTCTTTTGTTTAATCTGGTTTTTTTTTTTTTGGGGGGGGGGAGGAAATATGAAGGGTATGCCAGCGAAATCATAACACTTCGTTTCAACCTCATGAGGACCCTTGCTACATGTTTGCGCACACTTAAGATGCCACGCCATGACCAACACTGAAAACTTTGAGCTGGGGTGTTATGTAACTGCCAGTACCTGAGCTACCCGAATGTGAAGTGGAAGACATGCAACCAACATAAAACTCTTCCATGCTAACCTGGTCAAAACGAAGAAGCTAGATTTGGCACAGACATGACAAGCTTGATTTGTGCGATCTAGGATAGATACGCTTGTCCTTTGGATGAATGAATAAACAACAGCTTTCCACAAAACTGTTCCCATACATTTTCTCCAACAAGTCTAAACAAACAACAACAACAACAAAATCAAATCCAAACAATACATCACCACATCTTTCAGCTCAGCTACCAACCCTCTCTTCAAATTCTGTAACATACTACAACCATACATTCTAGACACTATTTCACAATTTTCGACACTACTTCATCGATAATAATAATATCTGAGCTCCTAAGAAGACCTAAAAGTGTGCACAAGCTCTTCTTCTTACAGGTGAAAAAAATAGGCATGTGTTTCAAGCTCATTCTCAGCAACGTGACTCGACTTCACTTAATTCTCCTTCCTTGAGGAGTCTTTGGGGCACTCACTGCTCTGAAGTTGTCAGACCATGTGTTATGGGACAGATGAACCTGGTACAGCCTGTACGCCCCTCTCTGATCAAAATGGACTTCCCAGTACGACTTGATTGGAGCCACATCCCCTGATATGTGAGAAACAAGTTCTAATCCTCCTACAGTTGTCTTGCTTCACCTAAACTTTGTACACTCTCCCCTCCCCTCATCAGCAGAGAACACAGCAAAGTCAGTATCACAAAGATATTCTTTCTCTTCAAAACCTTGCTTTGCTCTTTTTTATTATTTTTTAAACCCACCCCAGATAAGTGTGCAAATACACACACACACACATGGCACATACATGTATACACACACGCACACACATCCATGCATGCATATACACACACTAAAAATATACACAAGCAGGCAGGCAGACACTGGCCGGAATGCCATTCATACAGCAAACTGAATGTGGAACAGTGGAGCTCACTACAGTTTGGGAAGGTCACCGTGGGGGGGACTACACAATCAGCAACATTTGTTCGACATCAAGCAGTACATGACAATACAAAATATATCAGACATGGAGGACCAAAGTATTTTTAAATACTCTAGGAAGCAGATGGGGTGGAGGAAAGAAGGGAGGGAGGGAGAGAAAGCAAAAGAGAAGTTCTGTAAAGGACTTTTTCTTCCAAAATATGATTAGTAGACAGATAGGGATGGCAAATCACAAAGGGCAGGTGTAGCAAAGAAAGAAAGCATGAATGCAGGCACATTGTCTTCAGGAAAACAAAACAAAACAAAACCAACAAACACCACAGCAACAGAATATCGGGACGGACAGTCCTTCGAAAACTACAGCATCATGATAACAAGTAAACAACCCACACGTCATAATTCATCAAACAATTACTACATGTATATTTCTGCAAGGAACCAAACTATCACATCTGTTGTTATGTCTGAATAATAATAAATACTCAATGCCAAAAACTAAACCTCCCGTCTACTTTCAATCCAAACAAAAATCAACAAATGCAAACACAAACTATGTATACAAGGTTCAATAAAAAGCCAAAGTTGACATAACACTGTTTTTTCCCCACTCTTTCATTGCTTTAAATAATGAAAATTGTGAGCGGAAAAAATGCTTTAAATTATCATCATGCAGTTATGTAACAACAGCAATAATATTATTTACGAAAATTGTGGAGAAAATCATTACCTTCGGTCTGATGATATAATCGGTCACGCAGTTTGCACACACACATCTACTTACAACTTTTCAACCACGGCCACACAGGCAATGCACACACACACACACACATTCTCGGACTGGCCAAGACAGACCATCCACACATAACACACGCACACAATCGATCATCCGCAAATGCTGAACAACAGGAGTGTGTCTAAGCACATACAACCACTTCACACAAGTGGATACAACACCACCTCTTCTCCTACTAAGAGCAATGAGTCGTTAACAATCTGAACCTAAAATCAAAAGTAATTCCTGGCAGAGAAGATGCCAAACTTCCCCTCTAAATGTGATTGTCCACTTTTAGCCAGTGACCACAACCACACTGACCTTCGTATGACACACCAAACCTCGGGTAGAAAGCTCCCCTCAAACATGAAATGACAGATGTCCCAACAGTATATAGGATGAAAGTTTTAAAATTAGGAGGAATACAAGACGAGCACAAAGTTACGGAAAAGGGAAGTCCTTATGAAAGACAACCCCTCCCTCCTCAACTTTTTTGGCAAAATCCAGCACCACCTTCCCAACACTGAGCCATGCATACAGCATAAACCATCAGCTCTCTTTCACTGTGAAACAATGACAATGGGGTAACAATGACACCATGGACACCCTTTAGGTACAGGATACCATGGCACCTCTCAACATGGTCGTATTGTATGCTTCTTTCAATATTTAAACTGGCAAAAGCCTGCCCTCAAGAGGTACGATACCTGGTGGATGTCAGGGAAACTGCAGCAATACTCTAAGATATCCATCTATCAAGGCAATGGCACTTGATTTTGTGATCCCAGTTTTTCTTGCTTGAGAATGGTGTACTTAAAATGACAGGCAAAGCTACCTGTGTTGGCACACGGAGGGCGATAAAAAGTGATGTTGTGGTTAACACTCTGTAATACTGACCTATGACACAGTGGTTCACTTCAGACTGAGCAACGACAAGAAAACAGATTATACCATTCTAAAATCAAAACTTGTGATTTTTAAAATGAAGAATCAACAAGAGAATAAAACAGAAAAATAAATACAGAAAGAAAGAAAACAGTGTGGAAAAACACATGAAAACAAGAACTGGAGCAAGACACAAAACACTAACAGGAAAAAAAACCAACCTGTTGCTAGGCTTGTTACAAAAGTTCATAGCCAATAACACTTCACAGCTGTCCAAAGAGCCTTCTTATTCTTTCTTTCTTTCTTTTGTTTTATGAACATAGTCCAAGTACTTGTGGTTTTAGATTGTTTGGCATCTTAATTTGCTTTACAAGGGGAAACAAATGACAGGGTGTTTTCATGAACTGTAATACAGATTTACACTTATACTGTAACTGCCGGTCATGAAAAAAATCTCCATGGCTGCTCTCAATTTTAGTGTCACTTCAAAATATCAGCCATTTCTGTCTTGAGGAGTCACTCATGCTCATCAAATTGAACAAGACGTGGACACAGGCTTTAGAACCACATCATGAATTCCTGGGCTTTCATTAAAAATTTTTCCAAAGTTAAAAAACAACAACAAAAAACAGCAGTGTATTATGAAAGCAGACAGAATGAATCTGTTCAAGACACAGTGAAAGGGTGGGAGAAAATAAGCTATACAGCAAGAATCCAAGAACCGTGTGTTACTGCAAGTTGCTGTTAAAAAAAGAAGGGAAAAGTGAGAGTGGGAAAGGATTGGGACAAGTCCCCTCCAAAAAACAGAATGGCAACTTTCATAGAAATCTTTTCAGTCACAACTAATAAATACCCAACTCAACAACAAAACCCAAACTTACAAATGCCTCATAAATAAAATGAACAAACTAAAAAACCTAAATAATAAAAAAAGACATCCCCCCCCCCCCCCCCCCCTACCAAAACCCCCAAACTAGCCAAAAAAGCCAAAACAAACAAAAAAACAACCAGCCAACTAAACAAAATTTGTGTAGGGGGAAAAGGTTGAGGGAGAGGAGTTTCATTAAAACAAAACATGAGAAAAAACCCCCCAAACAAACCAACCAATTAACCAACCATATGCAAAATGAGCACAGTACTTCTGAGATGTTCAATGAACATTAGTAAGCTCTATCAATTCTGAGACATTCAAATGAAAACTAGTTAGCTGTATCAATTGTGAGATGTTCTATGAATATTAGTTAGCTCTGTCAACGATAATCACCGAGATATGTTCCATGAATGGCGTTTGACGAGTTAAAAAAACAAAATGACAAGGGTGAGTCAATGGTTTAAATGCCATAATCTGAATCACAGATGATGTACAATGGTTTCAATTCAACATTTGCTAACGGCTTACTTCTATCTCTCTCAGGAGAGCCTTTTTCTCCCAAAATAATGAACGATTCCTTTTGCTGGATATGTTAACTATTCTCAAAATCGATATTTTAGTATTTAACTGTTCTCATGTCTCCAATCAACTTTTTTTGCTTGTTGTAAAGACAATCTCCTTAATCTTGTTTTGTTGTTGTTTTTTCTTTTTTTCTTTTCTTTTTTCTGATATATTTTTCTTTTTAATCTCTATCACTTTTTTTCTCTCCGCTGATCCACTGTTCTGACACTGGGCGGTATGAGAACAGCAAAAGGGGTGACTGGTATCTCAAACACTGCCGGTTCTGTTCATGAAACGGCCTACACTACAGTGATGAGATACTCATCATGAAGGCTCTGACTCTTGTACACTGGTCATTTTCAATAAACAGCCCTGGTGCGACCTTTACAATGGACTAAAATAAGAAAAAAACAAACATGAAAATTAAAATAATATTAGTTAGCAAACTTCCATTTCCGAAAGGGTTTTAAAGTACTTGCATGACATGTAAATGCAAAAGGTGACTTGTCAAAACAAAACAAAAAATCACAGAGACAAAACCCACGTAAAACAGTGTGTTCTAAAATTAGTCACAGAAAAGCTGCAAACACTTTGTTTTTATATACGGGATTTTGGTCAGAAGTCTAATCAAGAGGTGACCTACTACTGAACAAACTCCTACAGTGTTAACTGGATCAAGGTTTATGGATTTGTCAGGAGTTCTAACAACGGCCTACAGCCAGCATCAGTCACCCAAACCAATTGTACCTGGCTTCAAGAGTAGTCAGGACTGGAGTTGGGCGTTCTGCAGGGTTAACTGCTCAGGGGCCATGCCAACATCACACAAACCACAGCTGAGCTGGGCTGAGCTGAGCCAAGGAGATGGATTGTATTGCGGTGAAAACATCAGGCTGACTTGAGACAGATCCTCTGGGAAGGTGGGCAGGACTATGCCAGGGGGACAAGCATCTGCAAGATGATGTCTCCGAAGCTGGGTAATCTGCTACTGTGTTTGTATGTATGTATGTGTGTGTGTGTGTGTGTGCATGCGCGCGATGCATCGGTGCAGCAGCAGCAGCAGGAGTAGTGGTACTGTTTGTGTCCATGTGGTGCCACCCTGACGACATCACGGCTCCACAACAGAAACGACATCTTGAGTCTGGGAAGCCTCAGACACAGCATGGGGGGAAAGGCAGATGGGGAGAGTGGAGGAGGAGGAGGAGGAGGAGGAGGAGGAGGAAAAAGAGGAGGAGGAGGTGAGAAAGAGAAGACAGGGCTTTTTGGTTTGGGTGGGGGTGGGGTGGGGGTTGTTAGGAGTGGCTGCCACCGGCTCCAATCCGCTTGTTTTTCTTGTTCAGTTCCAAACGGTCCAGCCGTTTCCATAACTCCTCTCGTTCCTTCTCTTTCTTCTTCTCCCTGAAATCAATCCACAACAGGCATTTTGAGCAATCAACGTGGGCGTTTTGATTAATGCAATGTATTATAAGTGGTAAACCATAACAAACAGTATTCAACTTTGAAAAACGAAGAAATAAATGGCTTTAAACATGTCATAATAAAATATAGCAAAGTATTCATATTGTCACAGAGTAATTGAGGAGTCCTAGGTTTTAGATCTCATCAGAGCTTTGCCTGACTGTGTACACATGGAAGGACGTTGGTGTGTGTGTGTGTGTGTGTGTGTGGCACGTGCATTCGTGTGCATATGGATTGTGTTGATAAAAGTGCCAGAGCTATCCTACCAGGCCTGTGACTGTACTCACTTTTGCCGCTCAGCCTTGTAGTTGGAGGTGAGTTCATCAAACAGCTTGCTGTTCATCTCCATGAAGGTCTTGAGGACGTTGTAGACCAGGGCCACGATGGTCTGGTTCCAGTGCTCCTTGGAGATGCGGTACAGGGAGGGGAACATGATGGGCAGAACGGTGGTGCTGTTCTCCTCGATCAGGTTCATGATGTACTCGTTGTTCCAGAAGTACAGGGCCCTCTCGGCCACCTGTGTATCCAATAGAAAAGTCAGCCATTGGGAAACGTTTCCAATATGTTGTAGAAATGCAATACGAAAAGTTGCTTTCCACATATTTTCCATGCAAATTCACACATTTCTATTACAGATTCTGCCAGGTTTTCTATTTTTCTCCAAGAAGCGTCAGTATTTGCAAAATATTTGTATTGTGATTTCCAACATCCTAAAGAGCATAAACAATGTGGAAAAAAACAACATGCAAAACAAACATGAACATATACATTATACACCCTAATTGGAAGACATAGCAATCACTCTCTCCCTTCCCTCTCTTTCTCGCACTCACTCTCTTTCTCTGCCACTCACTTACACACACACAGAGAAATACACACATATACAGACATCATGACGCACAGACACATAAGCACATTCTGTACTAAAGATCAGGTACACAAACTACCGAATCATGAACAAACTAAAACACAACAACAAAAAGAGAGGAGAAACATAACTGACCTGGAAATGAGGACTGGAGACACAGCGAGAGATGGTCTTGAAGAGTGGCTCCATGATCTTTTGGAATTGAGCAGGTTCTATCACGTCCAGGATCTCCTCGATCTCCCCCAGGAACATCACCTCCTTCTGGCTGCACGTCTTGGGCCACAGCTTCAGCATGCCCTTGATCACCTGACATACACCCGTCACAGTCACACAGCCGTTACCATGCACTGCATTTCACAAGCATGTGTATGCACACACACTTAAACAAAATAAATGCAGGTCTTAGTTGCAAGGACCAATGTAAACATCCCATTCCATCAAGTAAAAAAGTCAACAAACTTCCATTATCCCCATGAAGGGAATTGACAGAGTACAAAATGTTGCATGAAACAGAATTACTGAAAGAAGTATATACTAGCACATTCATAGGGAACTATCCCTCAAAGTAATGAAGTTTTAAGAACATGCTGAGAAATATATTTGATGCACACGTTAAAAAAACACAACATTATATTGGAACTGATTTTTTATGTTCTATCTTGCAAATAATAATGTATATAAAATTTTAACTGTTACCTTCATTCTATTTTAACAATCTCCTGTTCATTCTATTTTAAAAATCTCCTGTTTGCCTTTTTTAACCACTAGACTGCCCCACCCCAGAAATTTTCCGGGGCTAAATGTGCACCCTATACCCCTACAACCCGAAACATTTCCGGGGTGTCGAACCGAAGTAAACAAGCCAGCTTCCTTGACTACAGTTAAAGGGAAAGAACTCCATTATTCAGGTAGTAATTTCTGAGTAAGAGGGATATGAACATAGCAAGTGGTACATAAGAATTGCATTCCCCCGGCATATAGGGTGCACTTGCACTGGGCAGTTAAGAGGTTAAACAGGTATGCACAAGGTTCTCTCCCCTTACAAAGAGATGGCTGCTTTCTCCACGCTTGTCTCACTATAGTTATGACAATTATTCTTCAGATTTGTTGTTTTCTGCTTGCTTATTTAGTTTTGCTTTGTTTTTCTCACATATCCTGGATTATAATTTAATACATAAATTACTGTACATTCTTATGTTTTTTCCCCCTGGTAATGCTTTGTTGCCGTTGGCTTTTTTATGTAGAGAAAGTGAGGGTAGGCTTTTGTCTGATTGTTGGTTTCGGAGAGGGGTGGGGGGTGGGGGTGTTGAAGGTGAAGGAGGGCAAAGCGCAAACCCTCCCCCAAAAAAACCCAACAAAACTTCAGTCTTCCTTTTAACACAAATATTTCTAACTTCATCTGCTCTGACATACCTTCATGTGTATTGCATATACACCCATTCACAAACTCATCCTTTTCCTTCCATACACAAGCACATGCTTGAGTATCAGACTTGAGTATTCTGTCCCCATCAACAGACGACCAGGACAGTGAATGTATACATACATATACATCAGAACCTCATACTCACTTCTTCAGTCAGATTGGCGTCCTTTTCCAGGAATTGTACAACACAGTATGCCAGCTGCAATCAAACAGAACAGAACCCATTACTGCTAGCCTTGTGACAGTATCTCAATGCACTGATTTGAAATGTCTAACTTGTATACCATATACTCACTTATGAAAAGTAAGCACTTGTGAGAACATGTAAAAGTTGTCAGTTCCTCAATCCCTACCCCCATACCCTGCAGCCCCCCTCCCTAAAAAAACACACACACAAAACCATATTTATAACATTCTGAATAGACTACAGCATATCTGCCAGCAACTCGCATAGCAGATGCTTAATCCATTGCATAACTCAATGTTCTGGTTAAGTTAGGCTGGGCACTGTCTGAGTTTCTGCAACCTGGCAAATGCTGAAATAAATTACAGGGTTTTTAATATTTAAGACCCAACATGATGTGAATCTCCACACAGCTAAAAGTAAATTGTCATCTCCGTATTGTATTGTAGTGCGGTGTGACGTAGTGTAGTGTAGCAGAGTGAAGTGTAGTGTAATTTAGTGTAGTAGAGTGTAGTGTAGTGCAATGTAGTGTAATGTTGTGCAGTGCAGTGTAATGTAGTGCAGTGTAGCATAGTGTATGTACAGTGCAGTGTAGTGCAGTGCAGTGCACTGCAAAGCAGCATAATGTAGTGTACTGTACTGTAAAAAGGTAAAGGTAAAGGAGTCCCATAACCTATAAGGTCGTAGGGGAGTGAGGCGTCAGAGACCTCACTTCTCTAGGGCCAGCATATTGAGGGCGGCGCCCATCTCCTCTCCCTCGCTGCTTTACCTTCCCTGACCCTAAAGAGGGCAGTTTACAGCTGGGTGAACTGGGGGAACTGTAATGAAGCCAAGGCGCGCAAACGGTCACCCATCCAACTGGTAACCACGCTTGACGCTGCTTAACTTGGCTGGGGGAAAGCGAGTGCTCCGACCACTGAGCTATCCCGTCCCCTGTACTGTACTGTACTGCATTGTAATTTCCATGTGCACCCCTATATCAGCAACTGACGATCTACAACTTCAAGGCCTGGTGTGTGCACAAATGTGCAGCTGACCTGGGCATGGTAGAGGCTGAGGCTGCGTGACTTGTGCAGGGGGATGAGCACCTTCATCAGGAACACCCTGTGCTCCGCCTTCAGGGGCAGGGCAAAGCCGTTGATGATGCTGCCCAGGATCTCCAGCAGCTCTCCCACTCCGTTGAACGACTCGGTCTCATAGATGAACCTGACACAGAATGTGTGCAAATTTACCTATCGCTCATCCTGAAAAACTTTCTTTGACCATCACACTTGGTCATCATCTACAAATTAAACTTATACTTACAAAGGAAAGTAAAAAAAACACACCAAAACAACAAAAAACCCCATAATTTGCGATAGAATCAACTGTAAGAGTACATACAAATCACAAGAATTGTGTTAATTCCTATTCAGGAAACCATCACACTTGTTGGTCATCATCTACAAATTAAACTTATACTTACAAAGGAAAGTAAAAAAACACACAAAAACAACAAAAAACCCCATAATTTGCGATAGAATCAACTGTAAGAGTACATACAAATCACAAGAATTGTGTTAATTCCTATTCAGGAAACCTGCAATACTGTGTCAGGTAAATCTATGTAAAAAAACCCAACCCCAAAACAAAGCCTTTCCTTTCCTTCATTTACAAACCAAACCAAACCAAACGCACACACACCACCAGCAGAAGTCCCCAACAAAGCCCCACCTGAGAAAGATGTTGTTGATCTGTTTCCGGATGAAAGCTCTAAGTCCCAGGAACTTGCCATATATCCTGTGTAGTACAGTCTTCAGGAAATCCCTCTCTCTGGGATCTTCACTGTCAAATAGTTCCAGCAGCTGCACAAAGGCAAATGTATTTTTATAAACAGATGATGGGAACAAACTGAAAAAACAACAACAAAAATCCACATGAACAATATACATACCAAAAAAATGTTCACATTCTGAATTTGCTTAAAAAAAAAAAGTATGAGAAAATGACAATCAAGTCCTTACCTGACTTAATGCAAGTAAAATCAAATCAATTTTCTAAATCATTTTAAAAAATGAACACCTTGAACTCAGAGGGTTGTAAGCTTACAGAAATTACATAGTAAAGATGCAAGTTTTGTTGTATCTGAGTCAAATTCATAACTGATCAATTCTGACAGGGTCTCAACTTTGCTTTAGGTGTTTTACACGACTGTTTCCAGAGAGGTCCAAAGCAAATGACAAAACTGGTTTTTTTTCTCTCCCTGGGTGGACTCATCAGACTTGTGCCTGACATTGGTGATAACATTTTCCATGCACACAAAAAATAATTTCCCACAGAAGAGGGTCAGAAAAGGGAACTTCTCCCTTATGTTAAATTTGACAATAAATTGCTGCTGATGATAACTTATCCTTTGTCAAGAATCTTGTCTAAAACTCAGCTTAGGTATAACTATCAAGTAGGGAGCGAAGAAAAATCATTCAGTGAGCTAAAAAATGACACCTGAAGTGTTAGTTCATGTGGGAACTAAGTTCATTTTGCTGTGAATGTTTCTGAATGTTCATGATGACATGACCTTTACTTCATTTTGGGTCTATCATGAGATAGGTTACTGACATAACCAAAAGGCAAGTGACAACGCCGTTTATGTAGAATGTCCCGAGATGGGAGCTGATGGCTGGAGATAATAAGTGGAAGAGGCAAAAGATGATTCTTCCTATGTCTAAATTGGTCAGGTCTCTCAGATAACTCTTTACCAGGTTTTCTGATAAAAACTGTATTTTCTTTTCACCAAGTACCACAGCACTTGGTACATGTTGCACAGCAAGGTGATAAAAACATCATTATAATCATCATTATCATCGTTACCATTATCATTACATTATTATCATTATCAATTATAACTGCTACTGTCATTATCATTACTATCATAATACAAGTGCACACAATTTGATGATCTATGATAATCTCTTGCGTAATTGGTCATGAAATGAACATCAGTTGTCACCATATCACGGATACTTGTTTTTCCTACATTATAACAACAAATATACACAAATACATGTTACATGACACATAGAACCATTACCTGTAGTACAAACTTTTGGTCAATGTATTTTTTCGCCAAGCTGGGCTGAAAATCTGGAGATTCTAAAAACCGTAAGAAGAACTCGTAGACGATCTGCAAACACAAAAAAACCTATTCATACTGTTATAAATATGTGAAGTTCTACAAACTTTCTGGCACATAATATGCTTGAACTACAGTAGTTAAAAAAAAGTTCTATATAAAAAAAAGCCTGGAAATTCCCACATACAATTTCTTAAGCACTCCAAAATCATGATATATGTGAAAAGACATTACAAAAATGAATGCCAAATAACAAAGCATGCTCACACAAATATAAATTTAGACATGTGTGTTTTTACAAGTCCATTAGGGCTTGTGTGCGTATGTGCATGGGTAAATGTAGCAGAGCTGTCAGCAACAAAATGAAGCGTATTAATTACTTTTGAAAGCATACTAGTTAACATCTATGACCACCAGCACTAAGATACAGACAAACAGACTGACAGATTAACTGCAAAACATCCCAGTTCAGACAGACACATATGCACACACACACAGACACACATCCACGCACACACACACATTGATTAATTAAAAAACAGATTAATGAAATTGTATTTGGTTCTCTGATAGTAATAATAGGTAAAATATAAATAATTCATCCTTCTAAAGTTCTACATCCTGACTTTCCTGTGATTTCACCATTCTTTGCTCTCATTAAGAAAGTACGTAATTGCATATTTGCTTTTGCTTTCTATACACTACATGGATCTTACTGGTAGATGAAAACTATCATCAAAATTGATCAATAATAATAATAATAATATATATGGAATTTATATATTATTATTATTATTGATCAATTTCAATGACAGTTTTCAATAGACTACTGATCGACAAAATTTGACAAATATCAGTCATTAATGCCAGAATAAGACCAGGGGCAGATAGTGACTTGGATCACTTGCTTGTGTCCACGAAGATAAGATTAAAGGTGGTCAAACAGAAACTTATAGAAGCAAATGTAAGGTGGACAAGCTGCATAACACTGAAGCTAAAAGTGCGTTGAAGTACTTCTGAAAGAATGGAATAAAAATGAGGTCCACCAGAAGAGGTCTGGAAGTGACACAAAGAAAGTGTACACAGACGCTGCCCAAAATAACGTAGAAAACAAGGAAAAGAATCAACCAAAACTGTTTATTAGTTATGAAGCTCTCACATTAGCAAAAGAAAAGCCAAAAAAGAAAAGATAACAACAGAAAATTTTAAAAAGAGATAAGAAAAAATACCAGAAGAGACACAAGAGTATGGTTAGAAAATGAGTGCTCAAAAATATTAAGCAAATGCTCAGTGAAAGAAAAAAAAAAGAGTTTTTCCAGCAAATTAAAAAAAAGTAAAAGGTAGAGTAACCTGTCATTTCAAAACAAAGCCTTAACCGAGTTAATGACAGAAAGTGGGAAAACTCTCATGGACATGAATCAAATATTAGACATGTGGCATGAATAAGGAAAAGAACTGTTTAATTTTTCTTGTCATTTGAAAATGAAACTGTCGAAGCTGAAGTCTGGCCCTCATTTATAAATCAAGGTTCTCCCTATTTGTTCTCTTACTGGGAGGGTGCGTAGTACCTGGTCTTCTCCTGTGCTTGTGACTTAGCAGACTGTCTGCCCCTTGGCCTCAGCCAACACATTCCGGCTCCAGAGCAGCTCATTTCATTGTACAGACTGCATGCTGGGTAGGAGGCCTAACCCATCAAATGCCGACATAAAATTTTGGGATCTTTTATGTGCATACTTGATCTTCTGCATGTGTATGTACGTACATGAAGGGTATTGGCACTGGCAGGTCTGCACTTGAAGTTGACATGAGAGGTTGTAAAAATTCCTACCTTAAGCCATGAGTTGCCAACGCCAAGATTCCAACCTAGGATCTAGAACTTGAAAGACCCATGGGACTAAAGGTAAATGGTCTTAACCACTCGGCTATAGTGTCCATCAAATTAAGATTCAATAATGGTTTAAGAATGACATTTGTTCTTTATCATTGGTTTGTGTGAAATTTTGTCTTTAATAGTGGCTCGAGTTAATTTTTTTCATATTGATTTTAAAAAATCTTATTACTTCCTGTCCTAATATGTGCTCATTCAACTTAAGTGAGACTAAATCATAAATCAATAGAAATTTTCTTTATAGAGAGCAGAAGGCAGAAACAAGCAAGAAAAGAAAGACCAAGCCCTGATACACGACCTGTGAAGAAGAAGACCAACCCACACGTAAAATCAATAGCTGGTGGTGTTCTTACATAATTTACCTGAAGATGGGGCCAAGACGCTTCCAGTGTGGGGTCATCTTCTTCTGGGTCAAAGTCTGGATTGTCGTTTGGGGGCAGTGTACGGAATATGTTACAGGCTATCTGAAAACGCCAAAAATCAAACGCTTAGAAACATGCAAGCGGATAAAACAAAACCAAACAAAATTTTTAAAAACCAAGATAAACACACAACCACACACACACACACAAACCACACACACACAAACATGTATACATACGGCACATGTATTAGAGTACACACACATACTGACACACACACTAATGTGTGTAGTTCAATACTAATTATTATCATTAGGAAATTTTTGTTATTAGATAGATGGCTTGATGAAAAAAAGCTAATGCATTGCTTATTCAATGTACCATATGGAAATAAAAATTTGACTTGACTTCACACACACCACACGCATGCACGCACGCACACACACAAAGTCAGGCTGAAGTACAGCAAAGTAGCATTTTAGTAAATGATCACTAAACTGCAGCAAAAACAAAACACACAACTTTCAAGCTACCATTCTTGCACTCAATCAAAACATTCTTGCATACAATAAACAATTTCAAGCACTCTAAAGTCTCACCCTGTTCTTTAAACAATCTGCAAGTGTACAACTTCAAGGACCCTATTGACTTTGAAAAGGGACAGCATAGCGTTTTCATGTATCATTTACTACAATGAATGTAAGTAGCAAATACCCCCCCCCCCCCCCCTCCCCCGAAAAGAAACACCCCAAGGAAATCCAAAACAACAATAACCCCCCTCCTCCCCTAACAAACACCCCCCCCCCCTCCCCCTTGAAAAAAAATCCCTTTCTAAGCTGTCATAGCACCATTCTCCCGCTTTCTCATAACACACACACATGTATACTGTATGTGTTTATAACCAACCCTTCAGTCCAACCCAACATTCACAAATCACCGATGCCCGATACGTCAAACCACCCTTATCATAATCCTGCAGAGGGGCAAGGGTGTGAGTGCGAATGCGGGACAGGTGATTAAGCCTCCATTGATCACACAGCTACTGATCTGCTTCACTGATCTTGATCAATGCCAAACACGCTCACGGTACGCTTGCGTGCTGGCGTCCCCTGAGAGGTATTGGTTTATGCCAAGTCTGACCGTAGACAGTGTTTATGTCACCTGTGCCAGACAACTGAACTGGTGGCAGAGACAAATACGTCGTCTGTTCAATTCATGTTGTTGGTGATTTGTGCTGTGTGTGTGTGTGTGTGGTGTGTGTGTTGTGTGTGTGTGTGTGTTGTGTTTGTGTGTTTTGTTGTGTGTGTTTGTGTTTGTGTGTGTGGTGACACAAAGTGTTATACTAACAACAACAAAATCAGTCTTTTTTTTCCTGTGTGTGTGACTGAGTGTGTGCGAGTGCGTGTGTGTTTCACTGTTTGTGTGTGCGTTTGCGCGCATGTGTGCATGCATGCATGTGTGTACTTTAAGAGCGAGAGAGAGCGAAAGAGCTCTAGGGGGGAAGATAAAAAAAGAGAAAGATATTATACATGCATCTTATTCAGCCGAGTCACTCCTATGGCCCTATTTGAAGAATGTGATTAAGATTTCAAAATGAAACAATATGATTCTACATAGAATTTTTTCTTAGCCAAAATCACAGGTACATCAACAATTACAAATGTCTGAAATCTTTCATGCCAAATTCATTGTGACAACTCCATCAATAAACTAAATTTAAACATTTTACATGGGTGTACATAAAACCTTTGAGAGAGAGACTCAGAGAGAGAGAGAGAGAGGTGTATCACTGTATGTGTGTGCGTGCGTGCTTAAAGCTTAGACTGTTTAAGGACTGCATGTAGCATTCATAACTTAAGACATAAGTATGTAAAGTAATGTGTCTACTGGCAGAAGTATGTTTAAAAAAAATCTGTTTTCATTGATGTACTTATGTAGAACTGGAAGGCATTATAGTTTCCCTTATTTCATGAACTTAAGATCAGTCTCAAATTTTCTTGGTAAAAACAAAGAGGTAGTGGATATATTTTTAAAAGATGAAAAATCAATTTCTGGAAGAATTCTATGATGCAATTCAACCTACTGGCAGAATAATCCGCTTATGTCCATAACAGAACAGGGGGCTTAGATTAATACTACTGACAACACATGTATTCCCAGGGTTTCTCAACTTTCTGGTTATATATTGCACTGCATGCCCTCATTCACTCTGAAAATGGGGTTTTACTACTCTTTTAAGTATTTAAACATTGATTCTTGTGCACAATGATGACGCGCATTGTGCATTAAAAACAAGCCAGCTACAGTTGACAAGTGACATAGATACTGTTGAGTCTCTAGCGTCATGCACAGGAATAAACTATCAACATGCCAAAAATTTTTTTATCACATGTTAATCTTACAAACTGAAACATGAACAAGGTTATTAACATGCAACTTTTTTTTTTTTAATCACTTGTGAATCTTACTAACTGAAACATGATCAAGGCAGCAATACCGGAATGATCACACTTATTGTGGTTTGTTGTATTATTTAAATCAATCATGACATGACTCCAAAAAAAAAAAGTTTTTTTTTTTTTAATGGCGAAGAGTTTTGCATAATGGGTCAAGCCAGTTTATAAAAATGTACACCATGAGGAATCTTGATTCCAAAATCTATCTCTAAAATGTACCTGACTTATGACTAAGTTACTTGTTTTAACTCAATGACTGATCACCAGCCACCATGACAATGTGGTTAAATGCACTGAACTGCTGACGTGGAAGTGATGGGTTCAGTTCCTCTATCAGAAACTTATAGTTATACATGTATGGGATTTTTAAAGTTTTGGTCAGCTCCTATTGGCAGACAATATCCACACTGAACACGCTGACATATCCTTGATTAGAAGCTTGGCGGTGAAACCAAACAACTGAAAATCATCCTCTCTATGAGTGCAAACACAAGACTACAGCAGTAGGATTGTCTAACCAATGACACAGTGAGACAGACCTGTGTCAGTATTTCTTGGGTTTGGTTGATAGAAATCATGAAAAAAACCCAGTTCCTGTATTTATTGTCAAATCTGACTAAATCTGAATGCAACATGGTCTCCTTTATTTCCGAAAGGCCAAACAACAAAGAAAAATGTACGGTGTACACTAGCCACAATGGCACAGTGGTTTGCACATTCGGTTACAGGCTGGAAGATCTCGGGTTAGAGTCCCAGCCATAGAGATTTTTTTCTGACTCCAGCTGGCTCTTGGTCTTATCCAGAGTCAGTTTGCCATAGGTTCACTGGGAAGACTTGGACCACACAGTCACATCAAGCTTCATCCCTTTCATCAGCTTATGGATCGTGATTTTGAGAGTGTTGGACAAATAACCTGACCAACACTGTTAGTGACTCATTGATGCATGGATACATTATGATACATCATACATTGGTAGGAAGCATAGAGTCCAGCCCTGTCAACTGGTCTCAATGCATGTGTAATGCAATGGCAACATTGATATTATATCATCCTCATCACCATCTCTGAGCTGGCCACAGTTGCTCTAGTCTTACAGTGACCTCAGTTTCAGCTTCCCATACACTTCTGTACCTGTGGTGAGTTAAGCACTTGGGGTTAGAGGTTTACCCGGGGAAGGTTGTTGCAGGGACATTGTGGTGTTTACCAACCTGGATGGGCATCTCACTCAATCTGACTCCGTGACTAAGCTATTACTGGCTTAGTAACTGGCGTCCTGCGTATGAAATGCACAACAGGCACTGCGGAACACAATCAAAGACATCCAGCAGCAGTGCAGGGATCCTTTGGCTGGTGGCCCTGTGGCTGCCTGACATAAACTCCTGATGCACTTCTGATTTTAAGGATGTGACATAACAAATCTGGGTATGGCTTGGGTAGATAGACAGAAATGAGCAGTGTAGGAACAGCAGGATAAGAATGCAACAGAAGATGAGGCAAAATCAACAACACCTAACAAAGTATATGTACACTGAGGCCATGACTGTCATGCTCAAGTCTATCTTCTTCTGTCTTGCTTTTTCCTCCATTCACCTATATCCTGCAATAATAATAAAGTATTGCCCTATTGCAGGCTATTGGACATCAATGCATTTAATGGCCAGAACAGACTCACCATTTGCGCAATATAGGGATAAGTCGGCTCAGTGAGGACATTGCGTGTGGCAGTGATGTAATCCACCAGTTCATTCAGACAGGCCCGCTTGATTTCCTTGCTCTTCAGATCAGTCACAGGGTCCATGAAGTCAAATACCACCTGGCATTGTTGAAGTTTCTTGATGAACAGGTCTTGCTGTTCTGAGGGGGACGCATCTGGCAACACCCAGAGAGCAAGTTCCATCAAAGTGCAATCATACTTAAAAAACAACAACTTTCCTACATTACATATTATATTTAATAATGTTAAACTATTCTCCTGCTTCTTTCCCCAAGTTTTAATAAGTACAACAGTTGTGTTGACAAATTCTATTTTATGAATTCATCTCACAGAGAGACACATGTATACACACACAGAGACAGACGGACACAGAGAGTGAGACTAACACAGAGTCTGATCAACTGATATGTGTTGACCTGAGCAAATTTTGTTATGATAAATAGAAAAAATATAATCATTGTTCAGTGTACAGCAAACTATCATAAAACTCATTTTAACTCAAACAGGAAAGAGTCATTGCTGTGGAAACAGAATCAAGGCTATTTCTTCACAACCTTGAAAGCACCTTACATGTGTTTTTTTAAGGTTATCATTTCTTTCGAGTTACAAATAATTATATCATTTGGTAAATCATTATCTATAACAATATAATTTATGACTTGATAACAGATAAGTCCCATTATAATTTACTAAGAAATTCTAGAATTTGAACATGTGTTTTATAAGGTTTTTTGTTTTTTCTTTGCAGAGAGCAAGTGAGCACTATCACTGTCCTGGTCCACCATTTTCTAACCCCCCTCCCCCAGTTCCATGTTATCTAACACTAACTTTAACAAACCCAAGAACTCAAGGCTCAAACAGATCTAATGATCTATCAGTCTCACTATTATTACTAATACATGTACACATGTATTATATATTATATATATGTATATTTATTATATGTATATTAATTAATAATAATATATTTTACATGACATACAATGATACATACATTACATGTGCATGTACAGTATCATCAGCATGTATACCAAGCACTGCTTTCAATTTATAACCTTTGTAAGTTTGTTATCCCCTATTTCTTTCTTTTTCCCCCCTCCCTCCTATATCTCTCTGCTTTGTTAAAGAAAACAGTATCAACTATCAGTATTAAGCATAAAAGTGATTTTAGAAAGTATCAGGATTTAATCACTGGGCTAGATCTGAGAACTGAGGTCATGAACTGATAGTATATTGTGGAGACAAAAGCAAAATTCCACTCTTTAAATCTGCACTTCCAACCCACCTAAAGAGAGAACAAAAGTTTACCTACAAAAAAAGTAGATCTAGATCTACTTACTTTTTCGTCATGAATATTTTCAGACTGCATGGCACCGTCTTTTGCAATGACAAATTCATGAAAATAAAGGTCCTTAAAACTTTGCAAGTTTACAAGGTATCAATGATGATTCCTTACATTTCTAATATAAAAACAATCTAATCCGTACAGACGAAACTAATTTTTTTCTCTGCATCACCTCTGGACTCACCTTTTAAATGAGGCAATGCCTGCAATTCTTGAGCATTTTTAGTTCGATAATGCGAGGACCCTTGAGATCGTTTTTGTTTCTTTGCTTTTATTGAAGCTCTCGTTGAAAACGGGTCAATATGGTCAACGACTTTGGCCGACATGTTGGCATTCACCGTAATCTGCGGACACTAGGCTACCCGCCTTCAAAGGAGAAACTGCATTCACATGTGCACAAACACTCCGGAACTCTTCAGCAGATCCATCTGATCAGACAAACCCGCAGACAGGTTACACACTTGATAGCAAATTTCGACACAGGCACCACGGATGGGCACTGCGATACTCGATTTGTCCAAGAAACGATTCCACATCGAATAAATGTCTTCCTTGAAAGCTGCAGATAAACCACAAACCACCGAAAGTATCACCACGAAACCAAACTGTGCAAATAATTACTGTGTTGCTATTCTTCCAATGGCTCCTGCAATCTCGTCTTTGCCAGGTGCTCTGAGATTTAGCGAGAATTCATACACTGGGCCTTGACCTCATGTTCGACCTTAATTGTTTGTTTACAGTGTGCACGCGTAGCAACTGTGCGACATCGTTTATTGTGGAAACCTGTTGCTTCAATTTCAGCGAAGCAAGTAATTTTTGAAGGCGTAACCGTAACGAAAATGATTTGTTAAAAAAGCAAAGAAATTGTATGATGCTTTTGTAAGCTGACACTGACGCAGCATGACACACTCCTATGCTAAAATCCAACCCTACTCTCACTCCTCCTTCCTTATCACTCAACGTTTTTCTTGGTCGTGTGCATTCTTGTCCCCGGGGAAGCCCAGTCTTAAAACCTGTCACAGTGAGCGAGAACGTCGATTAGAGTCAGCTGTGAGAGCTTGGGAGAATGGTAAGACTGAGATAAGATAACTGTACAAAACATTTATAAGCAGAAAATATTTAATGGTGGTTATGTAGTACCCCTCCCCCTCTTCTGATTGTCTTTGGCCCATGGGCCACACAGTCATAGAACAATGAACAATGGACAAATTTTATTTATAGAGGGTTATAGAATAAGCATAACAATAGCTTTTTTACATCCAGCCCTCTGCGGAAAAAAAACAATCGTGCAATACATAGCATGAAGAATGATATAAAGAAAGAAAAAAATACATACATTGATGATGGAATTTCCATGCAAAATCACCCCAATCTAATTTATACATGAAAAAAAATTGAAAGTAAACATAAACAGGAATAAGCCAAGCAAGGATAGGCACGGCTAATTAATTTCATAATGCCACACACACACACACACATCACACACACACACACACACACACACACACACACACACACACAACACACACACACACACACACACACACACACACATATATATATTATATTATATATATATAATATAATATATATATAATATATTATTATATATATATATATATATATAAAGACAAAATGATGAAGTTCAAAGAAAAGTTATTTCAATAATGTAAATGGAAAATAGAGAAAAGGAATGCAAAGAAAGAGAGAGAGAAAGAGAGAGAGAAAGAGAGAGAGAGAAAGAGAGAGAGAGAGAGGAGAGGAGAGAGAGAGAGAGAGAGAGAGAGAGACAGACAGACAGACAGACAGACAGACAGAGAGAAACAGAGCCAGAGACATAGGGAGAGACGGACGGACACAGACAGAATAATAGACACTTTGGCAGACAGACAGACAGACAGATGGGTAGACAGACACTGACAGACCAACAGACAAACAGACATTGACAGGCAGACAGACAGACACTGACAGACCGACAGACAGATAGGCAGACGGACAGACCGACAGACAGATAGGCAGACGGACAGACAGACACTGCTACAAAAAACATGGATCACACACATACAGGCACATGCACTGTGTGGTCTCTGAGTCATCCGAAAGCCTAGCATCCATGCCACCAGTCATGATCTAACGCTAGATAATGGAAAACTCCAGCATTTGAGTGTGACTTCAGTCATGCAAGCTAGTGACTGGGTGTGCTGTGACCACTTAACTCCGGCTTCCTGAATCATTCCACCATGACTGGAGGCTGAAATAAAACTTGTGTTAGTCCAGAATAAGCATAACATCAACCTGTGGAGTATGAATACTACTTCTTTTTCGAAAACTCAGACAGCAACTTGTGTTGTTTGTCATATGAGCAAAAATACGTTGCGCTGCCGTTAGGCGCCTTTCAAGTCAGGCTCAGCGCATCCGACTTTGGCGCAGGAGAGAATTCTTATCTTTCAAGTCTTTCTGGGGGGAGGGGGGGGGGGTGGGGGTGGGGGGTGAAAGCAGGAGATTGGACCAAGAAGGCAGAAAATAGATAAGAAAGTGGTGACTGGATGAAAAGGAACTCAGCAGAAACAAAGAGAGTGATAGAAAAGACAGAATTCCTAGCACAGAATTTCCAGAAGGTGGGGATGCTATAATTTTATACTGACATGCCGATGGCATCCCCCACGGGGGAAAGACAATGAATACAGCAAGCAGAAGCTTGTGGAGCAAACTCTGGAGGAATTAAAAAAAAAATTAAATGGTCTCTGCAGCTGAACAAGAGCAGATCAAATCGACGGAATTTTGTGTGTGTAACTATGTGAACATACGAAGAACGCAGGGGAAAAAAAAAATCAAGAAACAGAACAGATGAACAGACAAACAAGAAAACAACAACAACAACCAAATGTGTGTGGTGTGTGTGTGTGGTGTGTGTGGTGTGTGTGTTGTGTTGTGTGTGTGTGTGTCTGTGTGTGTATGCATGCCACCGTGCGCTGTGTGTGTATATGTCTGTCAGTTAAAGTGTCTGTGAGTCTGTCTCTCTGTGACTGCGTGTGTCTCATGGGGCAAAGGCTGTGTCAGTTGAGTGGTGAAAGGGGAAGGGGGGGGGGGGGGGGGGGGGAGGACGGGGACTAACCTCCCATCGGTAAAAGTGGTTTACCGACATCACAACATTATATGATACGATTGAATACCATACCATACCATACCATACCATGCCATACCATGCCATGCCATGCCATACCATACCATACAATACCATGCCATGTCATGCCATGCTATGCCATGCCATGCCATACCATACCATACCATACCATGCCATGCCATGCCATGCCATGCCATACCATACCATACCATACCATGCCATACCATACCATACCATGCCATACCATGCCATGCCATGCCATACCATACAATACCATGCCATGTCATGCCATGCTATGCCATGCCATGCCATACCATGCCATGCCATACCATACCATACCATGCCATACCATACCATGCCATGCCATACCATACCATACCA
>CM054137.1:13390863-13413092 GCA_028751875.1 Rapana venosa
GACGGGCAAGCTGGCACAGGTAACATTAGAGATGAGAAGATTCAACCTCCATGTCCTAGGAGTAAGCGAGAGTAGATGGACTGGACCTGGGAGAACGAGAGCCACCACCGGAGAAACCGTCTCTACTCTGGGGGAGATGACGACCAAACACCGCGAGGGAGTTGCCATCATCCTCAAAAAAGGCGTTGAGCGATGCCTATGGAGGGAAGCCCGTCAACAGCAGATAATGAGTGCGAGACTGAAGGGAAGCACATCAACATCCATCATCCAGTGCTACGCACCAACCAACAACAGCAACGATGAGAGCAAAAAATGATTCTACCCCCAGCTGCAGACAGAGACAGAGAAAGCCCCACGCCATGACCTCATCGTCATCATGGGGGACCTCAATGCAAAGTCGGAAGTGACAACCCGACTATGAGGAGTCATGGGAGAACACGGGGTGGGGAAAGAAATGACAACGGGGAGGGGACTTGTGGAGTTCTGCGCCATGAAAAACTTAGTGATAGGAGGGACCCTATTCACGCCCCGGGACATCCACAAGCTGACTTGGGCGTCGCCGAATGGGAGAGAAAATGAACCAGATTGACCATCTGATGATCAATGGTAAGTGGGGAAGATCTTTGGATGTGAGAACCAAGCGAAGTTGCGGATGTCGGGAGCGATCATCACCTGGTGACAGCAACATCCAGATGAAACTGAAGAAAAACACAAGACCATCCACTCAAGGCGATTTGATACCCAGCGATTGAGAGACACCAACGTGAAGTCTGCATTCGTCAACGATCTGAGGAAAGATTCCACATCCTGCAGAACATGACAGAACAGCATGACATGATACGACATGGAAGCAGATCTGTAAACTGTTCACTGAGAGCAGCAAGGACAACATCGGCCATCAAAAGAAGACCAACAATGACTGGGTCCAACAAGAGACCCTCGATGCCATCAAAGAAAGAAGAGGACCAAGAAGAGACTTCTGCAAGTAAGTCTCCACGGCTACGAGAGAGGGAGGAAGGTTGTACAGAGAGGCACACGGAAAGTGAAAAAGACTCGCACGCCGTGACAAGAGAGAAGCCAGGACCAGCTGGCAGCTGAGGCAGAAGAGGCGGCGGCCCAAGGAGAGGAAGGGAGAGTCTACAAATCACCCAAAAAAGTAGCAACAAATTTAAGAGGAGGCTTGGGGACCAATCAGGGACGACAAAGGGGAAAATGTTGACAACAGAGAAAGAGCAAGAAGAAAGATGGGCTGAACACTTCCAGGAAGTTCTCAACCGCACCACTGACGAGACAGCCGACATCCCGAGAGCTACAAAAGACTTAGACATTTACGTCAACCCCCAACAAAGGAAGATAGTGGCTGCCATCAAGATCTCAAGAACGGCAAGTCACCAGGCCAGGACAACCTTGGTGCCGAACTGTTCAAGGCAGATTCTGGACTAGCAGCTGACATACTGCAACCACTGTTCACAGCTGCATGGAAGAACGAAAAAGTACCTGATGATTGGACCAAAGGAGTGATAGTCAAAATCCCCAAGAAAGGAACCCTGAGCAACTGCAACAACTGGAGGGGAATCACTCTTTTGTCTGTGTCAAGCAAGATACTGGCCAAGGTCATCATCAGAAGAATATCAGATGCTGTGGACGATGCTTTGAGAAAAGAACAAGCAGGTTTCAGGAAGCAACGAGGATGTATAGACCAGATATTCACGCTCAGAAACATCATCGAACAGTGCACAGAGTGGCAAAGACAACTGTATGTGAATTTTGTGGACTTCGAAAAAGCATTTGACAGCATACACAGAGACAGCCTTTGGAGTATCCTTCGACACTATGGCATCCCATCGAAACTGGTACACCTTATCAAAAGCTTCTATGACAACTTCAGATGCTCTGTGGGCCATAGCAACACTGTCTTCGAAGTCAAGACTGGAGTAAGGCAAGGATGTGTGATGTCAGCAGTTCTCTTCAATCTGGCCATTGATTGGGTGATGAGGAAGACGACAGAAGACACCCCAAGAGGGAATCGCTGGAGCCTGTTCTCAACACTAGACGACCTTGACTTTGCGGATGACCTGGCGCTGCTGTCCCACACACATCAACATATCCAGGAGAAGACCAGCAGACTCCAAACATTCGGACAGCAAGTGGGGCTTTGTATTAGCACCAAGAAAACGGAGACAATGTCGCTCAATGTGAACACACCAGCCCCTGTGAAAGTGAATGGAACTGACCTGTGCCAGACAGACAAGTTCACATACCTTGGCAGCATCATCAAACCAGAGGGCGGCACAAAAGAAGACATCCACAACAGACTGGGCAAGGCCAGGAATGTGTTTAGGGAGATGAACAATATCTGGAGATCAACTCAGTACAGCACCAACACCAAGCTGAAGCTATACCAGAGCTTTGTTGTGTCTACGCTCCTGTACGGTTCTGAGTGCTGGAGGATGACGGAAGTGGATATTACCAAACTTCGATCCTTCCACACCATATGCCTGCGAAGAATTCTCCGGATCTTTTGGCCAGAGAAGATCTCCAATGAAGACCTACTACGGAGATGCAGGCAAGAAGACATGGGAACCATAATCACCAGACGACGGTGGAAGTGGATTGGGCACATCCTCCGAAGAGACCCACAGTCAATCACAAGAACAGCATTACACTGGACCCCAGAAGGAAGGAGAAAGAAAAGAAGACCAAAAGCAACGTGGAGAAGAACTGTAGAAAGTGTGATGAAGGCCATGCAGCACTCTTGGGGATCAGTGACTAGGTTGGCCCAGAATAGGCAGGAGTGGAAGCGCTTTGTTGCTGCCCTACACACCGCTGGGTGTAATGGCTAATGATGATGATGATGATGTTAGGCCTACAGATAAGCACTGACATACTTTTTCATCCGAGGGAGAGAGAGAGAGAGAGAGAGAGAGGAGAGAGAGAGAGAGAGAGAGAGAGAGAGAGAGAGAGAGAATGTTTTATTCAGGAAGGCTATGGGTCCATTCTGAAGGGGTTGTACAATATCGTCATATAACAATAAATGCCAATTAATTTTACCTAAGAATAAAAATTTTCATGCAAACAATATACTATAATTCTTAACTTATGGCAATATTGAAAGAGAGAGAGAGCGAGCGAGCGAGCGAGAGAGAGAGAGAGAGAGAGAGAGAGAGAGAGAGAGAGAGAGAGAGAGCGAGAGAGAGAGAGAGAGAGAGAGAGAGAGAGAGAGAGAGTACATGCAAACTACATACATAATTGCTTTACGAAAATATCTATATTCCTGCTAGCGAAGGCAAAAATTTCTACGTTCATTATGTTCTAAGGTAGCCTATACCAAAGTCAAAGTTAAAAAAGTCAAAGTCAAAAGCCAACGTTTGCACAGCAACGACGTAATGTATAATGTAAGGAGTTATTATTGTAAGCTTGCAGATGAGAAGGCAAGACATCTAGTTCAGTCAGTGTGAAAACGATTGTCGACAACTTTGGCACTGAACACAAAAGCGAGCATAGATAAGGATGCATGTCACAAGTGTAGTCGGCTGATACTGCCTCTGGCCTTCTCATTACTGCTGGTTTTTGCTGTCTGTCTGTCAGTTTGTCCCTATGTTTAAGTGTTTGTGCGTACCTTTGTGCCTGAGTGCACAACGTCATTGTGTGTGTGTGTGTGTGTGTGTGTGTGTGTTGTGTTGTGTTGTGTTGTGTGTGTTGTGTGTGTGTTGTGTTGTGTTGTGTTGTATATGTGAGTGTGTGTGTTGTGTTGTGTGTGTGTGTGTGAGAGGAGGTTAAGGAAAAGGCGAACACAATCTTTTTGTTACAGTTTCAGTGCATTTTTATTTATCTATTTTTATTTTATTCTTTTATATCGAGGATAATGGAATAAGCATTTATGTCTTGTTGATTTTTTACATCGAGTCCCTGTATGTTTGCGGTTTTGTAAATTCTGTCTTCTGTTCCCACCGGCACACAGTGGCGTGCGTGCAGTTTATAGTCTCATCGGAAGGACTTTTGGGGAGAGTGGAGTCTGCACTGATGTTAACTCCAGGGGAAAGTATCCCCTTGAACGGGAATCGAACCCGGGTCGTCAGATTGCGAGCGCAATGTTCTAACCACTAGGCTGTCCCGACCCAACATTTGAGACCTTACGACTGAAGAAGGAAAAAGCGTCAGTGAAAGAGGCTCTACTGCCTACTGGTGAAAGTCTATGCTCGTGTTGCTATACACGGAGCTGTATTCTCTTCTCCTACACACACACGTACGCACGCACGCACGCACGGACACACACACACACACACACACACACCACACACACACACACACACACACGTATTTGTATGCACAAGCAAGAACAAGCTCAAGTACGCAGGCACACACACACATGTAGTCAGACACACATCTCTCTCTCTCTTCACACACACATATTTACTAGGGGTAGAGAGAGAGTGTGTGTGTGTGAGGAGAGAGAGAGAGAGAGAGAGAGGTGAAGAGAGAGCATAGAACACAACAATCCCCTCAAAACAGTTGTTTTTAACAGTTTTTTACACACACACACACACTCATGCGCGGGCGCACATGCATGCCCGTTCAAGCAAATGCATATTTGCAAAAAAACAACAAACGATTCCTCATCAAAATTCAAAGGAAATTGGAAACTTCGAAGATGTACAACACGAAATACAACACAGGACAATGATAAATAGAATTATAAATACATGTTCCAAATGAGCAATAAATTTCAAGTAATCTAATTTACATTTTTCTCTATTTTTATGTCTTTTCTTTTTCCAATGATTATAATAGCATTTGTGTTTTTGATCTGCTAGGCCTATTCTTCATCGTTCTGGCAGCAACAAGGGAATACTTTTTAAATTTTATTTTTATCCAATCAAAACACATCTAAACATGAACCTCGGAACTCGGCCATTGCAGGGACCTCGTTTATCTTTATAATCAACTTACATCCTTCAGGGTCATATGTAGGCCATCCATGCGGATTCTTTTTTTTTGTTTGTCCCAGTGGAGCAGTGGCTTTAGAGGTAAAGACAATTTCTAGGAAGCAAGAGGTTTATAGTTCGAGTCTTGCCCGAAACCAGAGGTTTTTTTCCCCGAATACCACTCGAAGTATTGTTCAGGCCATTCATCTCGATCTCACCATAGTCAAACTGAGATTAGTTTTGTTTCACATCGAATCAAATAGAAAGTTATTTTTAATGCTTCGAAAAAGGGTACAAGGCACATCTACATGCCTTATACTTTTTCTTCTTCTTTTTAGACTAGACATTCATCTCGTGAATGAAAAAGGAATGGTCAATTCTTTGATTCTGTCTTTGGAGCACGCTAGTCTGTAAACCGTTGGGAGTGCTGTTGCTCACAATGTTTCTGTGTATAATAACCATGTTTTTTCTGAATGAATATATCTCTAAACCAGTTCATTCTTGCCTCACTCCAACGCCACAGTCTAAAACTACCTAAACAGGTTAGGGTGCCGTGAGGTTACCGACCAGGAGAGGTCCTGCAACGTTACAAGGTTTCTTTGGGGGTGTTTAGGGAGGGAGGCCTTTCTGATCCACAATGTGCAGGCAACCCTCACTACTGGCCCTTGCCCTCTGACCACCAACTGTTAATGATCATAATAATAATAATAATAATGTATGGAATTTATGTAGCACTGAATCTTGTAAAGCAACAAATCAAAGCGCTCAGATGACATTAAATTTCTTTGTTAAATTTATGTGTGTGTATGCGGTTTAAAAAAAAAATTGTCATCTGTTCCCACCGGCACACAATGGCCTACTCTTTCGAACAGCGGAACAGGATTTAACGTGTGCGCAAGATGTTCTGCGTGCGTTCGCACACGGGGCCACGGTTTATAGTCTCATCCGAAGGACTTCGGATAACTGTTGATAATAAAAGTAAGTTGCAGTAGACGTCGACTGAGTGAGGTGTCTTTGAAGACTCTGAAGACGGAGAATAAAAAGAAAATATACAGAATAAAGTTCAGTTAATAAAAGTGCGATGTATCTGTCGCAAAACCAGGTTAACTTTGAGTAATCGAATCGACACACACTCACACACATATTTGTGTCTTTCCTTGTTTTCAAAGCTAATGACAGCAGCTGTGTTCAGATTTGCTATTCTTCATCACTCCGGCAGCAAGCCAGCCACAAGGGAGATTTTTATCCAATCAAAACAAACCAAAACATGAACTTCGGAGCTCCGCCATTGCGCGGACCTCGTTTATCTTTATAATCGACTTACGTTCTTCGGGGTCATGCATAGGCCATGCATGCACATTCGTTTTTTTTGGTCAGCGGGAGCAGTGGCTTAGAGGAAACGATCAAAATTGGGCAGCAAAGATTTTTAAATATTTCGAGCCTGGGGGGCCCGTTGAGAAATGTTTTTTTTTTGTGTTTCCCCAACTAAATTTTTGAGATTCGCCATGGGAAAAAAAAATTTTGGGTGAATCCCTTGGGTTTTTTTTTTTTGTGTTGCCCCCTTTAAAGGGTTTACCGATTCCATCCCGTGGATGGGGGGAAAAGTTTATAAGTCACTGCAAATCAAGTTTTTCAAGATTCAAAAATTTAAATTTCAAGAAAAACCAAGGGGCACATAAAATCCAACAAAGCCAAAACTTGCGGAGTGGGGTGTAAAAAAACCCCACTCACAACACAAACCCCCCCCCCAAAATGGGAAAGCTGTCCCCCACGCAAATCCCTTCTGTCTTATATCAAAATTCCAAAAAACCAAAAGTCATGGTGAAGCCCATCAAGGTTTTAGAAAACAAACCCCATGGCTCCTTTTTTCAAAAAAGACATACGCCCTTTTGGAATAAAAAAAAAAGGGGCTTATCAATTAAAACAAATGTCCGTTTTAATCCCAAATGACACCTTTACGATTTCAAAACCCAAATGTTCGGGGGCCCCGAGGGCCCCTGTTCCGAAGTGCTCTTGCCCCCCCTGCAGGGTTTCTTGGGTTTTAGGTCCCCTGGAATTTCCCGGGGACTTATCCAGGAATGCAGAAAAACCCGCGTTTTTGTCCATGTGAAAAGCAGGAAATTCCCCTCCCGAAAAAAAAAAGCCCATTATTCTTTTTTGTGTGTTTTTGTGTGTGTGTGGGGGTGTGCGCCCCGGGGCCCGGGCGCGTCCAAACACGGGCGCGCGGGGGGCGGGATAGCCTAGTGGGTTTGAAAATTGCCTCCAATCTGACGACCCGGGTTCGATTCCCGTTCAAGGGGGTTTTTCCCCTGGAGTTAACAAACGTGCAAAAACCCACTCTTCCCCCCAAAGTCCTTTAGATGCACTTTAAAAACCCAGGTTTCCCGGGCAAAGGGTCGCAAAACTCTTGGCACAAAGGGTTTTAAAACCCGTTCCCCTTTTTTTGTAAGAGCAGGCCATTGTTGCCGGTTGGGGAAAGATTTACAGGGGGGGAATTTTTCCAAAAACCTACAAAAAGGGAAAAAGAAGTAAAAAAAAAAAACATAAGTGTTATTCCATTAAAATCGATTTTAAAAAGAGTAGATAGAAAAAAAAAAAAAGATAAGTATGTACATGTATGTATTATCACCTGCTGCTTGATGCAAACTTTTAAAAAACCTCAAACGCCACACGAGTTTAATTGGGGCCGGCTCGCCTCAGTTATGTACATGTGCGGAGAGTCAAGCTCTAGGGGGATGTTTTTTAAAATGAAGACTAATGCCGGGGGGAGGAGTTGTGTAGAGGGGGGTGGGGATTACGTCGAGGAGGTGGGGAGAGAGAGAGGAGTAATTGGTGATAGAGCGGTAAGACCGAAGGAGCTGTGGAAAATTGCGTTTGGGGGAGAAATCTGTCTCTAAATTTTATTGCTGGGTGATGGGGCTGAGCCCTTTCTGGGTGTGGTGCGTTTGGTGTTGTGTGGTGTGTGTGGGTGTGTTTGTGTTTTGTGTGTTGTGCGTGCGGTGTGTGTGTGTGTGTGTGTGTGTGTGTGTCTGTGCGTGTTGGTCTGTGGTGCGTGTGTTATGGGGTGTGTTTGTGTGGTGTGTGTGTGGTGTGTGGGTGTGTGGTGTGTGTGTGTGTGTGTGTTTTTTCCTTGACAATAGTTGTCTTTTTTCCCCCTCGTTTTTTTTTTTTTTCCCTTTTTCTTGTCTTCTTGTTCTCCCATCCCACTCGTTGTTTTTGTTGTTTGTTTTTCCCCAACCACCACCACCACCCCCACCACCCCCCCCACCCACCACCCCCCCCACCCCATCCGGCGCTGCCGCCGCCCCCGCCGTCGTGTAATCATCTCATCATCTCATCACTCTCATCTCATCATCATCATCTATCATCGATTTTCTTTTCCCTTCTTCTTTTTTTCTTCTTCTTCTTCTTTTTTTTTCCTCTCTCTCTCTCTCTTACTTCTCTCTCTTCTCTCTCTCTTCTCTTTTCTCTCTCTCCCTTCAGAGAAAGGGAAAAAAAGGGGCTCAAATTTTAAATTACTTTTTTATCCAAAACCGGGGCAATTTGGGTCCGATTGGTTTTCGCCTCTGAACCAAAATTGCTATTTTATAAAAAAACAAACGTTACCTTGCTCCCCTTTTTTTCCCTTTCTCTTACAAAAATAAAAAGAAATATAATTTATTTGATGGGTAAACTAAAAATAGGGGAATTTACTAACAAAAATTGACAAAATTGTCAAAAATTTGTCAAGAACTTTTTTAAAATTTCAAAAAATTTATAAACAACTGCAAAATTGTCAAAAACTTTATAAGAACTTTTCAAAACTCCCAATAATTATCAAGAATTATCAAGAACTTATTAACAATTATCAACAATTATCAAGAATTGTAAAGAACTTATTAACAACAAAACAAGAACTTGTCAGAACTTAATCAAGAACCTAAAGAACTAAAAAAGAACTTTTAAGAACTTATAAAGAACAAACGCCCCCATCAAAATCATCAACAACTTATCAACAATTATCAACAATTGTCAAAAACAAAAACAATTATTTTCCAAAATATATTGATAAAGTAGAAAACATGAATTGGACAAAACTTTTTTTGGATGACCTAGGGTTCTAGTCAAGAAAAATAACGATGAGGAATCTACTGGAAAAAGAAGGAGAAGTTGACTCTCTGCTGTTGTGGTAAAAAAAAGAAATATTAGGAACAAAACTAACATTGAACAGGTGCAGCAGTTATCACCAAAAGGACTTTTTAAAGTATTTTAAAGGAAATCTCTTTTTGGAGCAAAAATGGGAAAACCCGGGGCAAAGTTATTGGTTTAGCTAAAGCAACAAGTGGGTTTTAAAAGTGGATCAGAACTGATTAGCAAAGACCTTACAAGACCCTATTTTGTCTAGAACTTTGGAGACACTTGGCTTGTATGTATTACCTTTTGGCTTTTGTTAGCCCCATAGCGTAGTATGATAAAAATTTAAAACATATAAATTAACCAATGAAAAGATGGAAGAACAAAACACGAAAAAACCAACAGGAAGCCAGGAAATGCCCAAACCCAAGAGAACCCTCCTTAAAAAATGAATCTGTAACAAAAAAAAACCTGGGAAGTTGAAGCTGCAAGGGGGTTGCAGAAAAAAACGCAAAAAAAAACTTGGGCAACCAAGCAAAGAAAAAGTTTTCGGAAAAATTTAAAAAAACTCCTATGAAACACAAAAAAAAGACACGCACCCCAAAAACAAACTTTCAGTCTTATTTAATATGGGGTATAACAGCTAGGGGAATTTGGGTTTTTAAACCCCCTAAGAGTATGGGAAAAAAGCAACCAAGCAAAAACCCGCAGCAAGAACAAAACCCCAAAACCCACAACCACCCAAAACCCATTGCAAAGCAAAACCCCTGAAAAACATCCATTCAATAGTATTAATAGATATAAATAAATAATTTAAACAAAAAGTAGAAATATGAGTACAGAAAAGACTGCAGTAAATTTGGTTTTACCACCCGCTCCCGTTTTTGGGGCAGTCTTAGGGTCGGCTATATTTTGTTGGGAAAGGTTTTAAAAAATGGGGCCCTGCTTTTTTGGAAAACTAGACTTTGAAGACAGCGCAAGCTTTTGCGGTTGTAACGATCCATGCTACAAAAGATTTTGGTAAAGCAGGGAATTTTTCCCAAAAAATAAGTCCAAAATAGAAAAGGGCCCCTTTTATGATGAGGGTTTTGGGGGGTGCTGTTTAACCACTTGTTTAAGGCAGCAATACTTTTTTTTTAAATTCATACGACGAAAAAAGGGAAGAGACATGATAAAGAAATAGAAAACTGAACAGAGCACAGGCGAATACGAAAGACAAAAGAATTGCTCGTTAGATTTTTAAATGAAAATTCGTGAAAAGGAATGCTGCAAAAACATTTTCTGATGTTGACGGGGCAAAAAGAGTATAATTTGACAGGCAAACAAAAATTCCCTTTTTATAAAGCCCAGCTTGTGATTATTATCAACCCACTAAAACCCCAGAAGAAGGCGAGATTGCTTTTATTGTGGTGGGCATACAATGTATATTTTGCCAGAAGGTTTTTTAACCAAAGGCAATTTTTTTATTTTTATATTAGAACAAGGGTGCAAAATTGCAAAGACTACTACACCCCAAAAAAAGGGTATGAAAGGAAGGCGGTATTAATAAACTGACCCTTGCGCAGGAGTATTTCCAAATAGCAAGAAGTGGCTGTTAAAAAAGAAATTGGCGATTATTTACCTTCCCCAAAAGGCGAATTAATGCCCCCTTCATCAACATGAACCCAAATGATCTCACCAAATAGCCCTTTTTTATTACCACATAAAAATCAAAAAAGGGGTATAAGTATGCTTTATGAGTAGACTAGCTTCTGGGTAAAAAGATGCGACCCCCTTACTGAAAAAAATTGCCACCGCAACGCAGTTGTTTGCAAGAAATCAAAAGACGTGGACATAAAATATCCAAAAACTTTTTTCAGTGCGATGATGGTAAAGAGTTTTAAAGGAAATTTAACATTTTGTTTTTAAAAAGCTGGGGTTTTTGCAAAAAAAGGGGTTAACCAAAAAAGTTTCCCAGAAAGGTAAAGTTTTAAAAGCGTTGCAGAAAGATTTGTATATACAAACCAAGAAAATGTCCCACAACAAAACAATGGGAAAAAATCCCCATTTTAAGCAATAACCTGAGAAACAAAAAGTACGGGTTAAAAAGTGGCGCCATAAAAACAAAAACAATAAAAGCACAACCAAACAAACCTTTAAAGCAACACTAAACCTTTGGGAAGAAACTGGGGAACTTATGCCCGGGGAAAGTAAGGGGCACATCACAAAGAGACGATCCATCTACTTTTTGACACTTATGAAATTTAAAAAATTTTTGGGGGGACCTCCTTTTTATTATTTGAAATTTGCCCCTTTTTTGGAGGAACGCACTGGGCCACCTAAATCCTGCCCGTTCACTAAGGTAAAATATTTTATAAAAGAAAACTCTGTATTTCATAAAACTGTTTTTTTTTAAAAAAAATTTTTAATTTTATTATGGTTTCCTCTCTTTCCCACTAAAAAACCCCTAAAATTTTTATTTGCCCTCTTTTTTTGTGCCATGATAAGTTTTATTTCTACTTGCTCCCTAATCAAAAAAGGCAGCATGTAAAAGCAGGACTGGCATTGTACCACTACCTAGTTTTTAAAAAAGAGTAAACAACCCATTGTAGTTTAAATCCAAATTTTAGCTGTTAAAATGAAAAAAAAAAAAATTAATTAATTTTTTAATTACTTTGTTTCGTGTCCAAGTGCGAATGGTATTTGGCGAAAATAAACTCTTTTGTACCCCTGTGCAATAAATGCTTCTTTCTAAAAACGTTGTTTTATTTGGGCAAGTTGAACTAATTTTTGGGGTTGTCTAGAAATACTCATTAAAAAGGAGCTTCCTTATTTATCAGATGAACTCTCTTAACAACTTGTTTCCAACCCCTTTTAAAGCCTTTTTTTAGCCATTTTCTGATTGAAATGCTATACATTTCGCCCTCAACCCAACATATTTTTGATAATGCCCATTCATCCCCCTTTCATTTCCCAAAAACTTTTTGTTTGTTTTGAATCAAGGATGTTTTTTGGATAATCACGGGTGTCAACCAAGAAGCAACTAAAGAAACATCCTCTTAAAGGCTTTTTATATTTCTGGGGGTTGTCTGGATGAAAGAACAGTATCTGTGTAAAAGCCCTTGGTTAGGGAAATTTAGGTTTAAATAATATACAAAAACTCCGATCAACGCTTTACGCTCTAGCACATAAACCCAATGAATACGTTTGTCTGTTTAACCCTGAAAATTCTTCTCATGATCCCATACAGCTTCATGGTTTGCCTGTAGTCTTATAGCTTGGCTTTGATTTAGTTTAGGGCTTTTTTTTTTCTTTTTGACAAATCAAACCTTTCTTTTGTGTGGGTTTCCCCATTGTTTTCCCCAAACAGCTGTTGTTCTAATTTAAAGTAACCCTTTTTGATGCATCGGTTGCCTTCGTTCTCAGTTCAGTTTTTTCGATGTAGGGTTTTATAAAATTGCTCTTGGTCAAACAAAAATGTGCGATAACAGCAGTAAGAATAAACCCCAGTCTTGGTTTAAACGTAGCGTCGTGTGACAAAAATATTGCTCTTGTATTTAAGTTTGGACAAGCTTTGGTGGTTTTTTAGGATTTACTTTACTCTTCAGCAGCTAATGGATAGTTTTTGTGCGCATATGTGTTCAGGGGGGAAAACTAAATCTACTTCAAGATCAACCCAAATGTTTGATCAGGCCCCATTCAGACATCTTAAATTGTCTCACAACAGAAAAAGGACCACTTACATTCTAAAAAAGTTTCTTAGTGGGGGGACTGACAATCGCCCACCTACAGATTGTTTTTTTTAAAGTAATGATGAAGTTAAAATTTTTTTTTTTGTTTACGTAGTCTTTAAAAATTTTTGTTGTTGCCTTGAAATTTTGGTAGCCATATTTAATCCTCCACGAACCATCCTAATCATTTGGAGTTTGGGCAGGTAGAAAAACAAGTAAATCTGCCCCCCAGTAAATTTCAAGAAAGCATCCAAGACTTTCCCTGGTGCTGTGTTTAAAATGTGATGGGTCTAGTCCAAAAATGTTTTCCCGGCTTTTGTAGTTCTCAAAAAATCAGCAAAAAACTGCTCAGAAAAAAAATTATGTTTGGGTAATCGCCCATCGCCCGGGACATGTTTTTTTGCCATGCCCACTGACTGCTGATGTATATCTGTTCCCTTTTACCTATAATTTATGAGAATGCTTTTTTGGGGCAGCTCTTCTTCATCAAAAAAACCCCTGAGCCCATGTACTCATAAGGATGACGCCTTTTCGCACGAGCTTGTGTCGAAGTATTTTTCTGAAGGGCAAGACTCGGATAAAGAAAAGGGACTCAGAGACCCCTCAATGTTTGCAGAATCAAAAAAAGGATAAGTATTAGTGAAAAAGTCAGGTATTTCTGAGACTGTGCAAGCGTAAGCCTTTAAACATCAGTATCCCTGATAATTAGGGTGAGTCTAACCTTGGTTTTTACAGACTTGGTGTTTACTAGAAGGGCTTAGCTTTTTCTGGTGGGGGTTGGTTGGGTACAATGTTAAAACCCAAATTCGGGCAAAAAACTATGGGCTCTTCGCATCTTTAATATATTCGAAGTACACTTTGTTCCCAGGTTTCGGGCGTGAAAAGTTCGGTGTTTGCTTCAACTTCCCCTTTAAAAAGATTTCTGTGCTTGTCGCAGTAAAAAAGATGGAAGAAGCCCCAGCATCGTCTGAAAACCCTCTTTTCTTTGTTTTCTTTTGGCCTGTGCAACAAGTTGTCTTTTTTAAATTTTAATGTATAGTGAAGGGTCACCGCATAAATTATCACTATTAAAAAGATAACTGGTTCTTTTTTCAGGTCCCCCATTGTTGGAGTTTTTTTGATTTCTTAGGGGTCTTAGCCCCAAAACCCGCCAGTACATCCCCAAGTGTACACTTTAAACACAAAAAGGATGTTTTTTTTCCCAAAAGAGTCAATGCTTTTGACAGCAACAGGAAATCAATGTGTGATTTTTAAGCTTGTTGCTTTATGTAGTTTGAAAACTCTCCTGATTCTTGAAACATAAAACAGCTTAGCCAAGACGCACCACATAAAAAAAAACCTTGTCATCTTTGTTCTGTATTTTCGCACAGCTTTCTAATTATTTCTTGGGGTAAGGGAATGTTTTCTCCCAAAAATTGGGCGAAACTTTGTTTGGCTTTAACTCTTTTTTAAAACCTTCCCAATGTCCATCCTGATCTCTCATTTTGCTTTTCCGCGATACTCAAAGTTAGCCCCTTCATTCCCCAATTTGATTAAGTCCAAGGAGTTCAGTGTTGCGGGATGTTGATAGAACAGTTAGTTCCTTTCTTTGTTTGCTGGTTGTATAAAATTTCGCAACAAAACTGCACCTTTACGGGTGGTTCTATTGTTATCTGTCGGGTAATTGTCCCATTGATCTTGAATGCTTTGTCCCAGTTTTCTGTCTTGTGAATTTAGCTCTTTGGTCTGAAATAATTTATCCTCTAAGTCTAACAAAAATCTCTAATCATATAGAAAAAAAAAAAAAAAAAAAAAATTAAAATTAATTAATTGCTTCTTGTTTTTTTTTTTTTGCTACGGTATGAAGCAGTGAATTACCACAGGTAAATTTTTGCTCTTTTGATTTCTCCCCTTTAGATTTTCCAGGCCAAGCAGAACCCCTTTTTTATGATTCCTTTTTTTATTGATTTAATGCCACAGGATTGCTTTGTGTTGTTTGTTTGGGTCGAACTTTTGGTTGTGTCATGTTCCCTGAAGACGCTTTAACCCCCCTTTTTGATATTGTGGAATGTTGAGCTTTGTAAAATGGTTGAAAGGTTAGCTTTGCTAAAGTCAAGGCAACAACAGCATCGTTTTTTTTTAGTTTAGACAACTTTTCGAAAAGACTGTGGGAAAAATGAACAGGGTCCCGCTTTTATTGAAAAAGGCCAAAGTTAGATGCAGGAGCCAATTCCAGTAGCCAAGAGAGCAATGTGTTTCCCCCTGCGGCTGTGACAGTGTTGCTGTACCGTAGTATAGAGCCAACAAATAAAAAGCTGTCTGTCTACGCCTGCATTTTGATACTTTGTATTTTTTGCCCAAAGTCTTGGGTTTGTAATTTTGTCAAACGAAAAGGGATTGCTTTCATTTTAAAAGGGTTAGGGTCCGGTGCCTAGGGAAATTTAGGAAAATTTATTAGTCGTCATCTTTTTTTAAAGTTTAAAAAAATGTTTTAAAATTTTTTTTTTGGGATTCATTTTGTAAACTTGTAATTGATTTTCCCCCCAGTACAAAAATCGGAATAGATGCAACGAGGCAAAGTGGTTAGATTGGGGATGCTAATTGTGTTTGCTGTGGTGGGGTTGGGGGCAAGTTGACTTTATTTCGGAAAAGTTCCCTTCAAGTTTATTGTCCCCGCCGTTTTTTCCGAAAAAGCAAAAGCAAATGTGAGGGCATCGACGTCGAGGTTTTATTAATAGTAATCCCCTCCATGAAAAGAAAGAAGCTCTTTTTCCTTGCAACCAGAACAACACCAAAGTGTACTGTCATCCCCAGGAAAGTAGGAAGGAATCGAGCAATTGGTTGTGGTTTAGTCACTGAGTCTTTTTTTATGAAGCAAGTAAAGTGCCTTTTTTCGGTAATGTCTTATTCTACTTTTGTTTCTGCTGGCTGATTGATAGGCTGTTATGTTTTTGTCCAGCATTTTGGCTTTCGGAAAGTTCTGTCAGGGGCTTAGAGGTGTAGGACAATAAACCAAAATTGTCTGCCATCAGCTTTGGGTTTTATGTGCCATTTATTAGCTTTATATGTTACTTTTTTAATAACACTTGCTAATGCTTCAGCTTCAACTTACGCAACTGTTCAAATTTAGGAAACCCAGGAGGTTTTTAGTTTTCTATTCTTACGCTTGTGTATCCATCGTTGTTATCAAAAGCTAAACTTGCCAATCTCCCCCCTCCTCTCAAACTTTACTCCAAGATCTTTAAGCCCCAAAAGTTTTTGGGAGTTTCAGGTGCATTATTACGGACCCCCGTGACATGGTTTTGTGTGTATATTAGTATTTATTTTTTTTATTTTATTTTAAAATAAAATGTAAATTTTTTACAGTCAACTGTTCTTTGTAGTATGTCTTTGATTGTTTTACAAAGTGTTTATGGAAGCCTTCTTCCCGCTCTTTTAATTGAAGTTAGTAAACTATTGGCGCTTTCACAGTACATTCCTGGGGTGGGAAAGGATTTTTAGGAGTCAAAGGGGGGGAAAAAGCCTTCGTCCCATTGGTTTTGTTTGGTTTAAAAGAGACAGGGGTTTCAAAAAAAAAAGAGTTTATGCCAAATCAACGGGCCACCAAATAGGGTTTGTCCCCCCAATCCCACAGGAAAGGGTACTTCAAAATCATCTCCCAAACCATTTTTTAAAAGGGTCTATGTTAAAACCCCAAAATTTCTGCAAAGTAGGTCATCCTTAATGAAAAAGCTGTAATTATTTGACTTCTTGGGTTTATTTTTTTGTGAACCGTGGAGAAAGAGTCCTTTTTCCCGTGTGCAGAAAACAAATAATTTTTGGGCGTAAAAATATTTTACGCTCCAGTTCTGGATTAATCTTTAAAGGGGTTGTTGTGCTGTCGGTTTGCCATATACTTTTAGAAGTCTCAGCAGAGCAAACCAATTTGTGTTTAGTCTGTTATCAAAAAGGGGAAAGGCGACTTTTAAGGTACACTGATTGGGGTGTTTGTTGGTTTTTAAACATTTTATCTACATAGAAAAATAAGTAAAAATATAATAAGGATTTCAAAATACAATGTGGGGGGCCCACTATAAAAACCCCAAAACTTTAAATTTAATAAGCTAGATGTTTCTGTTCGGACATTGATCTTCGAAGTAAAAGTTCCAGATCACTGAATTACTAACCCCCCCCAATTAAGGATGATGCCCCTGCGAAACTGGGTTTTCTAAAACCTTTCTTTTTTACCAAAACCCCTTAAACTTTTTCATCCCTGTGCAAACGGGCGTGGTGTTTTAGCTGACCCCAGAAACCCTCCAAACCATTGTAAATCTGTGTACAGGTTTTAGTGTACTTTCAGTTCAGGCGTGTGTTACTGGCTGCAGGTTTATGCCCCCCTGATGTAAAATTCAATCCCTTTAAAAATAGGGTTAAATGAAGGCGTTGGAGGTGTGCAAGAGTTTAAGTCTTGATACAGGGTCTGTCACTTAGAAAAACAGGGCAGAAAACATGGTAGGGGCTTTTTATTTGGGGGGGGGAAGGAGGTATAACTTGATGGTGGCCGAAAACATCTTTCCCGTGGTGCAAAAGTTGTTTTTGGGTTTAATGAGCAATGCTATGTAGCATGGACGACTTTTTTTTTGATAAGGGGGAAGGGGGAAAAAAAGACAGGATTAGAAGGATTAAAGACTCTTTAGGCTTATGTGGGTGTTTACTTGGTGCACAGGCACAGACAGGTCGTATTATTGGTTGGCATGGGTTTGATGCAGAAGCGTTTCAGCAATCTTGAGATAGTATTAACTCGGCCCTTGACCCACCAAACATCAAGATTATCAAGATGTTTTTTCATAGCCGGTCTAAGGTGACTTTTGTATGAATGGTTTATATTTGAGCCTCCAAAAGCAGTTACAAAAAAGGAACAATTACAAAACAACAACAATATTTTTATAGGGAGAAGTGTCAGCTTGGGAAAAAAAAGAAAGTGTAAACAAACCCATCGTGTATCAGTAGAAGCCCCCCAACAAGAAAAAGGGAAAAAACTACTACCCCCCCAAGAGCAAACAAAAAATTAATTATTTTCCCCCTTTTAAAGACAGAACTATGACGAAATAAAACTTTAAAAATGTATATTGTTTTTAAGGGCCTTGTTATCTTATTTTAGAAAGAAGACAAACAAATAAAAACCCTAACGCCCCAAATGCTCGCCATAAATCCACAACTTTTCCCGTGTTGATAATGCCAGTAACAACAAACCCCAAATTTACCAGGAAGTGCGTCGCCAACTTTGTGGCTAATTTTTTTAAAAAGTCGCTAAGTGCCCGGGTTTTTCCAACCCCGCCGTTGTGGGGGGGGAAGGTGGTGGGTGGTGGTTGGCGGAATGGCTTCCCGTCAGCCATACAAAGTGTGCAAAAAAGCGAAACCCCAAAACTGTAATTATATAACAAAAGGGAGCCTTGCTCGCGAAAAAATGACGGTTTTTCCCCTAGGTAATTTTTTTTAAGAATTCGCTGGATTTTTCTTTTATTTGCTAACCCGAGATTTTGTTGGTTTTCTGTTAAAAGTTTAAAACCTCTAATCTTGCTTGCGTTTATCTTTCGTTTTTTAGGGCGTGGATTTTTCTTTTCTTCCCGGTCAAAAGGTTTGCATGTCGCTTTTGCACTTTTTCTTTTTTTAGTTTTTGCGTGGTCTAAAGCCCAGCTTGCTAAATTTTTTATCTTTTCCCTTAATACCCGTAGCGCTTGATTGAGCCCCCCTTATTTCTCGCATGGGTAGGGGTTTTATCATTTATTTTTCAGTGTGTGTCTTCTTTGTTTTGTGTGAAGCAGTTTCCCCAAATTTGAAAAGTTTCGTTGTTGTGTTTGCCGACTTTGTAGGGGCTTTTTAAAGTGGCAGCTTTAATGTTTTTTGGTAATATTTGCAGATTTTTTAGTTGTGCAAGGCTTGTGTAGGCCCCGGGTTTTTAGTAGTTGGGGATCACTAAAAAACAATTTTTTTTCTGATTGCAACACTTTGTTTCCCGCTTGAGTGTATTTTTTTTTTTTAAAAATGTGGGGGGTTTTTTTTCTTTTTTAAAAAACCTTTTCTCGTATCAGTTTTAAAAATAAGATTGTTTGTTTTCCATTTTCTATATATGTCTAGTACTTTGGTGTTTGGGTTTCCCCCCAAAAATTTTTGGGGAAAAACTTTTAACCCTGTTTTTAAAAATTCTTTCTGACTGAATGCAAGGGTGTACAGAGGGGTCGCTTTTAGCTATCATCGTGGGGTAAAAAACGCCTTCAAATTTTAGTCTTCTTTTTATTAAATTTTTTTTATTTTTTATTTTGCTATTATAGAAAAAAGATGGCGCAACAAAATTTGGGGAATCCCCTTTACCTACAGACGTTTTAAAAGATCCCCTTTGGCATTTAAAGGGAAAAAGGGCAATCGTTATTACAAAAAACCCTCCCCTATTGATGAAAATCAATTTTGACGTTGGTTTCCCAATTTAGGAAAAAAATGATGTCATTGTTCCCGGGAAACAGGCTTCTTTTAGAAGAATAAAGGGCTGAAGAGATCCCAAAAAGAAGTGTGGTAGCAAATTAGGAGGGCTAAAAAAAAAAGATTAGTGTCAAGTAGAAAGGGGAGAGGTACTATATTGAACAAAGCGACTTTCTTTTCTAATGATTTAGGTGACAAAGAAAAAAAAAGATGATCTTATTTATCAAAGGGATACAGGATGATGAGGGACAAAAAACAGGTAGGGTTTTGTGATAAGGGAAAACAAGAAAAAAATGCTGCCCAACAAAAGCCTATGGTAACGGTTTTGTATTCCTTTGATTTGAAAATGCTCAGCCCACATGCCTTACAACAGGGGAGCATCAGGACCGATGTGTATGAGTGACCTTTAAAGACAGTGCCCTGTTATTACTTCCAGTGACGTGCGCAAGTACAAAATTTATATCTTTGAAATTTTATTGTTTCAAACACCCCAAACTTGCACCCTTGATTCAAGCAATACAGTAAAGGGTTGCTATTTATTATGAAAGGGGCTTAAAACCCTAGCACATTAATGAAGAGTAAAAGAATGTGTGGAAAAAAATTGAAAAACACCCGCAGTCATTAAAAAGGAATATTAATCTGTTTGAAGAACCCGCCACCCCCCCTTTTCCCGATTAATGAGGGTTCATTAAATCCGGTATTAAACATTTATTGTATATGGGGCAGCCCAAACAAGTCTATGCCTCAGGGTTTTTTACCAATCAACACTTTGATGAGGGGTAAGAAAATACTTTGGTTTGGTAAACAATGATAACCCCCCTTTTGGTTTACAAGCAAAACTTTAATTCATAATGTTAGGCTTAATGAATATAACATCTAAATATGCATTGTGGGTTTCTTAAGATCAACAGATGAGAAAGCTGCATGGTTAGGAAGACGCATTGAAAAGGCCAAAGGGGAAAAATAAAAATAAGAAAGGGAAAAAAAAGATGACCATAAAAATATATTATTTTTAGTGATGGAAGCACCCAAAATAAGGAAATAGACTAAAAAAATCGTTTATGATGGACCACTAAGTTTTTACCAAAAAAAGCCATGCTTTTAAAATTGGGGAGATGGCTTGGCAAGATGTATTTGTTTTAGTTTTACAAAAAAGGTACAAAAACATTTCGAGTTTATTGTTATATTTGTCCCAAAGAAAACAAAATAGAGCATAAGAGAGAGACGTTTATTTGGTCAGATGGGGAAGATTAAAAATAATCCCTTTTGACATAAGCGAGTGTTTGAATACTATTACAAGCTCTTTGAAATAGGCAGGGGCCCTTTTTTAATAGCGACGCTCAGCGAGGGCATTGTTAAAAAAGGAATAGTTTTTCTAAGCTCCCCTTTCGTGGGGCTCCAATACTGTTTGGGTTTCTGACACAAAAATAATGGGATATTAAAAAATTTCCCGTGAAAAAAACAAAATCGTTGTAAATTTTTCACATGAAAGACAGGATGGGTTTTAAAAAATTTCCCTTTGGGAGAATGAGTTTTACGACGGGCAAAAAAGAGAAAAATAAAACTAAAAAACAGAAAAACTCAAAGTAGTAAAATTACAAAAAAAAAGAAACCAAAAAAGATATTTTTGTAGAGTAAAACCCCCTAGCTTTTTTTTTTTTTTTTTTTTTTTTAAAAACTTAACAAGAAAATGCAGCCAGACACCAACTAATTGATGAAATCATTCTTTGGGTGTGTGGCTGTGTGTACAGGCCAGCGCTCGCGGCGGGCTTCAGCCAATCGAAAACACTGGTTATGCACCCAATAAGCTGAAAGTTATAGTTAAATTTTACCAAATTTTGCCCCCGGGGGTGGCAATTGCTGCAGTTTGTGTCTTGGGCCCAAAACAAATTTGGGGTTTTTGGGGGGGTTCCCCGTTCGAGTCCCGGGATCCCCTTTTTTTATTTATATTTGTTTCGTTTTAAAAATATAAAAGAAATGGGTGAGATTTGCTGTACTCTGAATTGCCACAACCCCATGTTATTAAAGTTTTAATGTTATTTAAAAACATTTTGCTGCAATGTCCATTAAATTTTTGGTTGTGCGAATGCGTGTGTCGGCATTTCCCAAAAATTGGAATGCGGAAAACACTCCCCTGCCCATGTTTTAAGCTCCCGGGTAAATGACTATGCTTTATGGAGCCGGGAGAGGAGATGGTTTTGCACTTTTTTTTGTTTTAATCAAAAAAAATTAGTATTACTTTCGTTTTTATAGGGAAAGGGGAAAAAGGGGATCAAGGGGAAACTGTTTTGTTTTTTTTATAAAAATATGCAAGTTTTGTTCGTGACGAAGCCGAATCGGACCCAAAATTGCCTGGTTTTTTATAAAAAAAAAAAGTTTGGTTTTATCTTGATGCCCCTTTTTTCCCTTTCTTCTCTCCTCTCTCTCTCTCTCTTTCTTTCCCTTTCTTCTCTTCTTCTTTATTTTTTCATTCCTTCCCTTTTCTTCCCCTTTTCTTCTTCTTCTTTTTCTTTCTTTTCTTCTTTTCTTCTTCTTCTTTTTCTTCTTTTCCTCTCTCTCTTTTCTCTCTCTTCTCTCTCTCTCTCTTCTCTCTCTCTCTCTCTCCTCTTTCTCCTCTCCCCCTTTTTTCTCTCTCCTCTCTTCTTTCTCTTTTCCTCCTCCTTCTCTTCCTCCTCCCTCCTCCTTCTTCTTTCTTCTTTTCTTCTTCTTCTTTTTCCCCACCTTTTCTTTTTTTCTTTCTTTTCTTTTTCCTTTCCCTCTTGTCCTCCTTCTTTTTTTGTTTTTTTTTTTCTTTGTCGTCTTTTTTCGTTTTTGTTGTTTTTTTGTTTCTATTTTCGTTCTGTGTTTAAAAAACAGGGGTTGGGGGACCAGCTGAGCGATTTTTAAATGGAATTTGAAAACAAAACAGACAGAAGACGAAAATAAGCAACAGAAAATTAAAGAAAAAGTAAAAAAAAAAAAAAACGAATTGAAAAAAAGAAAAAAAAAAGGAAAAAAAACTGAAAACCCCCCCACCCAAAAAAAAAATTTAAAAAAAGAAAGAAAC
>CM054137.1:13413592-13421092 GCA_028751875.1 Rapana venosa
TTGAGGCTTATTTCATGCTAGACTGGCACAACAAAGCAGAAAAACAAAGGTAACTGGAAAAACAAAGGTAAATGGAAAAACATAGGTAAATGGAAAAACAAAGGTAAATGGAAAAACAAAGGTAAATGGAAAACAAAGGTAAATGAAAAAACAAAGGTAACTGGAAAAACAAAGGTAAATGAAAAAACAAAGGTAACTGGAAAAACAAAGGTAATTGGAAAAACAAAGGTAATTGGGAAAACAAAGGTAAATGGAAAACAAAGGTAAATGGAAAACAAAGGTAAATGGAAAAACAAAGGTAATTGGAAAAACAAAGGTAAATGGAAAATAATGGTAAATGTAAAAACAAAGGCAACTGGAAAAACAAAGGCAACTGGAAAAACAAAGGTGGATGGAAAAACAAAGGTAAATGGAAAAACAAAGGTAAATGGAAAAACAAAGGTAAATGGAAAAACAAAGGCAACTGAAAAAACAAAGGCAACTGGAAAACAAAGGTAAATGGAAAACAAAGGTCAATGGAAAAACAAAGGCAACTGAAAAACAAAGGCAACTGAAAAACAAAGGTAAATGGAAAACAAAGGTAAATGGAAAAACAAAGGTAAATGGAAAAGCAAAGGTAAATGGAAAAACAAAGGCAACTGGAAAAACAAAGGTAAGTGGAAAAACAAAGGTGAATGGAAAAACAAAGGTAAATGGAAAAACAAAGTCATCTGGAAAAACAAAGGTGAATGGAAAAACAAAGGTAAATGGAAAACAAATGGAAATGGAAAAACAAAGGTGAATGAAAAAACAAAGGCATCTGGAAAAACAAAGGCAACTGGAAAAACAAGGGTGAATGGAAAAACAAAGGCAAATGGAAAAACAAAGGCAACTGGAAAAACAAAGGTAAATGGAAAGACAAAGGTAAATGGAAAAATAAATGTAAATGGAAAAATAAAGTTAAATGGAAAAACAAAGGTAAATGGAAAACAAAGATAATTGGAAAAACAAAGGTAACTGGAAAAACAAAGGTAAATGGAAAACAAAGATAAATGGAAAAACAAAGGTAACTGGAAAAACAAAGGTAAATGGAAAAACAAAGGTAAATGGAAAATAAAGGTAAATGGAAAAACAAAGGCAACTGGAATAACAAAGGCAACTGGAAAAACAAAGGTGGATGGAAAAACAAAGGCAAATGGAAAACAAAGGTAAATGGAAAAACAAAGGTAAATGGAAAAACAAAGGCAACTGAAAAAACAAAGGCAACTGGAAAACAAAGGTAAATGGAAAACAAAGGTAAATGGAAAAAAGAGGTAAATGGAAAAACAAAGAAAATTGAAAAAATAAACGTAATTAAAAAACAAACGTAATTGAAAAAACAAAAGTAATTGAAAATAACAAAAAAGGAAAGAAAAAAGGTAATTTGAAAAACAAAGGTAATTGGAAAAAATAGGTAATTGGAAAAAACAGGTAATTGGGAAACACATGTAAATGGAAAAACAAAGGTAATTGGAAAAACAACGGTAAATGCAAAAGGTAAATGGAAAAACAAAATGTAAATGGTAAACATACGTAAATGGAAAAACCAAAGCTAAATAGAAAAACGAAGAACAATATAAAAAATAAACGTAAATTTTAAACAAACGTAAATGGCAAATCAAAGTAAGTGCAAAAAAATCGTAAATGGAAAGAGAAGGTAAATGGAAAAAGAAAGGTAAATGGAAAAAGAAAGGTAAATGGTAAACTAATTAACAGGAAAAAAACAAACATAAACGGGAAAACAAACGGAAAAAGAAAAGCACTAATGGAAAAACACGGGTAAATGGAAAAATAAACGGAAATGGGGAAAACAAAGATAAATGAAAAAAACAAACGTAAATGAAGAAACAAACAAAGGATCAAAACCAGACTATAGCTACACTACTGCTTCCATCACTCGATCACGATATCCTGTAACCAACGGAAATACTTTTTTGACCGGGATATGCTTAAGAACGACATGATGGTGTCCGTTTATTTCCTCCATCTCAATAACCTAAACCAAACTATGTTTCTGTTCCCTGTGTGTCAGTCTCTCTGTCTGTCGGTCTGTCTCTCTCTCTCTCTCTCTCTCTCTCTCTCTCTCTCTCTCTCTCTCTCTCTCTGTTTTTTGCTTTCACACTCTGCTTAAGGGACATTAAAAGCTCTAAGAGAAGCAATCGATGAAACAAGGAGCAGTGGAAATGGCCGACACAATTCTGAAAAGGAGAAGACAGAAAGAAAGAAAGAAAAAAAGAAAGAAAGAAAGAAAGAAAGAAAGAAAGAAAGAAAGAAAGAGGGAGATAGAGAGAGAGAGAGAGAGAGAGAGAGAGAGAGAGAGAGAGAGAGAGAAGAAAGAGAGAAAGAAACAAACAAACAAGGAACCAAAGGAAAAAAGCAAAGAAAGACAGAAAGAAAGAAAGAACGAAAGAAAAACACACAAACAGACGGAAAGAAAGAAAGAAAGAAGGAAATAAAGAAAGAAAGAGAGAAAGAAAGAAAGACACACAGACACACACAGACACACCAGCAGAAAGAAAGACAAAACAAACAAACAAAACAAAGACAGAAAGAAAACAGCATCACGTTTACAATACCAATCTCCTTGCTCCCGTTTCCTGGGATTAATTTCACGCAACAGAGGTTTAAAAAAAACACACACAAGAAACAGACCAAACAAACAAACCAACAAACAAACACAAATGGAAAACAAACAAACAAAACAATAAACCAAGAGTCCACTGATACCTTCCGATTCCTCCGATAGCCAGTGACGTTGTCTGGTACGCAGTGGAAATGATTTCTGAGGGAGACACGCTTCAGAAAGACGATAATGATGTCCATTCTATTTGTTTGTTTCATTCTTAAGCTTAAAAGAAGGAGAAGAAGAAGGTGTGTTCTATGTGTTGTATGTGTCGTGTGTGTGTGTGTGTGTGTGTGGTGTCGTGTGCGTGTGTGTGTGTGTATGATCTCTATTTCGAATGGAAAGATGTGTATATATGTGGCCTTTTTGCACTTTTGAACAACCATTTCTTTCCTTCCTTTTCTAATCAATGTTTGGCCTTATTCCTACTATTCATGTTACTTTTGAGTATTCTCTTTCGTCTCTGATTCTAGCTGCCTTATTTCCTCTGTGTGTGTGTGTGTGTGTGCGTGCGTGCGTGCGTGTGTGCGTGTGTGTGTGTATGTGGATGGATGAATGGATAGGTGAGGGTTGGTTGATGGATCAGTGGGTGGGTGGGTGGGTGGATGGAAAGGTAGGTGGATAGATTCCCTTTTTCTTTACTTTGCCTGCTTTATCTGTGTTTTCATTTTCTGTCTGTCACTCCCTCTATCTATATCGAGCGCTCTGATTGTCTTTGCAAGATTTAGTGCTATATAAATTCCATTTATTATTATTATTATTATTATCATTATTATTATATCTTTCTCCTCCGCCCCTCTCTCTCTCTCTCTCTCTCTCTCTCTCTCTCTCTCTCTCTCGCTCTCTCTAATCTCTTCTTCTTTTGCTTTTACACTCTCTCCTCTACAGATAAATGAAAGGAGGAAAAGAAGGAATCAATACCAGAAAAAGGAAAGAAAGTTATATGTAAAAAATATATATATATATATATATTTTTTAAAATGCACATTCACGTTCACAATTTCCTTCTTCTGGCATCTTGAGACCCGTTTTCTTAAGAAAAAAAAAGTACAAACAAGAGAAAACCAATAGCACATGCCCCCTCCCCCCACCCAAAAAAAAAAATATGAACTAAAAATAGATTCCACTTTAACATCTACTTCCAATCGGGAAATAACTCGATCCTGTAAGCAACGGAAATGATCTTTGACCCGGATGTTCTTAAAAAAGGAAATGATGCTCGTTGATTTGTTTCACCTCCATAACCTCAGATCGTTGTTTTGTTGTTGTTTGTTGTTTACTGTTGAAGGTAGTGGTGGTGGTTATTTTTTACAGCAGATTCCTTCTTCGTCGTGTGCGTTTTTGCTTGATTGATTGATTTTTGTTTGTTTGTTTCGAAATTCTCATTTGTGTCGGATGGCAAGTTTGTTTGTTTATTTCTTTGTAAATTTCAAAAGTTTTCTTCTGTTTCAGGAAGGGACGTTCTTTTCATTGCTGTTTCTTGAAGAGCTTGAACAAATCCATGCTTGTTCTTCCCCTTTTTTCTACTTATTTTTATTTGTTTTTCTAGTATCTATCTAGGTATTGATCTATTCATTTGTTTATTCATTTCTTTTTTGATTTTTTCTCATCTATCTTTTTATGTCTTCAATTCTTCATTTGTTTGGGTTTTGTGGGTTGTTGTTGTTGGGAATTTTTGTGGGGGTTTTTTTGGGGGGTGGTGTTATCTTCTTCCTCTTCTTCTTTTTCTTCTTCGCAATTCTTCGCAATTCTTCTTCTTCTTCGTAATTCTTCTTTTTCTTCTTCTTCTTCTTCTTCTTCTTCTTCTTCTTCTTTTTTCCTTCTTCTTCTTCTTCTTCTTTCTTCTTCTTCTTCTTCTTCTCTTCTTCTTCTTCTTCTTTTTCTTCTTCTTTTTCTTCTTCTTTTTCTTCTTTTTCTTCTCGCAGTTCTTCTTCTTCTTCGCAATTCTTCTTCTTCTTCGCAATTCTCCGCAATTCTTCTCCTTCTTCCTATTCGCAAGTCGTCGTCTTCTTCTTCGCAATTCTTCTTTTTCTTCTTCACAATTCTTCATTTTCTTCTTCACAATTCTTCTTTTTCTTCTTCTTCTTCTTTAAACTATTATGTTAAGATTATCTTCATCCATGACAGGCTCTTAACTTAATAAGCCTGTACTCTCCACCAACAGGAGATCAAATTCCTCTGGAGTCGGAATACCGCTGCCTATAAGGCGAGGAGGTCCTTGCAAACAGCAAATTTCTCATCAAGCGCCTACTTACCGTCCTACAAGGATGCCACAGATGTGATGAGTGAGACAAAAATTGCTCTGTGTGTTCTGGATGTCGATAGCGTGTTAAGCTGGGAAACGCCCAACAAATTCTCCAGGATTGCTCTCTCTCTCTCTCTCTCTCTCTCTCTCTCTCTCTCTCTCTCTCTCTCTCTCTCTCTCTCTCTCTCTCGTTTATTTTCATGATATATCTCTAATGAGAGTGGGTGTAAAAAAGCAAAATCAGCACACGAGTGCTTAGTCATTATCCTCGACATCAAAGAATTTGATTGATTGATTGATTGATGATTGATTGATTGATTGATTGATTGGTTGATTGATTGATTGATTGATTGATTGATTGATTGATTGATTGATTGACTGAGTTTCTCTCTCTGTCTCTTAATTCTCTTTTGTCTGGCATTCCTTTTCTTTTTATTCTCTTTTCATCTCTTCCCAGCTTTTGTTGTTCTAAGATCCCACTGTCTAATAACCTGAGTGGATCTCTCTTCATTTATTAAAAGATAAACAGGAGACATCCCTTCAAGGATTGTCTCTTATTCTAGTCTGTCTCTGTGATTTTTTCCACCCTCTCTCTCTCTCTCTCTCTCTCTCTCTCTCTCCTCTCTCTCTCTCTCTCTCTCTCTCTCTCTAGAAGAAGAAGAAGAAGAAGAACAACAACAACAACAACAACAACAACAACAATAACAGTAACAATAACAACTAGAAGAAGAAGAAAAAACAATAAAACAACAGCAACAGCATTAACAACAACAACAACAACTAGAAGAAAAAGGAATTTTTTAACAAACATCAACAACAACAATGGCGACGACGACGACGACGACGACGACAACAGGGATAAGAAAAAGAGGAGAAGAATATCAAGAACAAGAAGAACAAGAAAACAGAAGGAGGAGGAATAGAACAAGAGCGATAAAGACCAAGAAAGACAAGAACAGAAGAAGGAACACAAAAAAACGAGAACAAGAAAATGAACACGAATTACAAAAAGAACAAAACCTTCAGCAAACGCTCGCTGTGTTGAGGCTGCACTGCAGTGAGACCCTAGGGACCCCAAAAATGAAAACAAATGTCCATCCCTTGGTTTCAATGCGCTGACCATCTCCATGTTCTCTCTGTCTGTCCTCTGTCCACTATCAGTGCTGGTCATCTGTGGACAGGGCCGAAGGGAACAGTGAATGAGGACATGCATTCTTGAATTAGTTTACTACCAAGGGGGGAAGGGGTTCACTTGGTGCTTTAACTTTTGCTGTTTCTAGGGGTTTTTCTCTTTTTTTTAATTTGTCTCTTGCATTTGGTTTCGTTTTTGTTTTTCTTTCTTATTTTTTGCTTTTTGTTTCTTTCTTTTTGTCTTTCTTTATTTCTGTTGTGTTTTCTTTCTTTTTGGATTAGTAAGGGACAAGTTTGCAAACTCTTTTCTCTCTGTTTCCTTTGTTTGCTTTTCGCATTCATCACTTGAATTAGGATCAGTTGTCTTTTTTCTTTCGTAGGCTTTTGTTTTCCTTTTCCCCGTTTGTTTCCATTTTCTTTTTTTGCTTCTTTCCTTCTTTTTTGTTTATCGTTTCGTTTTTTCTTTCTTTGATTTGGTGTTTCTTTCTTTCTCTCAATCTTTTCTCGTGTTTTTTTTCCTTTGTTTCATTGTTTTCTCCTTCTCTTCCCAAGTTGTTTTTTGTTTCAATTTCTTTGTCGTCAATTTTCGTTGTCTTGTTTTCAAGCTTTACATAATCTACTTCCTGTGCCATTTTCTACCGCAACCTCCTCCCCATCCCAACCCCCCCCCCCCCCACCCCACCCCCCACCCCGACACTCACTACCCCAACGTAGCTCTCTACCCTAGCCCTCTCTTGTCTATACCCCCTCCCTACCTGTTCTTTCCTACTTCCTTACCTTTCTCTTTACCCCATCCACCCTTCTGTCTATCTGCCCACCCCCTTCATTCTCTGCCCCGAATCTCCACTCTCTCACAATATTTCTCCTACTCCGCTTGGCAGCTTGATTCTCTGTCGTTTTCTTTTAATTTGAAGTTTAGACAATTGAATGATGTAAAAACTTGCCAGGAATTCATATCCCTTTTAAAGATGTGTTCACAACGCTGGTCAGAGGGTATCTCACCATCTTTATGAAAGCAATCTACTGTTCCTGTTCTCAAACGAGGCTAACCAAGGTCAGGGATTGGCATATATAGACAACTTTCTATGACCCCAGATATGGGAAATTTAATGGAGAAAAATTTTCAACTATATTTGGAAATTACAGCGATAAAAAAAGTAAATTGACAGGATTTTTTCAAGAAGCTTTCATATTATCCAGCTGGTCCATGGCTGATCTACATGTTTAAAACCTTGCATGGTGTATCAGGATTAAAATCTGCTGTAACTAAAGAAATATTCAATAGTGGTAGACAACTAACAGAATATGGCAATGGCTGTTGCTTTTGCTGTGAGGTGTTTTTTTTTGCAGTGAAGATCTTTCCTCAACTTCAAACCTCTCTTTTCCCTGCTTAAACTCGATACTTAGACAGGTGATCATTTCTTGTGCGTAAGTATCAATTTTCTTCTGCTGGAAGCTTACAAAGTACACAAATGACTTTTCT
>CM054137.1:13431092-13441092 GCA_028751875.1 Rapana venosa
TCCCACGCCGAAGTCGGATGCGCTGGGACTGACTTGTCAGGCGCTTGACGGCAGCGCAACGCAGTGTCGCTCATGTGACAGACATATGCGTACGCCTGAGCGCTCGATGACGAAGAAGAAGAAGAAGAATCAATCAAAATGGAAGCGTCAAATGCATATAACTTTCCTTATTAACAGTGTCCAGCAAAATAAAACTAAATAAATAAGTAAATAAGTAATAGTGGTCACGTATCATGCAAAAAGTCCGGATGAGACTATAAACCGAGGCCCCGTATGTGAACGCACACAGAAAATCTTGCGCACACGTTAAAATCCTGTTCCGCTTTTCGTAAGAGAAGACCATTGTGTGCCGGTGGGAACAGATGACCATTTACAAAACCGCATACACACGGGGACTGGGCGTAAAAAAGAACATAAGTGCTTATTCCATTATCCTCGATATAAAAGAAGAAGAACAACAACAAGAAGAACAAGAACAAGGACACAAAATTTCATGGCAGTAATGTGTCCAGAGAAAAGAGGGACCAAAAAAAGAAAGAGAAATGGGCAGGCAGGCGTTCAGTCTCACACACAGAGAACATAACCAGCATCTGCAGCCTGACTATTCCAGACATTGTCCACAACACTGCAGACAGACAGAGCCGTGGAGAGAGAGAGAGAGAGAGAGAGAGAGAGAGAGAGAGAGAGAGAGAGAGAGAGAGAGAGAGAGAGAGAGAGAGAGAAGAGCAGAGAGAGAGACAGAGAGAGAGAGAGAGATGGCAGTGCCATGGAGTGCAGTGCCAATACATCTTCTTTGTTGAACTCTCAGACAGCAACTATTGTTGTCTGTCGAAAATGCGTCGCGCTGCCGTTAAGCGCCTGACAAGTCAGGCCCAGTGCATGCGTCTTTGACGTGGGAGTGAATTGCTATCTTTTAAAAGTCTTTCTGGGGGAGAGGGGTGGGGTGGGGCAAAAGAATGGACCAGGAAGGAAGAATAGAGACACGAAGGTAAGTGACAAGAAGAAAAGGAACAAGGCAGAAACAAAGAGAAGGATAGAAAAGAAGGAATTCCTAGCACAGAATTTCCAGAAGGCGGGGATACTGTTTATACTGACAGGCTCCCCGGCATCCTCACGGGGGAGTGCTGATGCTGAACCCACAGCTGTCAGGTTGCTCCATTTTCAGTTCCTCTCAACTGCTGTCCATTCCATCCCAGCCCAGCCCAGCCCAGGTGGAGCCAGCTGGTGCTGAAGATAGCAGGCATTGGCCACCCTTGGACTAGACAAAAGGAAGGGGCAGGCTCATTTTAGCACTGGCCCTGCACCCTGCACTAAGGGATGCTGAGTTTGTGCGCTGTGAAGCTGGCGACTGCAACAGGGGAGACAGGGGGAGAGTGTCCCGCCTTCCTTGTAAGTCTCTTGTCTTTTTCCTTTCTTTTTCTTGTGTTATTACATCAAGTCCTAACTTCCAGCATACTACACAACACCACTCCAGTCCCTTTCACACAGAATGTTTGCGGAGGGGGCACTGTGCTGACAAAGAACACGAACTTTCTCCATTTGTAGGTAGCGATCGTGTGCCAATGCCTGAGTCTCAGTGAAGCTCTTTTGGGATGTCATTCAGTGATGTTGTCCACGCACGTCTTTCTGTCTCTGTGTGCCTCTATTTTCTACCTGTGTGGTTTCTGTCTTGCAAGGGGATGGACGGGATAGCCTGGTGGTTAGAGGGACGCGCTCGTGATCAAATTCCATATATTATTATTATTATTATCTGCTGACCCAGGTTTGAATCTCGTTCAAGAGGATTTTTCCTCTAGAGTTTACGTCAGTGCCGACTCCACCCCCCCCCCCTAAAAGTCCTTCGGATGAGACTATAAACCGAGGTCCCGTGTGCAAACGTACGCACGTTAAAACCCATTCCGCTTTTCGGAAGAGTAGGCCAATGTGTGTTGGTGGGAAAGGAGGACAAAATTTACAAAACTGTACACACACGGGGACAAGATGTACAAAAAACACATGAGGGCTTATTCCATTGTTCTTGAAATAAAGAATAAACAAAAGTCAGATCTTTGAAAGGCTGCCCTGTGTGGAGACCAGACGACAATATTTCAGTGTTCTCTTCTGGACTGTTGGAAGGAGATCTTCCTAGTGGTCTGCGGTTTGCCTGGTCATGTTCAGCACTTTTTCTCCGGTAACAAGATTCAGGAAGGATAGGCCATGAATATGTTTTTCCAATAGCATTGGATTTTCCACAACTTGAACTTTTTCTGCTGTTAAAGTCTTGGACTTGCATGCCTACAGTTCCCCCATGGGGATGCTGGGGACCTGCCAGTATGAATAGCATCCTCACTTTCTGGAAATTCTGTGCTAAGAATTCCCTCTTTTCTATCCTTTTTGTTTCTTTCTTGTTCGTTTTCTTCCTGTCACCTCCTTCTTGTCTATTTTTCTGCCGTTTTTGGTCCATTCTCTTGTGTGCGGTGTTTTTCTTGAAAGACTTTAAAGATGACAATTTTCTCCCACGCCGAAGTCGGGTACTTCATTTGTCAGGCGCTTAACGGCAGCGCAACGCATTTTCTCTCACATGACAGACAGCAATCGTTACTGTCCAAACATTCGACGAAGAAGAAGAAGATACGCGCAGGAAGATGAAAGGAACCAGTGGACCCTTTCAGTTTGATTTTAAGCTTCCACTACCTTTCATAGAACTGTATCTTCGAATCAAGTATGTGGGGGAAAAGTTGATCTTTTAAGCAATGCCCTCTGAGACACCATTTCTTTTTGCCTGAGCATATCAAATTCTGTACATTCTATGCAATCTTTCTTCTTCCTTAAGTCTCTTCATTCGTGCTCGATTTGGTAACATGTGTGTGGGAGATAATGCACATAGAACTGATGTGATTTGTCTCCCCTAAGAGGAAGCCGCGGAAATGGAAACGGAAAGTAAAGTGTTCGAGACATATGGCGGGGGGAGGGAGGGGGAGGTGAAGTTAAGTGGTGATGATGGAGGAATGGGAACAAATGTATGTGCATGGGTTCTGTCTGCTTTCTTAATGCATGTGCAGTTGTAGAAATGTAACACATATGCACGAAAACTCACATGTGCGTGCACGGGCGAGCGCACACACACGCGCGCACGCGCACCCACCCACCCACACACACACACACACACATACACACACACATACACACACACACACACACACACACACACACACACATACACACACACACACACACACACACACACACACACACACACACACACACATTACACTGGCTTCTTCCTGGAACAACATATTTATTGCTTGAGAGTTTAGTTCGTGTACTAAATTACGTTTACACGCGAAGAGGTAGACAGAGAGACAGACAGACAGACAGACAGACAAACAGACAGACAGATAGATAGATAGATAGATAGATAGATAGATAGATAGATAGATAGATAGATAGATAGATAGATAGATAGACATATGGACAGATAGATAGATAGATAGATAGATAGATAGATAGATAGATAGATAGATAGATAGATAGATAGATAGATAGATAGATAGATAGATAGATAGATACTTTTCCTTGTCTCTGCCTCTCTCTGTCTGTCTGTCTCTCTCTCTCTCATGATAAATCTAAAAGCGCTTCGATTTTTTTGCTTTACAAGATTCAGCGCTATACAAATACCATACATTATTATTATTATTATTTATATTATTATTATTATTATTATTATTATTATTATTATTATCATTATTATTATTATTATTATCATCATCATCATCATCATCATCATCATCATCATCATTATTATTATTATTATTATTATTATTATTATCATACTTAAATATGTCAAATAGAGAAATCAGTGGACGAAATAACTTGTCACCTCACATGACTAAACTATGCATTATCTCAACACTAAGTCAACTGGCTCAATTATTGCTTGTTATTAGAGCTACCCATCTGGGAAAACAGTTAATAGTTTCAACAACCGCAATGCAGTGGGGAGGGAAGGGGGGGTGTCAGGGGTAGGGGAAGGAGGGAGGGAGGATGGGTGGAAAGAAGGTGGGGGGAGGGGGGAAGTCGGCGAAGAGAAAATTGGTTGGGTGGGTGGAGGGGGCGATGGGGGCAAGACAGTCGCGGGAGGGGGATAGGGAGGAAGAGATTATGGGAGAACGATGAGGAGAGAGTGGGGAAAGAATATGGAGGATGAGAGGAGGGGGAGAAGAAGAAAGAAAGAAAGAAAGAAAGAAAGAAAAGAACGAAAAGAAAGAAAGAAAGAAAGAAAGAAAGAAAGAGATGAGGAGAGAGAGAGAGGGGAAAAGAGGAGAGAGAGAGAGAGAGAGAGAGAGAGATGAGGAGAGAGAGAGAGACAGACAGCCAGACAGACAAAGACAGACAGAAGACAGCAGAGAAAGATGGGGCGGAAAAAGGAAGGGGAAGATGGTGTGGGTGGGGGGGGGGAAAATGAGGAGAGTGAATAGGGGAAGGAGAGGGAAGTGGTGGGGGGGGAAAAACAGTTGAGAGGGTGGGAGAAGGAGGAGGAAGAGGAAGAGGAGGGGGGGGGGGGCAATAGATTGATAACTCAGCAGTGACGTGACAGCCTAGTGTTGACGTGTGCTGCTGCAGTTCTGATTGTGTTGCTGTGCTGTTGTTCCGTCCTCGTTTTCTGTCTTTCTCTTTGTCTTTCTCCTGCTTCCCTGCCCACTTTCAGCAAGCTCTCTCTCTCTCTCTCTCTCTCTCTCTTCTCTCTCTCTCTCTCTTTTCTCTCTCTCTCTGTCATTGTCTCTCTGTCTCTGTCTCTGTCTTTCTGTCTCTCTGTCTGTCTGTCTCTCTGTCTGTCTGTCTGTCTCTCTCTCTCTCTCTCTCTCTCTCTCTCTCTCTCTCTCTCTCTCTCTGTCATTGTCTCTCTCTCTTTCTCTCTCTCTCTCTGTGTCATTGTCTCTCTGTCTCTCTGTCTCTCTGTCTGTCTGTCTCTCTCTCTCTCTCTCTCTCTCTGTCATTGTCTCTCTGTCTCTGTCTCTGTCTCTGTCTTTCTGTCTCTCTGTCTCTCTCTCTCTCTCTCTCTCTCTCTCTCTCTCTCTTCTCTCTCTCTCTGTCATTGTCTGTCTGTCTCTCTGTCTCTGTCTTTCTGTCTGTCTCTCTCTCTCTCTCTCTCTCTCTCTCTCTCTCTCTCTCTCTCATGAAAAATCTAAAAAGTGCCCTTTTTGTGACAAAATCGAAACTGAAATCCATTTTCTATTTGAATGCACAAAATGTACAGACTTGCGAGAGAAATATCTGACAAAGTTCTCCACAAGTTAATGCGAATGAACAATGTCTTCAAACTATTTTGAATACTGAAAATGTCTATCAGTTAAGAGATTTGGGTGTGTATTTATTTTATACTCTGAAAGCCCGAGAACTTTGTTAGGTAAAACTGGTGTATACAAATTTGAAGTAGTTCATGTTTGGGAGAGAAAATCACTCTTGATAATGCTAACATTATCTGTATTTTCTTTGGTACTGTTTTGTTTGAAGTTTCTTTTGTCAAAACGAATACCCCTTTGTATACAAGCGGGTGGTTACAATTAAAATCCCGCATTCCTGAGCTACCCTTCTCTCTCTCTCTCTCTCTCTCTCTCTCTCTCTCTCTCTCTCTCTCTCTCTCTCTCTCTCTCTCGCTCTCTCTCTCTCTCCTCTCTCTCTCTCCCTCTCTCCCTCTCTCTCTCTCTCTCTCCCTCTCTCTCTCCCACACACATCTGTCATGGATCAACTTACTCTCTTTGGTCACTGCGCACTGTTATTTCCCTTGGTGCCAGTTAGCGCCCTTCATTTCCATGGCAACGCATCAAGGTCACAGAACTCTGTAAAACTTTTTTTTGGGGGGTAAAAGTTGTCTGATAAATAACATGCTTTACCTCCCCCTATTTTTCTCTCTCTCTGGTATACTCGATTCTCTCTGTGCGTCTCTCTGCTCACATATCTCTGTCTAGCTGGTGTGTCTGTCTGTCTGTCTGTCTATCTGTCTGTCTGCCTGTGTGTCTGACAAACAAAAACAGAGGCAGTCACAAACAGAAAGATAGACAGACAGAAATAGAGATACAAACAGAAACCAACAGACAGAAAGACAGACAACAGACATTCACAAACAGACAGAAACACACAGACAGATACACAGACAGACAGACATTCACAAACAGACAGAAACACACAGACAGATACACAGACAGACAGACAAGGCCAAAAGAAAGTCCCTACTGTTCTTTGTAAGAGTAAAGCGGTTCAGTGTAGTTTGTTGTTGCTGTGTAGGTGAGTAAGCCTCTTACAATTCCTTAGTGCCAGGCATGGACCTGCAAGTCACATCAGGCTACATTGTCAGGGTGCATGTGGTAGTGCTGTCTTGTACGCTGGGACACTGACATAACAGATCGCGGTTCTTAACACACTGATGACTTGACTGGACTGGAGTCGACTTGATTTGACTGGAGTTGACTTAACTCGAGTTCAGTTAATTTGACTTGACTTGACTTGAATGGAGTTGAGTTTATTTGATTTGACATGACTTGACTTGAATGGAGTTGAGTTCCTTTAATTTGACCTGAATTGATTTGACATGACTTGACTGGAGTTGAGTTTATTTGACTTGACATGACTTGACTTGAATTGACATGACTTGACTTGACTTGATTTCACATGACTTGACTTGACTTCACTTCACTTGGTTCAATTGAGTTGACTTGACTTACTTGAGTTGAGAACGCACATCAAAACACCTTGCGCACATGTTTAAACCCGTTCTGCTTTTTGGAAGTATAGACATGTGTGTGCCAACAGGAGGAAGGCATAACAAGGTATACAAAACCGCTAGCACACCAGTGTCGTATTTAGACATCATCCCCGAAGTCGGAACGTGGCTACCTTCACGTGGGTAAACGATCACACAGGCAAAGATCTCACCATTGGTGAACTTCGGAGCACTAGCCAAGGAACGGAAAAAATATCTAAAACTTTGCACGAAGACTTATTACGGAAAAACATATTGTGATGTCATATTTCGACGTGTCCACCCCACCCCAAATACACACACACACACACACACTCTCACACACACACACACACACACAAGATAACTGACGCAAAGATAATTTACGCAAAACCTACTGTGATGTCATATTCTAGCTTTCTGCACAACTATCAAGTACGCGAAGATGACGTCATATTCTGACTTTTAGTACAATTATCACGTATAGAAAACCTGTTATGATGTCATATCTGAACTTTGTGCACAAAGATCAATTACATAAAACCTACTTCTTCTTCTTCACATTGGTTTAAAGTTCGTCCACGATAAGGTGATTTATACAATTCTACATTTACGCTAATAATATACAGGGAAAAGGACGTGTGAGTGGGAGGATAAAGAATGTAATGGATGCTGATAAGCATAATTATAGGGTTAAATTTACAGTAACTCTCCTGAGAGTGACTGGTAAATACTTTCTTTGATTGAGACTAGCATAGGACATGCAACTCGGAATCATACAGAACACTTCAGATATTTACATATTTTTCACTTTAATCTACTGTGATGCCATATCCTAACAGAGTACCTTAGCCTACCACAAGTATTTCGCATAGATAAGAAACTGTACTGCACCAACGACTGCTTTTAAGTCTGTGGTTACTGCTTGTGTGACAGAAGCATCAGTTTCAAAGAGAAAGCTGGTATCTTCATCAGTGCAGCGACCCGGCAGTCATCACAAAGACGGACATGGGCTGGTGCAGTAGTATAAGGTAAAAGGTAAGGTGTCCCATAACCTTTGCAGTCATTGTGGAGCGAGGCGTCAGAGACCTTCCCTGACCCTAAAGAGGGCAGGTAGACATGTACAGCTGGGTGAACTGGGGAACTATACTGAAGCCAAGGTGCGCAAACGGTCACCCATCCATTAATTTAGTAACCACGCTCGATGCTGTTTAACCTTGACTTGGGGAAAGCGAGCGCTCTGACCACTGAGCCATACCCTCCTCAATGGTAGTAAATGCTCGGTTAAACCTTTTTTTTCCAAAAGGGATTGTCATCAAAAAGGAACAGATTTTGGCTAAATAAATCTATCAACCATTTCTCCTGATTTTTCTTTATACCTTTTTCATCTGTCCATTTTGCTTGTTTTATTCCACAAGTTCCTAATCACGCATGTGCGTGCACACACACACACACGCACACACACACACAACGCACACACACACACACAAATATGCAAGCACGCACACGTGCGCACGCACGCACACTCACAGACCCACGCGCAAACACACAACACACACACACACACACACACACACACACACACACACAGCTGCAAGCAAATGCACTGCTTATTCAATGTCTATCTATCTATCTATCTATCTGTCCTTAGTCTGACGACCGTGGGGGCACCCTCAAAGACTCAGCAACCAGTTCCCTCCATTCCTCTCTCTGTTCTGCCTTTCTCAGGGTTTTTGTTGAGTTCTAGGCCTGTCCATTCACTGATGTGTTATCCTCCCAGCTCTTCCTTGGTCTGCTCTTCTTCTTCTCCTTGGACAGTGCCTTGCAAAAACTGTCTTTGTAATTCCTTGGGATCTTGTGACATGCCCATACCACTTAAGTTTACGCTTTTTCACGATCGTTAGAAGGTTCTCATAGGGTCCAATGGTTTGCTGGATTCTGTTATGCACGCTTTCGTTGCTTATGTGGTGTTTGTAGGAGATGCCAAGGAGTCTCCGAAAGCATCTCATCTCCACTGCCTGTACTCTTCTCTCCAAATCTGCAGTCAGGGTCCATGATTCACAGGCATACAGAAATATGGATATGACAAGGGAGCGCATTAGTCTGATCTTGGAGATAAGTGAGATATTCTTATCTCTCCAGATGGTGTTTAGTTTTGACAAAGCTGTTATTGTCTGTGCAGTCCTGCATACTACTTCTGGCTTGGATCCCTGGTCGGATACAATGGCTCCCAGGTACTTGAAGCTTTGAACTGTTTCCAGCTTCTGGTCATTAACCCTGATATCAGTGCTAATGCCGTTGGTGTTATTAGTCATCAGTTTGGTCTTCTCTGCACTGATTTCCATGCCGTATGTTTTGGAGGCCTTATCCAAGTGTTCTGTTAGGCTGGCAAGCTCTTTTTCTGATCCTGCTATTCCATCAATGTCATCTGCGAAGCGGAGGTTTGTGATCGTTCTGCCACCGATGCTGACTGATCCTTCATGATGTTCCAGTGCATCAGCCATGATTCTCTCAAGGAAGATGTTGAAAAGAGTGGGTGAGAGTAGACAGCCCTGCCTTACTCCAACTGTTGTTCGAAACCATTCTCCAATGTTGTTGTTGTAGTACACTGCACTGGTGGCCTCGCTGTACAGCTGTTTGATGACTCTGATCAGGTTTGCATTGATGCTGTACAAATTCATGGTTGCCCACAAAGCTGCATGCCACACCCTGTCAAATGCCTTCTTAAAATCGATAAATACGTGGTAAAGGTCTTGTTGATGTTGAAGGTACCGCTCACATAGTATTCTGAGGTTGAATATCTGTTCTGTATGTACCCTCTGAAAAAAAAGTTTGACTTTGACTTTGACACAAACCTTTACACACACACACACACACACACAACACACACACACACACACACACACACACACACACACACACACACACACACACACATACACACTCCTTTGCCAGAAGATTTCATCGTTTATCACACGATATTGCTTGTTTCTATGGACTTTTTTCTTTTACAAAACAAAAAAACAAAAAGACACCACCGCTTTTGGGGATGATATTTTTTCTCTTTTCTTAAGATTTTTTCTTCAATCTTATTTTGTAAACTTTTTGTGCTACTTCTTTTTCTCTTTCTTGAAGCAGCAGGGGGGGGGGGGGGGAGGCTGAAGAGAGAAGAAAGGTAGATGGGAGGAGGGGGAAGGTTACTTCTATGGCTTCATGTATATATTTTTCATGGTGTTTTCTCTTTTTCTTTTTCTTTTTCTTTTTTTCCAATCAGCCCGTACG
>CM054137.1:13453592-13463592 GCA_028751875.1 Rapana venosa
AAGACTCTATAAAGAAAACAGGCTATGAGAAATGAACCCCTCTCCCTCTCTGCCTCTCTCTCTCTCTCTCTCTCTCTCTCTCTCTCTCTCCCCTCTCCTCTCTCTCTCTCTCTCTCTCTCTCTCTCCTCTCTCAAGATGTTATTGCAAATCGTTCACATGTTAGTGATAATGTCTGTACAGTAACAGGTTTAGGATTCATGAATTGGAAGATAAAGACTTAAAGAAAACAAACCTCTCTCTTCTCTCTCTCTTCTCTCTCTCTTCTCTTCTTTCTTCCTCTCTTCTCTCTCTCCTCTCTCTCTCTCTCTCTCCCTCTCTCTCTTCTCTCTCTTTTTCTTTCTTTCTTCTTTCTCTTTCTCTTTCTCTCATCAAAACCTATTGCATGACTTTTGCTCTTTTCACTCGGTGCACACGCACGCGCACACGCACGCGCACACATACCACAACACAAAATACACAGTTCACACACACAAACACACACACATGCACATAAACAAACACACGCACACACAAAAACACACAAACAAACAACACACACATCACCTTCAACAATTTCTGAGTCATACTCCATCCCAACACACACACACATACATGCACGCACCACGCACGACACACGCACACACCTTCAACATTTTTTTAGTCCATCACTCCACTCCAACACACACACCATACACACATAGCCACACACATAAACACAGACACATCACACATATCACCCTTTGACAATTTTCTTGAGTCCAACACTCACTCCAACACACACACATAACACCCTTGACAATTTTCTTGAGTCCATCACTCCACCCAACACACACAATCACCCTTTGACAATTTCATACCAACACTCCACTCCAACACACACAAATCACCCTGTGACAATTTTCATGAGTCCAACACTCCACTCCAACACACACAAATCACCCTGTGACAATTCATGAGTCCAACACTCACTCCAACACACACAAATCACCCTGTGACAATTTTCATGAGTCCAACACTCCACTCCAACACACACAAATCACCCTGTGACAATTTTCATGAGTCCAACACTCCACTCCACAACACACACACATCACTCCACACACACTCACACACACACACACACACACCACACACACATATCACTCCAACACACACACACACACACACACACACACATCACTCAAACACACACACAAATCACCCTTTGACAATTTTCTTGAGTCCACACTCCACTCCAACACACACAAACATCACCCAAGACACACTCACACACACACACACACACACACACAACCACACACAACACACACACACAAACACTCACACCAAATGTCAACTCTCTGTCCGGTGCCTGTTCACGGCTGACCCATTCGTCATCTTCTTCCCCACCACAGGAGTTTTCCCGCCGTTAGTTTGAAAAAGGCTCGTCCTGCCCAGACCCTGACCAATCCCTCCCCCCAAGCGATGCTTCCGCTCTGGTACCCGCGCTGTGCGCTAAGTCTCCATTGAGGTCTAGCAGGTCATCCTCACTGCCAGGATGTCCACCAGAACTGGCGTGCCCGTTGCTGTATCCAGAACGTGGCGTCTCCAGATAGAACAAGTTCCTGGTCCGGAACTCCTTCCCCAGCGGTCTCTCGGGCAGATCCGCCGTCCTGATGTGCGTGACGGTGTTGCCGTCGTAGGAGATGCAGGAGGAGTTCCACACGGAGGCATCTGCGGGGGCGTTGCCCTGCGCCTTCCTGGAGAAGAGGTGTTTGACCCTGTCCAGGAGATGGAAGCGGTGGCTGAGCTTCTCCAGGAGCAGGACGAGCAGGGAGAGGGTGATGCCATGAAGACCAGGTAGAAGGCGCTCTGCACGTCGATGAGCTCGATGGGTGTGGAGGAGGTCATCAGGCTGCCCTGGCAGAAGCTGGTCTTGCTCCACCACTTGCGGATCCACGTCTCCATCAGCCCCATCTCGTTGATCTCCAAGATCCTGAGACACGGGAGATCAGAGGTTGTATCAATAATAAATGGAATTTACATAAGCAACGTCTTGTAAAAACAAATCATATTATGCTTAGCTACGTTAAATGTTTTCATTACGTCGTATGTAGTTATTTTTCTTTGTCGGGTGTCCTGTTGGCAGTGATCATCACGTGGAAGACCAGAAATTGTGCAATGAATGGCTGCGCTGAAGTTTCTTCTTACGTCAGATCTAGCTATGTTACTTTGTCCAGTCATGTGGTCAGAGGTAGGATACTGAGGTCAAGAGGAAAAAGATAGCAGTGTTATGTTCTGGAACCCTGAGACAGATCACATAGTTTGTCTTACACATAGAATTACCTGACATCACAAGCTGTCAGCTGTCTGTATGTCATCTGAATGCACTCGATATTCTGTTTCTACTGCAGCTGTAGGCAACATTATTTGCCATGAACTGAAAAAGGTCACCATCAGGTTCAATATTTCAGCTGGTCTCTAAGTTCAGCAGCTGGTTTTCCTTTTCCTTGATTCTTCTGTATTCTGTTTGCTGAAGACTGAGAATTCTATTTGATAACAATACACAGAACACCTGGGGTTACAGTGTTAACATCCCTTACCAACAACTTGCAAGCCTTCAGTAGAGGCTGTGCTTTATGCAGGTGTCTCACCGTGTGCTTTTTGCTGTGGTTTTCCTTGGCTAGAGCTGTACGGTTCACCAGTGGGGATGTGGCTTCGTATGCAATCGTTTTTCTCCATCATTAGCAGAGCTGCGTTCCGACTTCAGGAATACTGCTGGGGATTGAACCTATCAGTTTTGCCAGGACAGTCGGGAACTACCTCCCTGCTCTTTCCAGTGTTCAACTGTCTTGGGTTCTTTTGACGTGCACAAGTCTGTAAGCTCAGGGGTCCATCTGGTTTAAGTCTCCTTCAAAAGATTTGACATTCAGTTCGATTTTTTTCCAAGTCAAACTGGGAAGAAAGGTCAAGGCTGGGAATCAAACCTACAACCTCACGGTTTAGTTGTTAGGCAGGTGAACGTCTAAACTGTCCTGTCACATTCCTCCTTTCATTGGGTTTGAGTTGTTGTCTTTAAATTGGAAATCTCCACAGGGACTTGAATATAACCACAACCAAAAGCAACTAGGCCACAAACTGAGAATAATGTGAACTAATAATAATTATAATTTTAACATAACTTAGATAGCATTATATTTTTTTCTTATTTTCATATTCATACATGAGAACATCAGTTTCATGGAAAGGCAGTAACCAAGACTGACCTAAAAGTGTTCAAACAATGCACATCAATCAGTCATCTCCCGTTGTTGTTTTGAGGTCAACCTTGACATAGTTTTACTGGTTAGCTTGGGGTGTTAACAAAACAAAACAAAGAACAACAAACATGAAAAAGAATCTCTCTATCCGCAAACTACATGAACTACTGATCCACATTCTACTCAGAAATCACTTCTGTTGTGGGGCAGCTTAATTGAAGAAGGCTATCCTACTGCCATGAATTCCTTCTGCTTGTGGGTTGTTGTTGTTTTTATCTTTTTGGAATGGACAAAACAATTCCAACAGGTTAACAACCAGCCTGATGATTCAAAATTTATTGTTTGGAACCAATGTTTTAATGTTGAATAAAAGAAAAACTGAAACAACCTGAAAAATCTAGAAAAAAAAAGTTGTTTACAAAAAAAACCAAACTAAACACAAAAAACCACTCGACCTTACCCTTACAAAAAAACCACAAGAAACTTTAATAAAAATAAAAGAAATCAGAAAATAAACTAACTTCATCCCCGAAGTCGAACACAGCACTTTAACTGTGAACAAAACAGTCACATACACAACAAAACCTCACGATATACATCTGGAACTCTAGCTTAGAACCAACTAAAAACCTGACAACAGAGCAATGGAACAGACTAGGTATATTATTTATACACTTTAAGTCACGAGATTTCTTGCGTAAATTTGGCGCTCTCCGGGAGAGCGCGTCGCCACAAGAGCAGCGCCACCCTTTCTTTTTTTTTGGGGGGGGGGGATCTGTATTTGTTTCCCTATCAGAGTGGCTTTTTCTAAGAATTTTGCCAGGGACAACTCCCTTGTTGCCGTGGGTTCTTTTACGTGCGCTGAATAATTTTGTGCAACACACGGGACCTCGGTTTATCGTCTCATCCGAAAGACTAGCGCCCAGACCACCACTCATGGTCTAATCGATTGTGGAAAAGTTTCGGGCCCAAACGGGATTTGAACCACCGCACACTTCCGACCCGGACTTTTCGCTTTCTAGACAGGCGCGTTACCTCTAGACCACCGATCCACGATTGTATGTATGTATGTAAGCCTTAAGCAGAACTTACACGTTAGAAAAGAGCTCGGTATACTCGGAATTGTTGATCATGCCCACGGCGTACTGCATGGGCAGGAACTCCTCCTGGATGGTGATCAGGTCACACTCTGTCTTCAGCCACGTGCTGATGGCCGACTTGTCCCCGATGTAGGCGTAACCACCGGCCTTCACCTTCTCCAGGTGCTTTTGGGGGTCGCCGGAAATCACATCCGGGTCATAGCCTCGTTCCCGCTCCAGTCCCTCCCAGACTTTCCTGAAGACCTCCAGGGGACTTACCTGTGTGGAAATGCATTGTTGTTGTTGTTGTTGTTGCTGTTGTTGTTACAGGTTTGTTATTGAAGTTTGAGAGTGATATGTCTATTAGGAGACACGCGCGCGCGCGTACACACACGCGCAGTTTTATCTGTATATGTTATGGTAATAATGTAGTTAGATATTATTGTTAGATATTATTGATCAAGTTGCTTTTGTTCCTAGATAGATGGCTTGATGAAAAAAAGCAAATGCATTGCTTATTCAAGGTACCATCTGAAAATAATGACTTGACTTGACTTGACTCCACACACACACACACACACACACACACACACACACACACACACACACACGTTAAAACCTGTTCCATCTTTTGGAAGAGGAGACCATGATTGTGTGACGGTGGGAACGATTAACAAAATTTACAACGCCACATGCACGCGGGGACTAATTGTGAAAAACAACAACAAAATACGTGAGTGCTTATTCCCTTATTCTCGAAATATTAAAAAAATAAAGAATAAACATGTATAATACCGTATGGAAGAGTTAAAGTATACAGTTTAGGTGACCATAAAAGAATGTATATCTACAAAGCATCATCATCACCATCAAGAGTTAGAGTACACAGCTTTTCCAAGTGACCTTAAAACAATGTCTATTCGCACAGCAGCATCAGCAGCAGCAGCATCACCATCCTGAACCTGACTGGCTATCAAGCAATACAGAGGATTGGAATGATGCCTTAGATTCTGCGGCATCCAGGGCCACAGCTGTCGGCTACACACCGGTATTAATTTGGGGGTCAGGAAGTATTTTCTAAAGAGTGCGAGTGGAAAAAAATGTTGGTGATTTTCACAGATTTTGTTAAACATGAAAAAATGAACTGTGCACTTGTTTTTTGGATTGATGACATAGAGCAATACCAGGTAGTCACGAGAAAGTTGGAAATAACCATCAAATGAGGTTTGCCTGTATTCCTACGGCGTTGACCCCGCGCATGCATATTGCGGTAAGGAAGCTAGCAGACGACAAAGGACTGAGGGGGTACAGTGTTTGCTGAAAAATTAAAAAATTTCAAACCTACCAAATTTGTTCAAAATCACATGAGTTTTCAGCCAGAGACTAGTCTTTCACAAAAAGTGTTTTTTTTTATTTCTGTGGATACCTTAGTACGTGCGGTATGAATATAAGAGTTACATAGAAAAACAGAAGGAAAAGAGTGATTTTTTAATAACGGTGTGCAGCCTTCACCTCTCTTCACTGCCTTCCCTCACCAGCGGAGTGTCTAGTGCCTGGTCTTCCTTCTCTTCTGCTTGTAACTCTGCAGGAGGGCTGGCCTCAACCCACAATTTCCGACTTCAAGGCGCGCACACACATAAACACGCGCGCGCAGGCTCGCATGTACACACGCACGCGCGCACGCACACGCTCACACAACAGACACACACACATCACATCACATTACATACTACATATAAGCTGAAAGCCTGAGAAAAGAAGCTCAATGGAAAATCACTCGCGTAGGTAAAGAGACAAGCACCACAAACTCACAAACATTTTGTGATAATAAACACTGGAAAAATAGACTATCAGGATCCAACAACAAAAATATAACAGGCTACTGTAAAAACAGGCTACAGTATTGTAGAAACAGGCTATTGTATTGTAGAAACAGGCTATTGTCTTGTAGAAACAGGCTATTGTATTGAAGAAACAGGCTATTGTATTATAAAAACAGGCTCTTGTACTGTAGAAACAGTCTATTGTATTATATATAAAAAACAGGCTATTGTATTATAGAAACAGGCTATTGTATTGTAGACACAGGCTACTGTATTGTAGAAACAGGCTATTGTATTGTAGAAACAGCTATTGTAGAAACAGGCTATTGTATTGTAGAAACAGCCTATTGTGTTGTAGAAACAGGCTATTGTATTGTAGAAACAGGCTATTGTAGAAACAGGCTAGTGTATTGTAGAAACAGGCTATTGTATTGTAGAAACAGGCTATTCTATTGTAGAAACAGGCTATTGTATTGTAGAAACAGGCTATTGTATTGTAGAATAATAATAATAATAATAATAAATGGAATTTATATAGCGCTATATCTTGTAAAAAACAACAAACCAAAGCGCTTGCATCCATTCCACTCCTACACATGCAACCAACAATGATTAATAGTTTAAAAAGTTCAAATACACACAAACACACGCGCGCACACGCGCGCACACGCGCGCACGCACGCACACACACACACACACACACACACACACACACACAGATTATATGCTTCAGCAGGGTGATGAGAATTTAGGCCACTGAAGGCAAGGACACATAATTATGAGATGAAACTGTAGGGGGAGGTCTTAGGTTTGAAATAGGTATGTCTTGAGGCTGGATTTAAAAGTGTTGTACGTAGGCTTTTCGCGAAGGGAGAGAGGGAGGTCATTCCAGATCGCTGGACCAGAAACAGACTAGTGTATCGCTGGACTAGAAACAGGCTAGTGTATTATAGAAACAGGCTATTGTAGAAACAGGCTATTGTATTGTAGAAACAGACTATTGTATTGTAGAAACAGGCTATTGTATTGTAGAAACAGGCTATTGTATTGTAGAAACAGGCTATTGTATTGTAGAAACAGGCTATTGTATTGTAGAAACAGGCTAGTGTATTGTAGAAACAGGCTATTGTATTGTAGAAACAGCCTATTGTGTTGTAGAAACAGGCTATTGTATTGTAGAAACAGGCTATTGTATTGTAGAAACAGGCTATTGTATTGTAGAAACAGGCTAGTGTATTATAGAAACAGGCTATTGTAGAAACAGGCTATTGTATTGTAGAAACAGACTATTGTAGAAACAGGCTATTGTATTGTATAAACAGACTATTGTAGAAACAGGCTATTGTATTGTATAAACAGGCTATTGTATTGTAGAAACAGACTATTGTATTATAGAAACAGACTATTGTAGAAACAGGCTATTGTATTGTAGAAACAGACTATTGCATTGTAGAAACAGACTATTGTATTGTAGAAACAGACTATTGTAGAAACAGGCTATTGTATTGTAGAAACAGACTATTGTAGAAACAGGCTATTGTATTGTAGAAACAGACTATTGTAGAAACAGGCTATTGTATTGTAGAAACAGACTATTGTAGAAACAGGCTATTGTATTGTAGAAACAGACTATTGTAGGAACAGGCTATTGTATTGTAGAAACAGACTATTGCATTGTAGAAACAGACTATTGTATTGTAGAAACAGACTATTGTAGAAACAGACTATTGTAGAAACAGACTATTGTATTGTAGAAACAGACTATTGTAGAAACAGACTATTGTAGAAACAGACTATTGTAGAAACAGACTATCGTAGAAACAGACTATTGTATTGTAGAAACAGACTATTGTAGAAACAGACTATTGTAGAAACAGACTATTGTAGAAACAGACTATTGTAGAAACAGACTATTGTAGAAACAGGCTATTGTATTGTAGAAACAGGCTATTGTATTGTAGAAACAGACTATTGTAGGAACAGGCTATTGTAGAAACAGACTATTGTAGAAACAGACTATTGTAGAAACAGACTATTGTAGAAACAGACTATTGTAGAAAACAGGCTATTGTAGAAACAGACTATTGTAGAAACAAGCTATTGTATTTTAGCAACAGGCTGTTGTACATGAACGGAAAAGCGATTCCATGAAAAATCAAAGGATAAGAGTACACACAGAAGCAAAACACAACCCAAACGAAAAATAAAAACCCAAACAAAATCCCAAAACAAACCAAGGCTATAATTATAATTGTTTGGTTGGTTAGGGGGGAGGGGGAGGGGTCGGTGTGTGTGTATGTCGGGGGGGGGGGGGGGGGGGGGGGTTGTTTGTGTATATGTGTACGTGTGCTTCTATTCATCCTTGTTTGGGTTTATATCAATACGATACAAATCATACACTGAGCTCTTTGGATGCAGACAAGTAGAGAAAGAAATGATGGAGGGAAAAAGCAAACAAGCAAGCAAACTAGAAGAAAACAAAGTAAATGGCATGCACACACTGTTTCAAAGATAGCCTTCCAAAATGACAAATTGGCAAAATCACTCAGGTTGTAACCGGAAAAAATTATTACGTCCGGTAAAAATGATTCATTATCAAAGACTGGTAGAATCTCTGTTTAAAAAAAAAAATTTTTTAAAAAACAAACAAAAACAAAAACAAAAAAAGGTTTTTAAAACATATATCATAACGCACGTAACATTCGTACCAGGTTTTGTCTGGAAATATAGTCCTGTTATAGTGGTATTAGGAAACGGTTAAGTTAGTATTTGTAGGCCTATACATCGTGTCTAATTGCTTATTGACAGATACATGCAGACAAGAAAGGAAATGGGTGGCGCTGCTCCTGTGGCAACGCACTCAACCCAGGGAAAAGCAGCCGAAATTTGACACATATATCTGTATGATTTGAAGATTTGAAGATATTCAAAACTGGCTGACACAAAACAAATTACAGCTAAATGCAGATAAAACCGAATCCATGCTCGTAGGGACCAAACACAAACTCTCTTCCATTACAACAGCTTCAATAGAACTCGGCAATGCATCAGTCCCTCTATCCACTGCTGTGAAGTATCTAGGTGTTGTTATCGACAACACACTCTCTATGCAAAAATTCATCACCCAGACCTGTCAGTCGTGCTACTATCAATTACGGCGTATTTGTGCAATTCGAAAGTACCTGTCCACAGATGCAACAGCCAAACTTGTCACTTCTCTCATTCTTTCACGTCTGGACTATTGCAATTCTCTTTTGTCTGGTCTGCCAGCATCACCCATCCACTCCCTTCAACGTATACAAAACTCCGCAGCTCGACTAGTTCTCAGAAAGAAAAATCTGAGCACATTACCCCTCTCTTGCGATCTCTCCACTGGATGCTTGTGCCACAGAGAGTAAATTGTAAGATCAGTACCCTCTGTTACAAATGTCTCCACAAAACTGCACCCTCCTACCTCTGTGAATGTCTTAACCTGTACACTCCTTCACGTTCCCTCCGCTCTGTTGCAGATACCTTGTGCCTACGAATACCTAGATTCAACCAATCTACCGTTGGCCGCCGCACTTTCTCTATTTCGGGTCCATCGACCTGGAATGAGCTCCCTCTCTCTCTTCGCCAGAAACCTAGTTATGACACTTTTAAATCCAGCCTCAAGACATATTTATTTCAAACCTAAGATTTCCCCCCTCCTGTTTCATATAAGAGCTATCCCACCTTCACTAACCCATGTCCTATCACCCTGCTAGCGCTAAAGTATACGACCTGTGTGAGTGTGTGTGTGTGTGTGTGGTGTGCTTTTGAAAAACATTTGACTATTGAAATTTTATGTCATAGATTTTGTCTGCAGCGCACCATGTTTGTAATATATGTTTGTTTAAA
>CM054137.1:13466092-13473592 GCA_028751875.1 Rapana venosa
TGCTGCTGCTGCTATTACTACTACTACTACTATTACTACAAGGTGAAGAAGGAGTGAGAAAAAAGAAAGAAAGGAGGAAGGAGGAGGGGTCGAGGAGGAAGATGATAATAGAGAAGGGGAGGAGGAAAGGACCAAGAATAAGAAGGAACAAGGACGAGGTGAATAAGAAGAACAAGAAGAAGAGGAACAAGAACAAAAACAAGCAGAAAAAGAAAAAGACGAACATACACATGAAGAGCAAGAATAAGACTACCGATGACAAGTATTTGCATGGCATGAGTAGCACTGCTGAAACAATTCGTTTCTTTATCACTTTTCTAGATAAAACAGAATTTCGTTTATCTTATGTCGAAACATTAAGGTTAATATACTATCAATCTCAAATACTGCAAATAATCACGTCAATTTGAGCAAAAGACTTTGCCTTATGTGGACTTTCAATGCGTGAAAATTAACAAACATATTTTTAACGCTTACCGACTCACGTGACGATTTATGTTTGTAAAAATTACGAGATTCATTTGCATAGATGTTATCAAGGCTTTTAAGCAGTTTTGTTGTTGTTGTTGTTAAATTGTCTTCCGAATTTCAGAGCGCACATTTGGTGTGCCAATACCTGTGTCTCGATAAAACTGAACGGAACTAAAATAATGATAGTAAATACTAATCATAACTATAATAATAAATTGTATTTAAAAAATTGAAAGCTTTGCCAAGACTCAGCCCGAATTTCATGCCAAAATAATTTATGGTGACTTGAATGGAAAATACAATAGAATCAGATGTTCTACAATACAACAAAAAAAACCAACACAACTTAATAAAACCAAAAAAACAATACAACACAACACAACAAAAAACAATACAATACAAAATAACACAATACAATACTCCATAACACAACACCATACAATACGAAACAACACAACACAATACAATACAATACAATACAAAACGAAACAAGACGATTCGATAACGAACACTGAACACACTCGTCATGTTTGGTGGAAACGAGTCACGAACAGCAGAAGACAAGCGAAAAGCTGCATGTAGCGTTCTGGCGTTACTTGGGCAGAAGCACAGCCTACTGGTTCATGCAATGCAAAATAATCAGAGTCATCAAAACCATTTTTTAAAAAAGGGTGGGGGAGGGGGAGAGTGGGGGGGGGGGGGGGTAGATCTGATGTCACAGAGCACCTGTAAGTACCGCAACCTCTCCTCAGCCTGTATGTCTTTTCTCTCTTTCCTCTCTCTCTCTACTCTCTGTGAAAAGAACAAGCCAACACACACACACACACACACACACACACATACAAAAGACAGATAAGGACAAAGATACAAGAAATTAATGTAAAGCCGGCTGTTGCAGCTTCATACAAAAATGAATTTGTAAAAGAAACTTCTTTCAAGCATCATTTAGTACCGTAACTTTGTGTAGCTTTGTTGTTTTGGTGTGTGGGGGGTTTGTTTGTTGGTTGTTGGGGGGGGGGGGGGGCTCTATTTTTGGGGGGAGGGGGAATTTCGTTCCTCAGCTAGAGCCCCGAGCTTCGCCAAAAAGTAAAGTTTTGCGTCTGCAACAGGGTTTTTTTTGCTCTCCACTAAGGTAGCCGCATTCCGACTTCGGAGATTGATGTCTAAACAAGATGCCAATCGCAGCGTGGAAGCATTTGATTTTGAGTTTTGTCATCTGTTCCTGCCGGCACATCCTGGCCTACTTTTCCAAAAAGTGGAACAGGTTCTTTAACGTGTGCGCAAGATATTCTCTGTGTGTGTGTGTTGTGTGTGTGTGTGTGTGTGTGTGTGTGTGTGTGTGTGTGTGTGTGTGTGTGTGTGTGTGTGTGTGTGTGTGTGTGTGTGTGTGTGTGTGTGGTGGTGTGGTGTGTGTGTGTGAGTGTGTATGTGTTGTGTGTGTGATGTGTGTTGTGTGTGAGTGTGGTTTGTGTTGAGGGGGGAGGGAAAACTAGGATTATAGTCTCTTTCGGATGACTTTCGAAGGAACGGACTCGGTATAGATGTTAACTCCGAGGTAAAAATTCCCTCAAGGGACCTGGTGCCTTGGTGGTGGTTTGAACCTGGGCGGTCAGATCACGAGCTCAACGTTCTAACCACTAAGCTTTCTATCCCGGGACGGTATGTTCAAACCTCTTGAAGTTGTGTAAGTTGTGACGTCACCAGCAATTTCCACATCTTTTGAACGTGGAAAATGCATATGATTAGTTTTCCATGTTTTCTTCGTTCTTTTAAACACTGGCTGACTTGACTTCTATACTTTTTCCTCCGCGCAGTCAGCTCTTTTCGTGGACAAGGGGGGAAAAGTGTGGATATTACCGATGACGTCACACCTCATGTGACTTCAGCAGGATTTAATATACGTCATCATTAACTATGAAAGAGAAGCAGGACCAAAAGACAAGAATTTTAACAAGAAAACGAGAAATAAGCTTGATGTATTTTGTTTCGTTCAAAGCACAGTTCTCTTGTTTATTATTTGAACGTGGAATTCTCTTAGTTCTTGTTTTTATAAGTTCTTGTTCCAACCATAACATGATTCAAGAGTAATAATGTTAAGCCATAATATAGGCTCTGACATGGTCTCAAGATAATAAGGCTTATCCACTGTATAGACAGTAAGATTAAAGTATTATGAACAGTTGTAAATATGATGTTTGTGCTTACTTTTAGTGATCATTTCAAAGTTATCTAATGATAAGTTGAATATGTTTACCTGTGGTTTTTTCCACATACAAAAAAACAAAGCAAAGCAAGAAAAAATTATTCAAACTTTTACTCTGAAATGTGCCATAGAAAGAGACAGACAGACAAACAGACAGACAACAGAAAATATTAATGAAGTTTAAGAACGAGACAAAACTATTAACAAAAACACAGCATTTTAACAACAAATAAACCGAAACCCCATGAACAAAACCTTTAAAAGTGCGTTCTTTAAATTAATGTGTTCCAAATAACAACAGCAACAATAACAGGAACAACATCAAAAACAACAGCAAGAACACCACAGCATTATGATTATTATCAAGATATAGTTTTAAAAAATTTTAAAATTTAAAGACCAACATTTGACAGGCAGAAAATGTCACCACCACAACTCTCCTTCTCCCTCAAGTTCTTACCTTTAAAAAAAGGATAAGCAAAAAATGTTAAAAATGCACCCCCACCCCCAATCCTTCCCCCAAATCCTACCGAACAAAATTACAGGCAGAAAATGTCCCCCTTCCGCTTTACCTCAAATTCCTACCTTTAAGGTACAGATAAAGGTGTCCTATAACCTATGGGGTCGTAGGAGAGCGAGGCATCAGAGACCTCAACTTCTCTAGGGGCCAGCATACTCAGGGCGGCGCCCATCTCCTCTCCCTCGCTGCTTTACCTTCCCTGACCCTAAAAAGGGCAGGTAGCCATTTACAGCTGGGTGAACTGGGGGAACTGTACTGAAGCCAAGGCGCACAAACGGTCACCCATCCACTTGGTAACCACGCTCGATGCTGCTTAACCTTAGCTGGGGGAAAGCGAGTGCTGTGACCACGGAGCCATCCCGTCCCTGTTCCTCCCTTACGAAATGCCCGACTCCCTGCCCCCCTTCACCACACGCACACAAATCCCTACTGAACAAACTAGCAGGTTGAAAGTAACCCTACCCCCACCCACCCACCCCACGCAAACAACCAACCAAACAAACAAAACAACAAAATACAAATAAGCAGCAACAACAACAAACAAAACCAGAGCAGAGAAAAAAAAGACTTGACACAAGAGCATGCACTAACAACCCCCCTCCTCCCAACCACCAGTCCTCACCCCTACCCGCCCACCCCACCCCTCACCCTCCGTTCCCCATCAACCCACTCCCCATCCCAACCTACCCCCTTCCCAAGTTGTTACCTTAAAAAGGGACTGGAAGAAGGTGCCACCCAGGGTGCCCCAGATGTACTCCTCCTGTTCCACCAGTCCTCTCAGGGTGTCGAATGGAGGTTTGTCGATGGACACCGTCAGAAAGGCGATCAGATTGCCGCTGTGGACATAAAAGTCATATAGATAGATAGATAGATAGATAGATAGATAGATAGATAGATAGATAGATAGATAGATAGACAGACGGACGGACGGACGGACGGACGGACGGACGGACGGACGGACGGACGGACGGACGGACGGACGACGGACGGACGACAGACGGGACAGACAGACAGACAGACAGACAGACAGACAGACAGACAGACAGACAGACAGATAGATAGATAGATAGATAGATAGATAGATAGATAGATAGATAGATAGATAGATAGATAGATAGATAGATAGATAGATAGATAGATATGATTATATGGCATTATTCCCAACTGATCCTTCCCCTCCACCCAGCCTATGCTCCCATCATCCCTATTAAACTTATCCCCCTTTCCTCATCTTAGTTACCCTCACTCTCCTCCCCTCAAACCTACTCTTCCATCTCTGTACCTTTATTCCTGATCTCCTTTCCCCAACCTTTATTCCCCTCAACCCTGTTATATCCCCCTCTTTCAATTATCATCTCCTTATTCTGTCCCCCCCCCCCCCCTTTAACCATACCACTCCCCTCTCTCCCTGTCTACAATGAATGAACCTACCTCCATCATCATTCCCCATCCCCCAAACTTATCTTACCCTCCACCTATCGCCCAAGTTATGTGCACCAAAATCATCATCGTCGTCATCGTCATCATCATCATCAGTATTACCATCATCATCATCACCACCACCACCATCACTATCATCATCATAATCATTTTTCTATATAAAAAAAAAATTAAATCTATACTCTCGACCATGCAGATACCATTTTCCTTCCCTTCCTCCCCGAACTACATTTACAAAACCTCATACACACGGAGACGATGTAAAAGAGGGACATGAGTGGTTATTCCATTATCCTCGATATAAAAGAATAAATAAATAAATAAATAAAACCTATCACCCTCCTCAAAGCTGTCAGTGTCCCCCACTTCCAGCTCCTTTCAGCTGCTATCCATCCCCATCCCAGCTGGTGCTGATTATAGCAGAAACTGGCGGCACTTGGACTTGGTAAAAGGGAGGGGCTAATTTTAGCACTGGGCCCTGGACCCTTGACTGAGTTATGCTGGATTTGCACCTGTGTCCTACTAAAGTGTCTTACCCTCACCCAACATCTATGCCCCCATCATCCTATACACACACAACACACACACACACACACACACACACAAACACACACACACACACAAACACACACAAACAACACACACAACACACACACACACACACACGCACGCACGCACACACACGCACGCACACACACACGCACGCACGCACACACACGCACCACACACACACACACACACACACACACACACACACACACCTGTAGATAGCGGCCATGATGATGGAGAAGAGCCAGAAGGCAGACACCATGGTTCGGCCTGTCTGAGAATCAGGTAGACGGGCACCCCCTGTAGCAGACAGAAATTATAGATTCGTCATCACTACTGCTACTACTGATGATGATGATGATGATGATGATGATGATGATGATGATGATGATGATGATGATGATGATGATGATGATGATGATGATGATGATGATACTACTACTACTACAATAATAAGAAGAAGAAGAAGAAGAAGAAGAAGAAGAAGAAGAAGAAGAAAAGAAAGAAGAAGAAGAAGAAGAAGAATAAGAAGAAGAAGAATAAGAATAAGAATAAGAATAATTGGAACTTATATAGCGCTATATCTTGCAAAGACAAATCAAAGCGCATGCATTCTACCCAATCTTACAGTCATGTAATCAATGATAAATAATCAATAGTTTGAACAAACAGATATTTACAAACATGGCGCGCTGCAGACATAATCTATGAAATAAAATTTCAATAGTCAAATGTTTTACAAAAGCACACACACACACTCACACAGGTCGTATACTTTAGCAGGGTGATAGGACATGGGTTAGTGAAGGTGGGATAGCTCTGATATGAAACAGGAGGGGGGAAATCTTAGGTTTGAAATAAATATGTCTTGAGGCTGGATTTAAAAGTGTCATAACTAGGTTTCTGGCGAAGAGAGAGAGGGAGCTCATTCCAGGTCGATGGACCCGAAATAGAGAAAGAGCGGCGACCAACAGTGGATTGGTTGAATCTAGGTATTCGTAGGCACAAGGTATCTGCAGCAGAGCGGAGGGAACGTGAAGGAGTGTACAGGTTAAGACATTCACAGAGGTAGGAGGGTGCAGTTTTGTGGAGACATTTGTAACAGAGGGTACTGATCTTATAATTTACTCTCTGTGGCACAGGCAGCCAGTGGAGAGATCGCAAGAGAGGGGTAATGTGCTCAGATTTTTTCTTTCTGAGAACTAGTCGAGCTGTAGAGTTTTGTATACGTTGAAGGGAGTGGATAGCTGATGCTGGCAGACCAGACAAAAGAGAATTACAATAGTCCAGACGTGAAAGAATGAGAGAAGTGACAAGTTTGGCTGTTGCATCAGTGGACAGGTACTTTTGAATTGCACTAATACGCCGTAATTGATAGTAGCACGACTGACAGGTCTGGGTGATGAATTTTTTCATAGAGAGAGTGTGTTGTCGATAACAACACCTAGATACTTCACAGCAGTGGATAGAGGGACTGATGTATTGCCGAGTTCTATTAAAGCTGTTGTAATGGAAGAGAGTACTACTACTACTACTGCTGCTGCTGCTGCTGCTGCTGCTGCTGCTACTACTACTACTGCTGCTGCTGCTGCTGCTGCTACTACTACTGCTGCTGCTGCTGCTGCTGCTGCTGCTACTACTACTACTACTACTGCTGCTGCTGCTGCTACTGTTGCTGCTACTGTTGCTGCTGTTGCTGCTGATGCTACTGTTCCTGCTGCTGCTGCTGCTGCTGCTGCTGCTGCTGCTGCTGCTGCTACTACTACTACTGTTGCTGCTGCTGCTGCTGCTACTACTACTACTACTGTTGCTGCTGCTGATGCTGATGCTGCTGCTACTGCTGCTGCTACTACTACTACTACTACTACTACTACTACTGCTGCTGCTGCTGCTGCTGCTGCTGCTGCTGCTACTAATACTACTGCTGCTGCTGCTGCTGCTACTGCTGCTGCTGCTACTGCTGCTGCTACTACTACTACTACTACTACTACTTCTGCTGCTGCTGCTGCTGCTACTACTATTGAGGCTGCTGCTACTGTTGCTACTGATGCTGCTGCTGCTTCTACTACTACTACCACCACCACCACCACTACTACTACTACTGCTAGTACTACTACTACTACATCTACCACCACCACCACCCACCAACACACCTTACTACTATACACATTAACACAACTACACCTACATATCTACTACACCACTCATACCACCACATCACACACTACTACTACTACTACTACTACTACTCTACTGTTGCTATGCTGCTGCTGCTGCTGCTGCTACTACTACTACTACTACTACCACCACCACCACC
>CM054137.1:13481092-13493592 GCA_028751875.1 Rapana venosa
CTGCTAGAGAGGGATTTTAGGCAGGTGGGGGTCTAGTTGTCGATTTTGAGATTTCCATAGACAGACAGACAGACAGAGACAGAGACACAGGGAGAAGTAGAAGGCAACACAGAGAAAATGGAGAGGCAGACACAGAGACAGAGACAGAGAGACACATAGAGACAAACAGAGAGACAGAGACAAGGAGACAGAGAAAGGATGTTTGGATTGCTGTTTATGACCTCTCAATGTGCGTATTATTTCTTGGTTGTGACGGTTTATGAAGAGAAGGAGAAGGAAGGAGAGAGCTGAAAAATATTCATTTTGTCCTTTCTTTTACATATATGCTTTACTGGGGGATTTTTTTTTATTACCTGTTTTATCAAACACCTAGCCATCTTCTTTACATCAGGTTATGCAGACAAAACTTTACTATCAACAACAACTACTACTACGAAAAGAGATGAACAAAAGCATGTACAACTACAACAGTGACAACACTAAGCATTATCGTTGTCGTCATTGTCGTCGTTGTGTTGAGATGGGTTGGGTTGAGATGGGCTGAGTTTTGGGTTGAGGTAGTTTCTGTTGTGACATAGGTTCGGATGGGGTGGGTTGAAAATGGGTGGGGTTGAAATGGGTTGAGGTTGAAATGTGTCAGGGTTGTTTGGGATTCGAATAGGTTGGGTTGAGATGGGTTACGTTGAGATGGGTTTAAATGGATGGGGTTCGGCTGAGATGGGTTTGTTTAGGTTGGGATAGGTTGGATTGTGTGTGTAGGGGAGGTAGGGTTAAGGTGGGATCGAGTTGGGACAGGTTAGTATTTTTTTGCTCTTTTTTGTTGTGTTTGTGCTGTGCTGTGCTGCGCTGTGCTGTGCTGTGCTGCGCTGCGCTGTGCTGTGCTGTGCTGTGCTGTGCCGTGCTGTGCCGTGCCGCGCTGCGCTGCGCTGCGCTGTGCTGTGCTGTGCTGTGCTGTGCTGTGCTGCGCTGCGCTGTGCTGTGCTGCGCTGCGCTGCGCTGTGCTGTGCTGTGCTGTGCTGTGCTGCGCTGTGCTGTGCTGCGCTGCGCTGTGCTGTGTTGTGCTGTGCTGTGCCGTGCTGTGCTGTGCTGTGCTGTGCTGTGCTGTGCTGTGCTGTTACCTTTCTCTGCAGCATGCCCACCAGCCCTGTCCAGCTGTTGTTGTCTTTCAGCACCCCCCACTCCTGATCCGCTGGCTCCACCCACTGGTAACTGGCAACACCACACACAACCATGTTGTCATCACAATAACAACAACAACAACATTAACAACAACATGTTGGTGTCTTTCAGCACCCCCCACTCCTGATCCGCTGGCTCCACCCACTGGTAACTGGCAACAACACCACAACAGACAACCATGTTGTCATCACAATAACAACAACAACAACATTATCAACAACATGTTTTGTTCACCACCATCCCCCACTCCTGATCCGCTGGCTCCACCCACTGGTGTCTGGCAACAACACAGACAACCATGTTGTCATCACAACAACATTAACAATAACAACAACATTAACAACATGTTTTGTTCCCCACCATCCCCCATTCCTGAGCTATTGGTTCCACCCACTGGTAACTGGCAACACCACAGACAATTACAACCATGTTGTCATCACATAACAACAACACCATTAACAGCAGCATGTTATTGTTGTTCACCATCTCCACCACCATCCCTAATTTCTGAACTATTGGTTCCACCCACTGGTAACTGGCAACACCACAACAGACAACCATGTTGTCATCACATAACATTAACAACAACACCATTAACAGCAGCATGTTATTGTTGTTCACCATCTCCACCACCATCCCTAATTTCTGGACTGCTGGCTTCACTCACTGGTAACTGGCAACAACACAGACAATTACAACCATGTTGTCCTCACAACAACATTAATGACAACAACAACATCAACAACATCATTAACAACATGTTTTGTTCACCACCATCCCCCATTCTTGAACTACTGGTTCCACCCACTGGTAACTGGCGACAACACAGACAGCCATGTTGTCCTCACAACAACATTAACAACAACACCATTAACAGCAGCATGTTATTGTTGTTCACCACCTCCACCACCATCCCTAATTTCTGAACTATTGGTTCCACCCACTGGTAACTGGCAACACCACAACAGACAACCATGTTGTCCTCACAACAACATTAACAACAACACCATTAACAGCAGCATGTTATAGTTGTTCACCACCTCCACCACCATCCCTAATTTCTGAACTGCTGGCTTCACCCACCGGTAACCACGCTCTGTCTGCGTTGTTGCACACAAGATAGTGTCACTTATTTATTTACTGTCTTCATGTTGTTAGGGGACGGGATAGCTCAGTGGTCAGAGAACTCGCTGTCCCCCAGCCAAAGTTAAGCAGCATTGAGCGTGGTTACCACTTGGATGGGTGACTGTTTGCGCTTTGGCTTCAGTACAGTCCCCCAGTTCACCCTGCTGTAAATGGGCACCTGCCTCTTTAGGGTCAGGGAAGGTAAAGCAATGAGGGAGAGAAGATGGGTGCCGCCCTCAATATGCTGGCCCCTGGAGAAGCTGAGGTCTCTAAAATGCCTCTCTCCCCTACGACCACATAGGTTATGGGACACCTTTACCTTTTAATATTGTTGGTATAATGACAACTTTACTTTATATGCTGGCAGCTACCAGAAGATAAAATGAAAGGCAAATTGTGCGCGTGCGCGCGCTCGCGCGTGCGTGTGCCTCGGTGCATGAAGGCGTCCATGCGTGCATGCGTGCGTGCGTGCGTGTATGTATGTATGTATGTATGTATGTATGTATGTATGTATGTATGTATGTATGTATATAGATATATGTATGTATGTGTGTATGTATGTATGTATGTATGTGTGTGTATGTATGTATGTATGTAGGTATGTATGTAGGTATGTATGTATGTATGTATGTATGTATGTATGTATGTATGTATGTATGTATGTATGTATGTATGTATGTATGTATGTATGTATGTATGTATGTATGTATGTATGTGTGTATGTATGTATGTGCATGTCTGTGTGCGTGTGTGTGTGCGTGATTGCGTGCGTGCGGGTGTGTGTGTGTGTGTGAGAGCGCGCGCGCGTCTGTGTGTATGTGATGAACGTTAACAACATGTTGTTATGTTGCTATATTTTCTGCCGTTGACGTGGCTGTTGTTGTTGTTACTGGTCTTGCTGTTGTTGTTGTTGATGATGTTGCATATGTTATCATTGATGTTGCCAATGCCGATACTGATGTCAGTGTTGCTGCTATTTCTATTGGTTTTTGTTGTTGCTGTTTCTGTTGTTATTGTGGTTGTTGTTGATGATGATGTTGCTGTTGCTGATGTTGCTGTTGTTGTTGCTGACCTTGCTGATGTCGCTATTGTTGTTGTTGTTGATGATGGCATTGCTCTTGCTGATGTTGATGTTATAATTGTTGTTCTTCTTATTGCTGTTGTTGTTTTTGATGTTGTTGTTGTTGTTCATGTTGACAGTGGGTAGAACCAGTAGACCAGACCAGGCGTGGGGGGTAGGGGGGGGGGGTGTGTATCTGTTAACAAGATGTTGCTGTTGTTGCTGTTGTTGTTGTTATTGTTCCTGTTGTTGCTGTTGTTAATGTCATTGCCTTTTTAGCTGCTATAATTACTGCTGCTATTGTTGTTTTTGTTGTTACTGTCATTACTTTTAATGTATTGATGTTGCTGTTTTTGCCCTTGTCGTGCTGCTGCTGTTGTTAGAATTAATTTCATGGTTTTATTCCTGCTGTTGTTGTAGCTGTTATTATTATTATTAATGTTGCTGTTTTCTCGCTTGTCGCGCCGCTGCTGTTGTTGTTGTTGTTATTAATTTTACGATGTTGTTGTTGTTGTTGTTGAAGAAGCTGTTGCTTTTATTGATGATGGCGATGTTACTGTTGATGTGATGACGCTCGATGCTGCTTAACTTTGGCTGTGGGAAAGTGAGTGCTTTGACCACTGAGCTATCCCGTCCCCTAACAACATTAGGAAAATAAATGAATAAGTAACAATATAATGTGCGCCTAATCTATCTAATGGAAGCTTTAAGCGCTTACAACAAGCTGCATAAGAATTATACAGGCTACCGAGCAAAAAGATAAATGCATGATTATGGGTAGCCACGCGCACACACAAACACACACATAGACACAGAGAACACACACACACAGAGAATACATACACACAGAACACACACAGAACACACACAGAACACACACGCAGAACACGTACACACAGAGAAACACACACACACACAGAACACAATATTGTGTGCGGCTTATCTATCTTATGGAAGCTTTAAGCGCTTACAAACAGCTGCATAAGAATTATACAGGCTACGAGCAAAACGATAAATGCATGATTATGGGTAGCCAAGCGTGCACACACACACACACACACACACACACACCACACACAGAACACACACACACACACACACATACACACACAATACACACACACACATACACACACATACACACACAATACACACAAAATACACACACACTACACTCACTCTCTCTCTCTCTCTCTCTCTCTCGCTCTCTCTCTCTCTCTCTCTCTCTCTCTCTCTCTCTCTCTCTCTCTCTCTCTTCTCTCTCTCTCTCTCTCTCTCTCCTTAATCTCACTATATCAATAACTCAAAGCCACCAACACTAATGATGTTCAAACACGACTGAAGAACGCCTGACTGCTCTTTATCCATGATTTCCTCCTCCAGTCTCAGTGACAGCGAGCTATGGCGTACTTTTTTCTCCAAAAGATGGAATAGTTTGGTTTGGGTATATTTTTCGTGTCATATCTACAGCTCACAAATGGTGAGATATGTTGCATGCATGCGACCGTTTTCATGCCGTTAAGGTAGCCGCGTTATACTTCGGGGAGGACGTCTCAACACGACACCAGTGTGCAAGCTCATTTAACAATGTTTGTCGTCTGTACCTACAGGCAGAGAATAGCCTACTCTTTTCAAAGGTGTGTAATGGGTTTTTATGTGTGTGTGTGTAAGATGTCCTGCCAGCGGTTGTTCACAGTTGACCGTCTCATCTGAGGAACTTTCGGTGGAGTGGAGTCTGGTATATACTGATGCTAACTCCAGAGGAAGTGGAGGTTCGAATCCGTGTCCTCAGATCGTGAGCTCCAGGTTCTAACCGCTAGGTTCGTCTAAAATCACACGATGAAAATAATGCTACGTGATTATGATGAGGAATAGGAGGAGGAGGACAGGAGTAGTATTAGTAGTAGTACGTAGTAGCAATAGCAGTGGACGAAATCGTAGTAGTAGTAGTAGTAGTAGTAGTAGTAGTAGTAGTAGTAGTAGTAGTAGTAGTAGTAGTAGTAGTAGTAGTAGTGATCGTAGTAGTAGTCGTAGTAGTAGTAACTAATAATAATAATAAATCATAATAATAATAATATATGGGAATTTCTAGAGTAGTCGAGAGGAGGAGGAGGGAGTTGTAGTAGTATAGTAGTAGTTGTTGTAGTAGTAGTAGGTAGTAGTAGTAGTAGTAGTAGTAGTGAGTAGTAGTAGTATAGTAGTAATAGTCGTATAGTAGTAGTAGTAAGGTGTTAGTGTAAGTAGTTAGTAGTAGTCGTGTAGTAGTATAGTAAGCAGTAATAGCAGTAGCAGTAGCAATTATAGCAGTAGTAGTTAGTCGTGTAGTAGTATAGTTAGTTTTTTTTTTTAGTAGTAGTAGTAGTAGTAGTAGGTAGGTAGTAGCAGTAGTAGCAGTAGCTAGGTAATAGTAGAGAGAAAGACGTCTAGCCGTATAATAGTAACAGCAGCAGCAAAAAGCAGGAAGAGGTGAAAAGGAGGAAAAGCGGAAAAAGGAATACAGAGACAAACAAAAACAGACAGGACAGACGACAACAAACAGACAGAAGAACAAACAAAAGACAGACAGGACGACAGACAAACAAACAAACTCTTCTTACAGAGACAGACGACAAACAAAAACAAACCAACTCTCTCTTACAGAGGACAGACAGACAAACAGACAACCTCTCTCTATACAGAGACAGACAGACAGACAAACAGACGGACCAGCCAGACAGACAAAAACAGACAAACAAAACTCTCTGCCTGAAATTCAGCGAACCTGAATGGTGCATGGAGGGTACACACAGATACATAGGAGTAGTTGCCCCGCCTCTCCACAAAAGAGGGCCAGCTGCACACACACAACACACACCCCACCACACACACACACACACATGTTCACACACACTACACACAACACAGGTTCCACAAACACACACACACACACACATGTTACAACACACACACACACACACTCCACACACATGTTCACACACCACCACACACACACTCACACATGTTCACAACACCTGTTTCCACACACACACACCGTTCACACCGCACGCGGCGCGCGTGCACACACACATTTACCACACTTATACACTTGTACCACACATCACACATGTAACCCACGCACGCACGCGCACGCGCGCTCACACATACCGTAACATGTTCACACTCAAACACACACACACACACAACACACACACACATAACAACAACACAATGTTCACACACACACTCACACACACATGGTTCACACACACACACACACACACACAATAACACACAACATGTTCAAAGCACACACGACACTTCGTTCACACACAACACACATGTTCACTCCACACACATGTTCACACACCACACACACACAACATGTTCACACCACACACACTACACACACACCACTGTTCACACACAAACATGTTCACACAACACACACATACTACACACACACAGGTTCACACCACACACACACATACACACACATTGGTCACCACACACATACACACACACATTGTTCACACCAACACACACATGTTACACACACACAAATGTTCTCACAACACATGTTCACACACACACAAACACATGTTCAACACAGACACCAACATACACATACACACACACTACACACACACACATGTTCACACACCACCACCCACACAAACATACACACAACATGTTCCACACACACACACATGTTCACACCTCACAACACATGTTCACACACCACCCCACATGTTACACACACACACAGTTCACACACACACTCATGATGTTCACACACACACACACACATGTTCCACACACACAACATCATACACACATGTTCACACAAACACACACACACACACACACACACACATGTTCACACACACACACATACACATGTTCACACACACACACATGTTCCCCACAAAATTTACAAAACCGCATAGACACGGGGACTGGTTTTTTAAAAAAAGCACATAAGTGCTTATTCCATTTTCTCGGTATAAAAGAATGAATAAAATAAAAATAAAATAAAACACACACACACATATGTTTCCCACCCACACACACGACACGCATGAGCGCACACGAGCACACACATACATGAACACACCCCGCGCGCGCGCCCACACACACACATACTAACCCCCACCATCATCATCATCATCAATATCATCATCACCACCATCATCTTCATCTCTTCATCATCGTCAGTATCGCTAACACCAACTATTTAATGCTAAATTAACTTCAGAGATTATTCTAATATGAATTAGTTCAAGATAGGAATCAGCAAAGGCCACTGCGCACGCGCACACACATACACACACACAAACTCACTCACACACACACACACAAACCACACACACACACACGCACGCGTACGCATGCGCGCACACACACACACACACACGCACGCACACACACACCGCTTAGAGTTAAGTACGCATGCACCACATATGTATTCATTCATTCCTCTATGCGCACACTAGCACATGCCTGCACATGACTGTGATGAAAAACATTATTTAAATTTAAAAAAAACCAAGAAAGGAAATACCTGCTACAAATTCATGCAATCCATGAAAATGTAGCATTGATTATTTCAGATCTTAAATTCATAAAATGATTACAGAAAATTACCTCGATGCCCAAACAATTTTCTAAAAAGCATAGCAAACAGTTATAACTAGACATCGTGCTTTCTGTCTGTCCTCTCTGTCAGTCTGTCTGTCTGTCTGTCTGCCTGTCTGTCTGTCTGCCTGACTCTCTCTACTTCTCTATCTCTGTCTCTGTCTGTCTGCCTGTCTCCCTCTCCTTCCCTGTCTCTGTCTCTGTCTCTCTGTCTGTCTCTCTCTCTCCTTCCCTGTCTCTGTCTCTGTCTGCCTGTCTCCCTCTCCTTCCCTGTCTCTGTCTGTCTCTCTCTTCTTCCCCTGCCTCTGTCTCTCTCTGTCTCTCTGTCTCTCTGTCTCTCTGTCTGTCTCTCTCTCTCTCTCTCTTCCTCTCTCTCTCTCTCTCTCTCTCTCTCTCTCTCTCTCTGACAGTTTGAGTATTCATCTCATTGCTATTTGACATTATCTTGTTTATTAATTCATTGATTTATTCATGGGTTTTTTTTCACTTTTTTCCCCAAGAGGGCCTGCTGTAAAGAAGCCTCATTAAAATATTCGAGAGTTCTTTTCTGGAGGATCAAGGGCGTATGAAAAAAGTATGTTAATACTTCTCTCTCTCTGTCTCTGTCTCCCTGTCTCTCTGTCTGTCTGTCTGTCTGTCTGTCTGTCTCTCTCTCTCTCTCTCTCTCTCTCTCTCTCTCTCTCTCTCTTCTCTCTTTCTCTCTATCCTGTGTATGCAATTGTCTCGATTCTGTTTATTTATGCAGTCTATGCTTTACCATTTCCCCTAAACCCTTAAACATTTCATTGTTATAAGTACAAAGGAATGATTGGTTGATGGATTTACATATTTTTTGTTACTGAGGGCTGGATGAAAAAGCCACCATTTGTGCTTATTCTTTTCACTCGTGAAAATGTTCATTAAAATAAATGTTCATCCAATAAATTTAAAAAATACTCTCTGTCTGTCTCTGTATGTCTCTGTCTCTGCCTATCTGTCACTCTCTCTGTCTGTCTGTCTCTAATATCTGTCAGTCTGTCAGTATCTGATATCGTTAACTAATAAAAGGCTTCGAAGTAATTTACTAAAATTTAGGCTAAGATTGTGTGGTCTTTTGAACTGCAAACAATGATATATTACAGCGGAGACAGACAACAACTCTTGTCCAGCATGTGGAGAAGAAGAAGAAGACGAATTTCATTTTTTGTTTGTTTGTAGAACTTATCATGAAATTCGCCAAAATATAGCTTTTTTGACAAACCAAACCAGCAGGTCCACCAATCTTGTACAAAAGGTGCTATCTTCAAATAATATGTCCGAGCTTAAATCTTTAGCAATATATGTAACGCAGGCTCTATATAAACGTAAGCAGACTATGAATGAAACGGATCCTATACGTAATAACTGAAAATATTGGTTGGCATTTATCTGGATTTTGGATTATTACTCATGTCCTTTTCATACTCATTCCTATGTTAATATGTCATTTACAATTGCCCCCCTTTGACTGATGGGCTTGTAGCTTTTGTCAAATAAAATTCGTTCATTCGTTCATTCATTCATTGTCTCTGTCTGTCTCTGTCTCTGTCTGTCTGTCTCTCTATCTCTGTCTCTGTCTTTCTCTATCTATCTGTCTCTGTCTGTCTCTGTCTCTGTTTGTCTCTGTCTGTCTGTCTCTGTCTGTCTGTCTGTCTCTCTATCTCTGTCTCTGTCTCTCTCTATCTGTCCCTGTCTGTCTCTGTCTCTCTCTCTCTCTCTCTCTCTCTCTCTCCTCTCTCTCTCTCTCTCTCTCTCTCTCTCTCTCTCTCTCTCCCATCTTACCGGTAAGGTGGCCACAACAAACTTCCGGTTATTGAGGCCAAACTTGATGTTGGGAAACACTTCCTGGTCATCCTGCATATGTAATTCCTTGTCCTGACCTACATAGCCCACGTCGCTAAGGCGACGACCTTCAGGTTTCCATAGCAACGTCCTGACGTAACCAAGGTAGCACACGCGGGTACCTTCAATATTCTGTAGTGAAACAAAACAATAGTATGAATCAGTACATTACAGCAATAATGATATTTATTCCATCATTTTCAACAACAGCAACAGCAACAATAACAACTACAGCAACTTTGAAAAAAACGACAACTCCATATAAAAAAAAGATTTCTTCTTCTTCATTGAATGCTCAGGCAGCAACTATTCTTGTCTGTCATATAAGCGAAAATGCGTTGCGCTGCCGTTAAGCGCCTGACAAGTCAGGCCCAGCGCATCCGACTTCGGCGTAGGAGAGAATTGTTATTTTTCAAGTCTCTTTCTAGAAAAGAAGGCAGGAGAATGGACCAAAAAAGACAGAAAATAGACAAAAAGGAGGTGATAAGAAGAACAGAAAAAAGGCAAAAACAAAGATAGAAATGAAGAAATTTCCCAACACAGAATTTCCAGAAGGTGGGGATGCTATTTATACTGACAGGCTCCCAGCATTCTAACCGGAAAATTTATTTTTTTTAATTTTTCAAACTTTTATCGCAAATTATATATTTGGAGGAGCTGAAGGCTCTGATACCACGTGTCCCAACGACGAAATGGGTCATAGGAACACCTTCGCCTTTCCATGTTGTAAAGGGAAACAGTATTCTTCCTCCAATCTATTCTACAACACTAAGCGTTGTTACGTGTTCCATGAAATCTCAAAATTACATCAATATTTCTCTTTGGGTGTTTTTTGAAGTAAAAAAAAGAATAACCCAAGCCAAAAAAGGAAAAAAATTAGTAATATTTCAATATATCTATATATAATATTATATATATATATATATATATATATATATATATATATATATATATATATATATATATATATATATATATATATATATTGAGAGAGAGAGACATAGATAGATGATAGACAGACAGACAGACAGACAGACAGATAGATAGATAGATAGATAGATAGATAGATAGATAGATAGATAGATAGATAGATAGATAGATAGATAGATAGATAGATAGATAGATAGATAGATAGATAGATAGATAGATAGATAGATAGATAGATAGACAGACAGACAAATAGAGAGAGATAGAGAGAGAGAGAGAGATAGATACATACATACATACATACATACATACATACATACATACATACATACATACATACATACATACATACATACATACATACATACATACATACATACATAGATGCACGCACCTGTGCTATCAGACATACACTCAATCACTCACCAGGGTATAATACCCTAGGAGAACTCATATGAGCTTTGCCCTTCCTTCAATCCCCCTCTCATTAACTAATGAACAGAAAAGCCACTGGAGGGAACCTAAATAGTCCTACCCTACAGGAACACTCATCTTTAATTCATACCTAAGCTGTGCCTTTCCTTTCATCCTGACAAGCTTTCGTGAGAGATGCGACATTGAAACAATAGACTGTTCTCTCTTTTTTATCTGTTGGATCTAAAACGCTTTATTTCTATCTTGAAGTATGAGGAAATGTGGATAATTCAAGCAATAAGTGTCCTTCTGAAATTGAGGTTAATTTCCGTCCAAATTGTTTTTAAACAGTTTGGCAATTGGTAGATTGATTATGGGAGCCTATGTTTCGATCCGTTTTGTAGGAAGTGGGGTTGTTAGAAATTTGTTTGGATGGGGGGAGGTGTTCTCTTTTCTTTTGTTTTTTTTTAGCTTTTGTTTCTTGTTTTTGGTTTGTTTTGGGGATTTTTTGCTTGGTCTTGTTTAGTCTGGTAGGATTTAGTTTGGTTTAGTCTTGTGTGGTGTGGTGTGGTGTGTGGTGTGGTATGGTGTGGTAAGGTATAGTGAGGTGTCATGTATAGTGGTGCGTGCTGTGTGGTATGGTGTGGTGTAGTGTGGTGTGGTGTGGTGTAGTGTGGTGTGGTGTGGCGTGGTGTAGAGTAGTTTATTTTATTTATTTATTAGTTTCTTTTATTCTTTTATATCAAATATAATGGAATAAGCATTTGTGTGCTTTTTACATCCAGTCCCCGTGTGTATCATCATCATCATCAGACCCGTGACCTTGGCGGTCGAGGGGGAGACACGAAAGACGATGCCGTGGTAAGCCTCCTTCATCCATCTCGGTCCTCGGCTCTGCGTAGTAGTGCCGAGTCATTCATCCTGGTCCATTCTCTGATGTTGTCCATCCATGACTTGTTCTGTCTTCCCCTCTTTCTGCCACCTTCGAGTGTTCCCTGCAGTACTGTTTTTGGCAGAGTGTTGTGACGGGTGACGTGTCCGAACCATGTCAGCTTTTTCTTCTTGACGATGGTGAGAAGGGGTTCCTGTGGACCTGCCAGCCGTGTTATTTGACTCTTGACAAATTCATTGGTCTTTCGTTCTCTCCAGGATATGCCCAGTAGTTTTCTATGGCATTTTGTTTCAAATGACTGGATTCGCTTTGCTGTTTCAGCAGTCAATGTCCAGGTTTCACTTCCGTACAGCAGGATAGTCTGAATTAGGGCTTTGTAGAGCTTTAGTTTGATTGGGAAACTGATCTCTTTACTTTTCCATATGGTGG
>CM054137.1:13496092-13503592 GCA_028751875.1 Rapana venosa
AAACTGCATTCCAGCTGCTAGAGAGCATACACTAGAAAGCATCAGCAAGGATGCGTAGGTCTTTACATCTACATGTCTAAAAGCTTTCCATTCGAAGGACGGGGTCAGGCAAGGAGACCCAATATCCCCAAAGCTCTTTTGGTCGACATTAGAAGAAGCTTTCAAAGACTCAGAACTTGAGTACGGAGTTGACGGTGATGAGGGATACCTCAAAGATCTACTTTTTGTAGACAATGTTGCCCTGTGCACAAAAAACAACTAGAAAATATGTAACAAACTAAACCCAAGGAGCAGGTAAACAGGACTGAAGATCCACTCAGGAAATGCAAAATTGAAAACCATTTTTGCATTGGAAGAAGATATAACAATCAAAACTAAAATCATCGAAAAAGTGACAAAGTATACATACCTCGGATAAAACATAGTATTTGAAATTAAAACTGAAGAATAGATAAATATCAGACTCCAAAATATCTGATACAGCTTTTGGAAATATGAAGAGACATTTTTCGACAAAGATTGCCAAGGTCCTTGAAAAGTAAAGTCTACAACCAATGTGCTTTGTTAGTATTTACCCCTGGGTTTCAAACGCGGTCCATGACCATGAGCCAAGCAGAAAGACTACAAATCACACAACGGGCGATGGAGAGAAAAATGCTGAGTATTAAACTGCCAAGAGATAGACAAATGACAAAGCTAACAGATGTCCTTAAGTTCTCACTTAAAACAGAAATGAAAGAACGCAGCTCAGATCGCAAGACAATAGACAGACAAAAAGGTGCAGCACAAAATGACAGCCAAGATACGACTACACCGCCCCTGGCAGACTGGCAACCAGATGGCTTGATGACATTATCAAGAAACAAAGGGCGTGTCGTGGCACAGAGAGGCACAAGACAGAAACTGCTGGAGAGAGGCCAACAACAGAGGGAGGGCTACATCATGCAGTGCATGGACAACACCCAAATGTTTTAAGTCTGAATTCCGTATCCAGATATCTGCACCGTCAAGGTATTGACGTGTGTGATAGTAGTCCTAACAAAATCAACCAGTCTCAATTATCACTACAATTGTAAAGGTTAAGGTGTCCCATAACCTATGTGGTCGTAGGGGAGCTAGGCATCAGACCTCAGCTTCTCCAGGGGCCTGCATAGTGAGGGCGGCGCCCATCTCCTCTCCCTCGCTACTTAACCTTCCCTGACCCTAAAGAAGGCAGGCTGGGTGAATTGGAGGACAGTATTGAGATCAAGACGCGCCAACGGTCACCCATCCACTTGGTAACCACACTCGAAGCTGCTTAACATTGGCTTGGGGAAAGCGAGTGCTCTGACGACTGAGCTATCCCGTCCCCATCACTGGAATGACTGTCCCTGAAAGATCAAAGCAGGCACACACCTGTCTGATGTTGCTGATGGGGGATCGCGGCTCTTCAGGCGGGTAGACGATGACGGCGATGTTGTCCAGCTGCAGGTCACATGACTCCAGGAAGAGTTGGTCACGTGGGGAAAGCAGGAGCAGCCATCTTGAAATGAGGGCCATGGCTGTCCTCTTGTCGTTCAGGGCATCAAACATGCTGGCCTGCAACACGCGGTACACAGTCAGGGAAACAGGTCAGTCATCAAAGACATGTCCACTCTCACACACAGACAGACAGACAGACAGAGAGACAGACACAGAGCATGCGTACATTAACATGTGCTCCTCTCAGCCTCTCCCTGCTCCTCCTTTCCCTCATACACACACATACGTGCGCGCGCACACACACACCCACATGCACGCACGCACCTACACACGCACACGCACGCAAGCACGCACACACACATGAACACACACCCACGCACACACACACACATGCTCTCTCTCTCTCACTCATACACACACGCACACACACACACAGCCCCTGGGGGACAGGATAGCCTGGTGGTTAGAGAGATGCGCATTGCGGTCGTGATCTGCTGACCCGGGTTTGAATCTCGTTCAAGGAGATATTTTCCCTGGAATTAAGATCAGTACCGATTCCACTTCCCTTAAAAGTCCCTCCGATGAGACTGTAAACCGAGGTCCCGTGTGGGAACGCACGCAGAACATCTTGCGCACACGTTAAAGCTACACATGGGGAATAGATGTAAAAAAATTTATAAAGCGCATGAGTGCTTATTCCCTTATCCCCAAAGTAATAGAAGAAGAAGAAGAAGAAGAAGAAGAAGAAGAAGAAGAACAAGAACAAGAACAAGAACAAGAAGAAGAACAAGAAGAAGAACAAGAAGAAGAAGAAGAACAAGAACAACAACAACAACAACAACAAGAAGAAAAGAAGAAGAAGAAGAAGAAGAAGAAGAAGAAGAAGAAGAAGAAGAAAAAAGAAGAAGAAGAAGAAGAAGAAGAAGAAGGAGAAGAAGAAGAAGAAGAAGAAGAAGAAGAAGAAACAACAACAACAACAACAACAACAACAACAACAACAACAACAACAGGAACAGCCCCTGGTGTGATCAGTCTGCTAGAGTCTGTCTGCCATGTGAACAGTCTCCTGGCCTCTGTAGGAAAGTGATGTCATGGTGGGGGGGGGGGGGGGGGGGGGGGGGGGGGGGGGGGGGGGGGGGGGAATGGGGAGGTAAGGGGGGGGGGGGGGTCCATGCATCCCAGATAGTGTTCCATTAGCCACAGGCTGGCTTCTAATTATCAGGACAGAGTCAGCCGACCAGCAAATGTGTGTTCGTTGTGTGGTTAAGAATGAGTCATAGAGTCTCTGTCTGTCTGCCTGTCTGTATGTCTGTCTGTCTGTGTCTCTGTCTGTCTGTCTGTCTGTCTGTCTGTCTGACTCTCTCTCTCTCTCTCTCCCCTCTCTCCTCTCTCACTCTCTCCCCTTTCTCTCTCTTTTCTCTCTCTCTGTTCTTTGTGTGGTTAAGAATGAGTCATAGAGTCTATATCTGTCTGTCTGTCTGTCTGTCCTGTCTGTCTGTCCTCTCTCTCTCTCTCTCTCTCTCTCTCCCCTCTCTCTCTCTCTCTCTCCCCTCTTCTCTCTTCTCATTCTCTCTCTCATGATAACAGACTGTATTAAATGCAATTGCTGTTAATGATGACACTCTGTGTTGATGATGATGATGATGATGATGATAACGACGATGCTCTCAGTTGTGTGCTTATGTGTTGGAAGAATGTGTGCATGTGAACAGAAAACTGCTGATGTACATATTTCGCTTTGTTCCCTTTTGTCCCCTTTACTTATATTGTGGCCCAAGGCTGAAGTACAATTAAATTGTTCAGAGAGTTCTCCCTCTCTCTCCTCTCTCCATCTCTCTCTCCCCCTTCCTTCTCCTCTCTCTCCCCTCTCTCTCTCTCTCTCTCTCTTCTCTCTCTCTCTCTCCCCTCCTCCCTCTCTCTCCCTCTCTCTCTCTCTCATCTCTCTCTCTCATCTGTCTCTCCTCTCTCCCTCTCTCTCCTCCCCCCCTCTCTCTCTCCTCTCTCTCTCTCTCCTCTCCTCTCTCTCTCCACCATTGTGCTTACTCTTTTCCCTCAATAAAAATGCCCCATTCATTCATTCACTCTCTGAGTCTTTCTTATTTTTTTTGTTGTGTGTTTTTTTTATTTGGCATTGTTCTTTTTCCCCGGGGCTCTCTCTGTCGGGGGCATTAAGGGTTTTTTCTGCCGCTTTTAGCCCTCCGTGGGCACGAAAAACCCCCAGCGCCGCTTCACACGTATTAACCCCTTAGACGACAATGATCCCCTGCTGCTGCTGGCTATTGCTGCTAATGCATGCTGTTTTTACTGTTGTAATGCTGCTAATGCAGTGTGTTTTTCGTTCAATCTGCTAAGCAGCTGCTTTTTCTGTTCTAATCTGCGCTGTGTTGCTATTTTGCTGCTTGCTGTTGTCGTTGATGCTGCTACTTCTGCATGCCCCCGTGCTGCTGTTGCAAATGTGCTTTTGCTGCTGCTGTTTGCACTGTTGCTAATGCGTGCTGTGTTGCACTGTTGCTGTGTTGCACTTGCTAATGTGCTGCTGTTTCCCTCTTTTTGCAACTGCTGCTGTTGCAATCGCTTTTTTTCTGCAAATGCTGCTGCTGTGTGCACTGTTGCTGCTTGCGTTATGCTCTGTATGCTGCTACTTTTGCACGCTTGCTGCTGCTGTTGCTAATGTGCTAATGTTTTGCTGTGTTGCTACTGTTGCTAATGCTGCTGCGGTTCTACGTTGCTAATCTGCTGCTTGTTCTATGTTGCGTTTTTGCTACTGTTGCAAATGCTGCTCTGTGTTGCACTGTTGCGTGTTGCTACTGTTCTGTGTTGCTAGTTGCAAATGCTGCTGCTGTTTGCTACTGTTGCTGTTTTTCTACTGTTGCTAATGCTGCTGCTGTGTTGCTACTTTGCTGTGTTGCTACTGTTGCTAATCTGCTGCTGTGTTGTATTTTTTGCTGTGTTGCTATTTTTTTGCAATGCGCTGCTGTGTTGCTACTGTTGCTGGTTTGACTGTTGCTTTGTTGTACTGTTCTGTGTTGCTCTTTTGTTTATGTGCTGCGTGTTGTACTGTTGCTGTGTTGCTACTTTTTTGCTGGTTGCTAGTTGCTGTTTGCTACTGTTGCGTGTTGCATGTTGCAATGGCGCGTGTTGCTACTGTTGTAATGCGCTGCTGTGTTCACTTTTCGTGTTGTACTGTTGCTAAGCGTTGCGTGTTGCTACGTTGCAAATGCTTTGCTGTGTTGCTACAACTGCTGTTTCGTTGCTACTGTTGCTATGTTGCACTGCTGCGGGTTTCAACTGTTGCAAAAGCGCGCTGTTTGCTGCTTTGCTAATGCGTTGGTGTTGTTACGTTCTAATGCTGTTGCTGTGTTTACTGCTGCGTGTTGCTATGGTTGCTACTGTGCTGGGTTGTACTGTTCTGTGTTGCTACTGTGCGTGTTGCACTGCTGCTGGTTGCTACGCGCTGTTTTTTTGCTACTGTTGCGGGTTTGCAACTGCTGCTTTTGCACGTTGCTGTTTTTGCTACTCTGCTGTTGCTACTGTTGCTGTGTTGCTGCTGTGTTGCACTTTTTGCTTTTTGTTGCTGTTTTGCAACTGTTGCTGTTTTTGCTACTTTTGCGTGTTGCTCTTTGCTGTGTTGCTACGCGCGTTTGCTATGCTGCTTTTTTGTACTTTTGCTGTGTTGCTACTTTTTCTGTTTGCTACTGTTCTGTGTTGCTACTGTTGTGGTTTGCTACGCTGCTGTGTTGTCTGCTGCTGGTTGCCGTTGCTACTGTTTGTGTTGTATTTTGCTGTGTTGCTACTTTTGTGTTTGCTACGTTGCTACGTTGCTGTGTTGCTGCGTGTTGCTACGTTGCTACGTTGCTGTGTTGCTGTGTGTTGCTACTTTTGCTTTTTTTGCTACTGCTGCGTGTTGCTACTGTTGCTGTGTTGAACTGCTGCTGGTTGCTCGCTGCGTGTTGCTACTGTTGCTGTGTTGCTACTGTTGGTGTTGCTACTGCTGCTTGTTGCTACTGCTGCTGTGTTGCACTGCTGCTGTGTTGTACTGTTCTAATGCTTTTGCTACTGTTGCTGTGTTGCTACTGGCTGTGTTGCAAGTTGCTGTTTGCACGTTCTGTGTTGCTACTTTGTGTGTTGTACTTTTTGCTGTGTTGTACTGTTGCGGTTCTACTGTGCTGTTTGCTACTGCTGCTGTGTTTATTTACTGCTCGTTGCGCTGTTTGGGCTGATGTTATGTTGCACTACAACTGCTGCTGCTGTGCTGCTGCGCGCTGCTGGTGATATGAGATGATGATGATGATGATGATGATAATGCCGACGACGACACGACGACACGGTAACAAAGGATACGAGTGATGATGACGCTAAACAAAATGGGGTGGGGTGGTGGTGGTGGTGGTGGTGGTGGGGGGTGGGGGTTTTGGTGGTAAAAGATGATGATAGATAGATAATAGATAATAGATAGATAGATAGTAGAAGATAATAGATAATAGAAGACAGATTGATAGAAATAGATAGATAGAAAGTAGATAGTTTGATAGATAGAAGATAGTAGATAGATAGATAGTAGATGATAGAAGAAAGAAAATAATAGATAGATAGATAGAATAGATTTGATATAGTTTTAAGATATTTTAATCTTTATTACCATTTCCTTATTTTTTTTTAATTATTTTTTTATTCGTAGTATTAACCTTTCCATTATCAGCACACCTCGTTATCGTTTTAAAAATTCACATAATCTCACCTCACACCACCCAATCACATCACCTCTCCTCATCACCATCTCCATCTTATCGTCATCGCCCCTTTTCGCCGTAATCACACCCCTACCACCTTTTTCTTCTTAAAAAACCGTCCTCAACACCATCGTCATCACCATCACACCACCACCTCATCCCCATCATTACCATCTCATCATTTTACACCCCGTCAATCGAAACGAATGTTACACCACGTCAGACAGTAACTGTTTTTTTTTCTTTTTCTGTCTTAAAAATTCCAAAAAAAAAAGGAATTACAGGCAACCCACCCCTTAGAGAGACTTGTTTTGCCCCCCCGGCAGTACCGGGCCCTGAGGGGGGGGGGTTTGGAAACGGGTGCTGCCCCTGCGCCAAATTTACCAGCAAAGAACCATCATTACCCCTGACAACTCTGGGAGCGTGCAGGGACGGGCGCAGGGACAATGAAAAATTCCCAAAACTACCCCTGGGTAGATTCATTCTGTTTAATTTTGGTGTTTTTTTTTATTTCAAGTTACCATCCCATTTCTAGAAAGGAGAAATTGTGGGTTTGGTCCCGTTTTGAAGTCAGATTTTTGTCTCGATCGTGAGTGGTGGTGGTGGTCTGGATGCTAGTCTTTCGGGTGATATGATAAAGCGAGGACCTACGTGTAAGTCAAAGCCAAAGTAATCTTATTTCAAGATGTCACATTGAATAAGCAATCCATTTAGGGTTTTTTTAACATAAAGGTAGCAACGTTTGGTGAACGGGGTGGCAAATTTTACAATCATCTGCGTCAACTTCAAGCGCAGACCTGCCAGTGCCTTAATTCTCTTCGTATGTAAGTGCATGAGAAGATCAAAAGATGATTATGTACATAAAAGATCTCGAAATTCATGTCGTCATCTTTTGCTGGGTGACGAAAACACGAACATACCCAGCATGCATCCTGTACCTGGAGAAGGATGGGCTCCAATGGATTCAACTCACTCAAGACACAGCCTGAACAGCTCAATACATGCAGTGCCCCAACGACTTCTCAGGGAGTTAGGGGGAGAGAGAGACAGAGAGACAGAGAGACAGAGACAGACAGACATTGGTTAGAGTGATGCACGTTGCGCTGATGATCTGCTGATCCAGATTCAATCTCGTTCAAGGGGATTTTTCCTCTGGAGTTAGCATCAATGCAGACTCCACTACCCCCAAAAGTCCTTCGGATGAGACTATAAACCGAGGTCCCGTGTGCGAACGCACGCAGAACATCTTGTGCACACGTTAAAACCCAATCCGCTTTTCGGAAGAGTAGGCCATTGTGTGCCATTGAGA
>CM054137.1:13508592-13511092 GCA_028751875.1 Rapana venosa
TTAACAACAGCAATAACAGGAAAAAGGAGAGAGAGAGAGAGAGAAGAGAGAAGGAGAGAGAGGGGGGAAAGAGGAGAGAAGAGAAAAGGGGAGGAGAGAGAGGGGAGAGAGAGAGAGAGTAAGCCAAATTTAAAGATCATAAAATTGAACCCCTTTCATATTGCAGAATAGTAACACATAGTTGTTACACGTAATAATAAGATATTGAAATAGGAAAATTACTGGGAGCTCAAGTACAGTCAACCAACCCCAAAACAATATTGAAAAAGAATGTATGAAAAAGCCCTTTATTAGAAGACACAACACTATAGAAGGGGGAAGAGAGAGAGAGAGAGAGAGAGAGAGGAGAGAGAGAGAGAGTGGAGGGTGGTGTGGTGTGTTTGGTGTTTTGTGTGTGTGTGTGTGTGTGGTGTGTTTCCAGAGTGGTAACTAATAAATGATTCCAAACAGTACACGATCCCTTCAACACTTAGTTGATTACTCAACACAATTTATGTCATGATAATCAAATAAATTCAATACGCATACTCTCACACAATAAAAACAAGGAGGGAAAGAAAGAAGGAAAAACAAAACCCAGCCAAATCTATAAGGTCATAGTGAGAGAGAGAGAGAGAGAGAGACAATGACAATGACAATGACAATGACAAATTCTTTTATTTCGAGGATAATGAATAAGCACACTGTGCTTTATTACTTTCCAGTCCCCGCCCGTTAGGGATACATCTTAATAATAATAACCCAATACTTATACAGTCTCGCAATAAAACAAGGGAAATAACCTTTTCAAACAGCTCCCCCCAACAACCCCCCCCCCCCCCCCCCCCCAAAAGCAAGCAATTAAAAGAAAATCCTAAGAATACCCACCCCTACCCCCACCCCCAAAAAACCCTAACCAAAACAAACAAACAAAAAAAAAGAGAAGGAAAAACCAACCAACAAAAGATGAAAAAAAAGGGAGAAAAACAGACAAACAACAACAGCAAGAACAAGAGCACAACAAAGCCAAGAAAAAAACAAACCAAACTTTAATAAGTCATAAAGATAAACATCTACACATTGTCAAATGGTACACATACTGTTACACATAATTATAAGATATTGAAATGGGCACTCATTAAAACTTAAGTACAGAGGCAGTCCAATAAAGTATTGAAAATATAAAATATGAATCCTTCATCAGGTATTTACTATGACTAAAAGCAGGCGATAAAAGGTGAGAGAGAGAGAGACAGAGACAGAGAGTGTGTGTGTGTGTATTTCAGAGATAATACCAATATATAAATTTCCCAAACAGTATGCGATCCCATCAACACTCATTTTAGATTATACTCTTTTCAAATTATATGTCATGATAATGAAATAAATTTAATACCCATACATCCACACAATAAAAACAAGAAACAAATCAAGAAGAAATTAAAAACTATACAGTCGTTTAGGGAAGAATAGGGGTGGGTGAGTGAGTGAGTATGTGTGTGTTTTGTGTGTGTGTTGTGTTTGAGCGCGCGCGCGTGTGTGTGTGAGTGGTGTGTGTGTTTGAGTGTGGGGTGTGTGTGTGGGGGGGGGGGGGGGGGGTTCAGGGATAATACTAAATATGAAAATACTCACATAGCACACGATCAAACACAAACACTTTTTTAATTTGTTCATGCAAATTGAATGTCATGGATAAAATAAGAGCAATACCCATACACTCTCATAATAAAGAGGGGGAAAAGCCAATAAAGTCATAAAAGGAACATCTACCATTGTAAGTAATAGAAACAAATTCTTTTTTTTCCAAAGGATAATGAATAAAGTTTTCATGTTCTTTTTTACATCTCCAGTCGCCCCCCATGGGGGCACATTTAAAAATGCACTCAGTACTCATACTTTCAAGCAGAAGAAGCAAAGGGAAAAACTTTTTTTAAAGAAAAAGAGAGAAAAAAAAACAAACCCAAACAAACAAAAAAAACAAACAAAACCCCAGACGAGCCCAAAAAACAAAACATACCCCAGAAAACCCCCCCCCCCCCCAAAAAAAAAAACCCCAACAAACAAAAAACCAAAAAAAAAAAAAAAAAAAGCAAGCAAACAAACAAACAAAAAAGAAAAAAGAAAAAAAAAAAAACAAAACAAGAAAAAAAAAAAAACCAAAAAAAAAACAACAACAACAAAAAAGCAGACATAAACACCCTTCCAAGTAAACAAACAAAAAACAAGAAAAAAAAAAAGAACATCAAACAAACAAATGAGAAAAAAAACAACAACTCAAAAACAAACAAATAAACAAACAAACAAAAAACAACAATAAAAAAAATAAAAAAAAAAAAAGCACCGTTCCCCCCTTCACACACACACACACACCACCACACACAACACACACACACACACAACACACATACATACAACCAAAACAAAAAACTAACAAGCGAAAAAACCCAAACAAATCACCAACAAAGAACAAAGTAACAAATACAGCAATAACAACACCACACACACACAAACACACCACCAC
>CM054137.1:13516092-13523592 GCA_028751875.1 Rapana venosa
AATGTAGGCCTTGGCACTTATTAGCTGACATTAATAGCTGACACAGCTTTTGGCCTTAGCCAGGTGAACAGGATTATAGCAAAGAGAAGCTAAGTAAACCTACAATAGAGTTCATTATCCAGCAAAGAAGCCTCATCCAGTTCAATCATGCTTACAACCCAGCCAACCACATCAACTCCATCGAAGTTCTTACCGCATCAAGATGTAACACTAAAATTTTGCAATGATATCTCAGAAAAAATTCATGAGGCTTTACGCACTTTAATGCACTTAATTATAAAAAGAAAAGAAAACTTAAAGGACTTTCCCTTCTTTAGAAGACTACAGAATCATTCATGTTATTCAAGCCAACTGATGCCAAAATGCTTACTTGCTGCTTAGTGGGGGGGTTTCTGTAAAAGTGTATTTGTGTGTGTAAGTGCCGTTTGCGTGAGTTGGCATAAATATAGTGAACATGAAGAGGGAGGCAGAGGTGGAGAGAGAGAGTGGGGGAAGAGAGAAAGGCGGGAGGGAGAGAGAATAATTATAAAAGCAGCAGTAGTAGCAGCAGCAGAAGTAATAAGCAGCAGCAGCAGCAGCAGCAGCAGCAGCAGCAGCAGCAGCAGCAGCAGCAGCAGCAGCAGCAGCAGTAGTAGTAGTAGTAGTAGTAGTAGTAGTAGTGGTTTTGCTGTTGTTGCTTTATTATTATTATTATTATTATTATCATTATTAATATGTTGGTAAAACACACACACACACACATACACACACATTTATGCCCTGAATAATGTTTAAAATAACTCTACAACAACAAAACAAACGACAACAAAACAAAACAACAAAAATCTTACCATTCTCTCTATCGAAAAGAATCACCAGCTTGTTCCAGCTCAGCCGACGGATGACGGGTACCAAAGTATCCACCCGGTCGAAAGAGTCTCCCAGACTGTCACAGATCTTGGTGGAAGTGTCCTTGGCATTGGGAGACTGTGGGCTCCAGAACGGCCGACACGCGGACCCATCGTCTGCCTTTTCCTCCTCTGCTTTCGCCTCCGCTTTTCCTTGGAAGAAAGTGGCCATGACGGGCACACGGCTCACGGTGCTCAAGCTCTCTCTCACACTGGTCCTCAGCTTGCTTGACAAGATGAGAAGATCCACTTGTTGGGGGATTAAGGCTTCCACTGCAAACACAAAACAGACCACAAAATAAAAGAACAGGACTGATTTTTCCAAAAGTTTATAAGCAGATGTAAAAATAGGTAGAAAGGAAAGGGGCGAAGAGGCGGACAGAGAAAACGATGGGAAGACATCATCAGAGAGGGGATTTTGGTCTTGAGTGGAACGACTTGACATGCTGCGGAAAGTTGAAAACTGCAAGAAGTGGAGGAAGCTGGTTTGCGAAATCTTCAGTGGTGACCCAAATGTTGCCCAACAGTCTACTAGACTATGGGATAGGTGAGGTAAGAAGTAAGTTTATTTAATCTTTTTATTTACGTCAAGCTTTTTTTCCCTCTAAGTGCACTTGCTCTCCCCCCAAACTAAGAATAAGAAGCGTTGAGTGTGTTTGCCCCGCGGATGGGTGACTGTTTCCGCGCCTTGGCTTCAGTACAGTCCCGCACTTCACCCAGCTGTAAATGGATACCTGCCTCTTTAGGGTCAGGGAAGGTAAACCAGCAAGGGAGAGGAGATGGGCGCCACCCTCAATATGCTGGCTCCTAGAGAAGCTGAGGTCTCTGAAACGTCGCTCCCCAAAGACCTCATAGGTTATGGGAACCGGAGCACACTTACCTTGAAGCTTTACCTTTCTTTTACCCTGACTAAAATGTTCCCTCACGACAAAGGTGAAAACGTGTGGTCATTTCACATAGTAGCCAGAATAATACAGAACTGTGTAATGAGTACAGTAGAATATTGTTGAAAACATACGAATGCTATTAATTATAAAGACTTCACTATCTCAAAAACACAAAGCAATTCATTTGGGCTACAAGCACGTGTTGAAAAAAATACATGTATATACTCTAAAAACGTATTTATAGAGACAGACAGACAGACAGACAGACAGGCTGGCAGACAGAAGCTCACACATACACACACACACACACACACACACACACACGCACGCACGCACGCACGCACGCACACCAGGACGAACATAGTGTAAAGCAAATAAATGCAGTCTATTGATTGTTTCGTTTCTTTTCTTTTCTTGTCTTGTTGTTGTTGTTGTTGTTGTTGTTGTTGTTGTTGTTGTTGTTGTTGTGTGTTTTGTCTTTGTTCTGCTTCGGTGTCTTGTGCATTGCGTTCCCGTCGCGTTCGATACTCTGTCTTCCTGCAGGCAAGTCCTGACACTTCCTTGTCTTTTTCTTCTTTTTTTTTGGCTGATTGTTCGCGACTTTGGTTGTAAAGTCAAAAAGGATGGAGTAGGGGGAGGGGAAGGGGAAGCACATACACACACACACACATACACACACATACACACACATACACACATATACACAATACATACCCACGTACACACACACGTACACACACATACACACACATACACACACATACACATACACACGTACACACACATACACATACACACACATACACATACATACACACACACATACACACATACACACACATACACACATACGCATTCACATACACATACACACACACACACACACACACACACACACACACACACACACACACACAGAGGCAGGCAGGCTTTGGGTGACTTACTTACTTAATCCTCTTCATCCCATGTGCCGGGACACAAGGCGCCAACAAAATCTCTCCAGCCTTTTCTGTCTTGGGCAAGCCAGCTCAATTCATTCCAGGTCTTGCCCGCCTCTCTCATCTCCTCCTCTACTGTCCTCCTCCAAGTGCCTAGTGGTCTGCCTCGTTTCCTCTTCCCTGGTGGTGCCCATCTCAGCGCAGTATGAGGGAGTCTGTTCTTGCCCATTCGGAGAGAGTGTCCCAGCCACCTCCATCGCCGCTGTTTTACCTCGGCCACAATGTTGTTAATGCCGGTGCGCTTTGACACTTCCCTGTTGGTGACATGCTGCTGCCAGTGAAGTTTCAGGATTCGGCGAAGACACCTTCCTTCAAAGCCTCTGAGCCTGCTCTCAATCTTCTTGTTGGTTCTCCATGTCTCCGAGGCATATAAGAGTACTGAGCGTACATTGGACTTGTAGATCTTCAACTTGGTTTTGGTGTGCAGGACAGTTGACTTCCAAATGTTTTTCAGCCCACTAAATGCCCGCGCTGCAAGTCCTATCCTGGTTGAAATTTCTTTCTCAATGTTACTGTCGGCTGAGATGTAGCTGCCGAGGTACTTGAAGTGTTCTACCTCCTCTAGAGCTGAGCCTCGCACACTGGTCTTCTCTGCACTCTTTGTCTTCACTTTCATGATCTTGGTCTTGTCGGGGTGAATCTGGAGTCCCACGCTGCTGGCTATTTGGTCAACTCGTGATGTTTTTTCCTGGATGTCTTTCTGTGCATGCGACAGCAGTGCAATGTCGTCGGCAAAGTCACAGTCTTCAAGCCTGGCTGTCAGTCCCCATACCAGCCCTCTTGCCCTATCGCTGGTGGCCCTCCTCATCACCCAGTCGATGACGACGAGGAAAATTGTCGGCGAGTTCACGCAACCTTGTCTGACCCCTGTCTGCACGTGGAACCATTCGCTCTGCTGTCCATCATGTCGCACACAGCACTGGTTATCTGCGTACATGTCCTGTAGAATGTTGATGACTTTCAGAGGAAATCCATAGGCTTCCAAGATCTTCCACAGCGAAGGGTAATGGATGCTGTCAAAAGCCTTTTGGAAATCGATATAGTTGATGTAGAGTGATGAGTTCCATTCGATGGACTGTTCCACAATTGTTCGTAGAACAAAGATCTGATCTGTGCAGCTTCTCCCGCTTCTGAACCCTGCCTGCTTTTCCCGTAGGGTTCTCTCGATGGCTTGCCTCATACGCTGTAGAAGGACACGGCAAAAGATCTTCCCAGGGACAGAGAGCAAGTTGATACCCCGCCAATTGCCGCACTCTGAGAGGTCGCCCTTCTTGGGAAGTTTCACTATGATGCCTTTCTTCCATGTGTCTGGAACCTTCTCCTCTTCCCAAACTTTGTTGAATAATTTTGTTAAGACCTTTGCGCTCGTCTTGGGGTCTGTCTTCAACATGTCTGCCGTGATTCTGTCCTCACCTGGTGCCCTGTTGCCTTTTGTTTGCCTGATGGCCTCCACAATTTCCTGCTGAGTGATGCATCCACGTCTCATCTCTTTGGGTGACTAGGTGGTGAAAATGTCAACTCAGGATGAACATGAGATGTCCATTCGGCAATCTCTCTGTCTCTCTCTCTGTCTCCCTCTCTGTCTCCCTCTCTGTCTCCCTATCTCTCTCCCTCTCTCTCTCTCTCTCTCTCTCTCTCTCTCTCTCTCTCTCTCACTCACACACACACACACACACACACACACACACATATGTATGTCAATAATATAGATATGTCCTAGTATGACTGGGGAAAACAACACACGTGCTTGTCAATATGTGGAAAATATTTATTGAACTATTTTACTTATGCATTCATTTTTTTCCAGTGTTTATATTATCCATTATTGGTTTGCTTGTTTGTATATTTTTTCCTTCTTTTCATGAGGGACATGTACTGGCTTATCCAGAATATCATGAATAAAATATTCGAGTTCGATTTCGAGTTTTCTCTCTCTCTCTCTCCCTCTCTCTCTCTCCCTCTCTCTCTCTCTCTCTCTCTCTCTCTCTCTCTCTCTCTCTCTCTCTTTCTCTCTCTCTCTATTTCTCTCTCTCTCTTTCTCTCTCTCTCGCTCTTTCTCTCTCTGTGTGTATTTATTAAGATTACGGTAAAGGTGTTCCCCTAACCGATGCAGTCATTAGGATGTAGGATGTCAGAGACCTCAGCTTCTCTCGAGAGTAGCACCCATCTCTTCTCCCTCTCTGCTTTACCTTCCCGGACCCTATAGAGGGCAGGTACCCATTTACAGCGGGGTGAGCTGGGGAACTGTACTGAAGCCAAGGCGAGCGAACGGTCACCCATCCGAGAGGTAACCACGCTCAAAGCTGCTTAAGTTTAACTTAGGGAGAGCGGGTGCTCTGACCAATGAGCTATCCCGTACCCTTGATTATGGACTGTAATCAATACAGACAAGGCCCAGTCATGAAGCTCGCTTCTCTAGGGGCCAGCATACTGAGGGCAGCGTGAAGCTTACTACAATACAAAATAACACATGGGGGACGGGATAGCCTAGTGGTTAGAACATTGCGCCCGCAATCTGACGACCCGGGTTCGATTCCCGTTCAAGGGGATATTTTCTCCTGGAGTTAACATCAGTACCGACTCCACTCTCCCCAAAAGTCTTTCGGATGAGACTATAAACCGAGGCCCTGTGTGCGAACGCACGCAGAACATCTTGCGCACATGTTAAAACCTGTTTCGCTTTTCGCAAGAATAGGCCATTGTGTGCCGGTGGGAACGGATGACAAAATTTACAAAACTGCATACACACGGGGACTGGATGTAAAAAAGCACACAAGTGCTTATTCCATTATCCTCGATATAAAAGAATAAAGAATAAAATAAAACACACTGGCTAACATACACAGGCTGCTGCTGCACAGTACGACTTGGCAGAACGCGCTCAAGAGATGACAGAAAACTTTTCTCTCCTCCCTCAACTCCCTGAGGAGTCATTGGGGAACTGGACTGAAGGGTTTCAGGCCGTGTGTGTCTCTTGGGCAAGTTGAACCTGGTCGGAGCCCACCCATCACTCTCCAGGTACAGTATGCATGCTGGGTATGTTCGTGTTTCCGTCACCCAGCACACGCTGACATGAATGTGCATCTATCTCTTCTGCATGCGTGCTTACACGAAGAGAATAAAGGCACTGGCAGGTCTGTGTTTTCAGTTGACTTGGGAGATCGTCAAAATCCCCACCCTTAGTTCACCAGACACCGCTGGTAAGATTGGAACTCAGGACTTCATGGGCCACGGGATAGAAGGCTAGCGGTCTTAACCACCCAGCTGTAGCATCTGTATCACGGACAACAATACAATACAACACAGCAACAAGCTTCAATACAAGTCCATAAGCTTGCATGGCAAAACAGTAACATATAATCATCAGCGAAGAGAACTTGAGGCACTACCTGAAGATAGAGTGATAAAGCCCCTTCGTAGTCAAGCAATATACACGCGGATTTTCCTGCTTCATCTTCTGTGACCCTCTGTCTGCTGTTTCCACGCCGCTCATTCAATCTCTCCGCCCAAACCAAACCCATATTCGTTATGTCGCATCCTCAGAGTCGGAATTCCACAAGAACCCCATCAACATCAGGCAGCCGTGAGGCCACCAGCCAGAGTGGCCCTGTACTGCTGCTGGTCACTTTGGTGGTGTCAGTGGTGCCTGTTCTGAGCTAACATACGCAGGGCACCACGTACTAAGCCCCTTACTAACGGCAGTATTAGCTCAGTCGCGGAGCCAGACTGAGTGAGTCGCCCTACCGAGGTGGCAACCACTACAACGTCCCTCCAACGACCCTGCCCCGTGAACGTCTAACCCCGAGGACTTGGACACAAACTCACCACAGGCACAGAAGTGTATGGGGAAACCGAATCTGAGGTCACCATAAGACCAGAGCAACTGGGACCACCGAATCAGAAACAATGTTTCTAATGCTTGATGATGTATGACAATGAGAATGACATAATGATGCTTTTATCGACGTGCTTTGAGACTAGTGGACAGGGTTGTACTCGACGCATTTTTCATGATATATCCCGGCGTCAACCGGGCCCGAGAGATACAGACATTTGCAGCGTTGGTCAGGTAATTTGAGTACCACTCTCACACACGCATCCTTAAAAATAGATGAAGCTTGACTGTGTGGTCCCAATCTTTCCAATGAGCCCACGCACACTCACTCTGGGTAGGAGCCGGCCGGAAAAATAATTCCCAATGGCTCTTATGGGATTCGAACCCGCAACCTTACAGTCCGTAACCCAAGGTGCTAACCACTAGGCCAAGGCGGCTGGCTACCAATATTTGTCCAATCAAGCAGTTTTCGATTTACTATGACTTTTGTCTGCTTTGTTTACGTGGGGGGTGATGGGCACTGGGGGGGGGGGGGGAGTCACGGTTGATTTCTCTAACTGGAATTCCGGCTGATCTCCCCTAGGAAATTAGTGTCACAACAGAACAGCGTCAACCATATTTTCTGCTTGCATGTATACTAGTTTGCTGATGAGAGTGGGTTTTTTCCACATTACTTTTTGCCAAGGACAGCCGTTTGTTAAAACAGTACTATATCATTATCTGCAAACAGACCCTTAGCTCCTCACTAATGGCAGACTTATCAGAAAGCCTCTTCAAAGTCAAGCGATGTTTATCCAATCAAGCAGGTGCCACTTCCCATTATTTTTTCTTCTTTTTGTGGGTTTGTTTCTGATCACAGCCGATTTGTCTAATTGAAATGCTGGCTGCTCTTC
>CM054137.1:13533592-13541092 GCA_028751875.1 Rapana venosa
CTTTCTGATTGTCAGCGACATTTTCAAAATGTGTGGACAAATTGATTATTTCATTGGAGAAGGTATGCCCCAGGCCACAAGCTTTGCCTGTTATCGAGGTCAGCTGAATTCAGGCCAAGGCTTGCTCACCTTCACCTACCCCGCAGTCCCTTGAACCGTGGGGGCACTAATGAAGATTTTGCAACCAGCTTCCTCCACTCCCTGAGGCTGACATTATCATGTTATTATGTTTTGAAATGACACGTTCATATCGTCTTCAGCGTTGACATGCCCTTAGCATAACTTATGCTCTCCCTGACAGAAAAAGAATATTCCTCTGAAGTCGCAGTATGGCTGCCCATATTATGGAGAACTGCTTTTTAAAAATAAAAAAAAGAGTCACACATGCACGAATTTGTCATGCGGTACAATCTCACGAAGATTTCTTGGTGGAATGAGTAGGTCAGAATGCAATGTTTTGGGTGGCTCCTCTGTGTGTTAAGATGGGGAACGTGCAACAACATCACCACCACCACCACAACAACAACATCATCATCAACAACATCAACATCAACAACAGCTTCAACAACAACAACATCGGTGGATCGGTGGTCTAGTGGTAACGCGCCTATCTAGAATGCGAAAAGTCCGGGTCGGAAGTGTGTGGTGGTTAGAATCCCGTTTGGGCCCGAAACTTTCCCTCCATCCATTAGACCATGAGTGGTGGTCTGGGCGCTAGTCTTTCGGATGAGACGATAAACCGAGGTCCCGTGTGTTACACAAAATCATTCAGCGCACGTAAAATAACCCACGGCAACAAGAGAGTTGTTCCTAGCAAAATTCTTAGAAAAAAGCCACTCTGATAGGGAAACAAATACAGTTGCAGACCCATCAAAAAAAGAAGGGTGGCGCTGTTCTTGTGGCGACGCGCTCTCCCCGAGCGGGGAGAGCAGCCCAAATTTCACCCAAAGAAATATCGTGACTTAAAGTGGTATAAATGAAAATGGAAAAATAATAAAATCATCAACAACAAAAACAAACAACAACAACAACAACAACGGGGATGGTGGAGAGAGTTGAGAAATAATCGTAGCACCGATTGCAGCAACGTTGTCAATAAAATTATCTCCGACATCTGAATTTTGAACGTTTCTTTTGATCTTGTGTAGCATTTTGAGTTATGCTTTGAAGGATACAATGCTATAACGGACACCATAGCTCAGTGGTTCAAACCATTTGACTTCAATCCCATGGATCCATGAAGAAGTTCGAATCTCGAAAGCGACGTCAGGTGAAATAAATGTGGAGATTTTAACAATATTCCATGTCACCTCAAAGCGCAGACCTGCCATTCACTTTGCGTATATACGCAGACGATCAAATTTGCGCGTAAAAAAATGCAACCATTCAAGTTCGCGTTCGGAGTGTACAGTAGCAGTAGCAGTAGCAGTAGTAGTAGTAGTAGCAGTAGTAGTAGCAGTAGCAGTAGTAGTAGTAGCAGTAGTAGTAGCAGTAACAGCAGCAGCAGTAGTAGCAGTAGTAGCAGTAGCAGTAGTAGTAGCAGTAGTAGTAGCAGCAGCAACAGCAGCAGCAGCAGCAGCAGCAGCAGCAGCAGCAGCTAGTAGTAGTAGTAGTAGTAGTAGTAGTAGTAGTAGTAGTAGTAGCAGCAGCAGCAGTAGTAGTAGTAGTAGTAGTAGTAGTAGTAGTAGTAGTAGTAGTAGTAGCAGTAGTAGTAGTAGTAGTAGTAGTAGTAGTAGTAGTAGTAGTAGTAGTAGTAGTAGTAGTAGTAGTAGTACCCCTGGAGTTAACATCAGTGCCGACTCCACTTCCCCCTAAATGTCTTTAGTATATGACTATAAAATGACACCGCGCGTGTGAACGCACACAGAACATCTTGCGTACACGTTAAAACTTGTTCCGCTTTTCAGGGAGAGTAGGCCATTGTGTAGCTGTGGGAACGGATGACAACATTTACAAAACTACATGCATTCGGGGACAGGATGTTGTTTTTTTAAAAAGCACAAGAGCTTTTATTTCATTATCCTCGAAAATTAAAGAATAAATAAAGTACTCAATGAATGATGGAGTGAACCTTTGCCATATTCCGTGGGTGAGAAGAGAAGAAGAAGAAGACAATGACATGACATGACATAATGTCTGCCAGCTCAGGGTCAGTGACTGAGAGCTCTTATTGTTGCTGTCACCATGGACCACGTGGAATACAAAGGCACACAACAAACTTACGCTAAATCAATCCAGCAGTCTCCACACGCCGAAAGCATTGTCCGTTATTGATGCAAACTAAATGCCCGACCTACACTACCATGTTGCCGGGCTTGAACATGTTATGTCGAGATTGGTTCAGCCTCAACAAGCTCTTAACATAACAATCTACTCTCTTCTTTAGGGGAGAAAACAAACTCAAAAGTAGAAGTATGGAGAGAGGTATTTGAAACAGTCTTGTGTGCCATTTTCTCATTCAGTGTGCTCTTACGGTCTCACTGTCATTCCTGGATGTGATGAGGATGACCCGGTGCGTGTTCCAGGTGACTAGAGCGTGTGAAGCTGGGGAACGCCCAACATTAACCACACAAAAAAATTACAATTGGACGAGTTCCATCTATATAATAATAATAATAATGTATGGAATTTATATAGCGCTGAATCTTGTAAAGCAACAAATCAAAGCGCTCAACATCAAACACTGAGCATGCACCCAAGGCTTTACCAGGGCACTGGTTCATGGAGATGGTCAATCATCTGCTATAAGCGGATTGTTGCACATTGTTTCTCACCTTTCTTTCTTTTTTTTCCTTTTTTTTTGGGTGGAGGGGGGGTTCAGGCTGCAGCTCCAATACTTATCGTCATCAGATCTTTTACAAGCTGAACAATGGAAACTTGTCCTGATGGAAGGAAGAGAATAAGCATTGTTTCTGCATTTTGTTTTTTATTGAAGCAAAATTTCATTAGAAAGAATTCTGTACCGCCTGCACCAAGTCTCTGACTTAAAGGCCACTCAGCAACAAAAGACTGAATGCGATGAAAAGGATCATACGTACACTGCCAAGAACAAACGCGACAATGTGGTTCGGGTCTGAGGCCCTTCAAAGGATGCTTTGAAGGCTCTAAGACCTGCAGCATACATCCAGTCAGTCCTTTCTTCACAGCCTTAGAGAGGAGGCACACATCCAGTTTTTTGTTCTATCTAAAAACCCGCTTCTTTATTAATGTTTGTTTCATGTTTCAAGTAGAAAACATTATTTCAAGCTACTGTAAATAGTGACACCAGAGCATCATTTAAAAATCCATTTAATCTACGAGCTACTTAAAGCCATGTTCCGTTACCATGGAAACAATTCAATTTGGTCGCCAAAACTAACACCTTTAATCTTCAAAACCTTTTGACTGATAACCGACACGAAAATTTCGCTTTCAAAAACATGTTTTTTATCTCAAGTTCTTTATGTTTACACAGAAAATCTTCATAATTGTATGCATGAAACAATGTCTAATGCCACAAAACAACACGATTTTGGAGACATGTACTCCTGTGGGGACGGGATAGCTCAGTGGTCGGAGCACTCGCTTTCCCCCAGCCAAGTTAAGCAGCGTCGAGCGTGGTTACCAGTTGGATGGATGACCGTTTTTACGCCTTGGCTTCAGTACAGTTCCCCCAGTTCACCCAGCTGTAAATGGGTACCTGCCCTCTTTAGGGTCAGGGAAGGTAAAGCAGCGAGGAAGAGGAGATGGGCGCCACCCTCAGTATGCTGGCCCCTAGAGAAGTGAGGTCTCTGACGCCTCGCTCCCCTACGACCTTATAGGTTATGGGACTCCTTTACCTTTTACCTTGCTCCTGTGTCTAACCTGGAGACAGGATAGCCTGGCAGGATCGAGTGTTACGCATTACGCTCGTGATCTGCTGACTCGGGCTCGAACCCTGTTGAAGGGGATATTTTCCTCTGGAGTTAACATCAGTGCCGACTCCACTCTCCCCAAAAGTCCTTCGGATGGGACTATAAACCGAGGCCCCGAGTACAAACGCGCGCAGAACATCTTGTGCACACGTTAAAACCCGTTCCACTTTTCGAAAGAGTAGGCCATTGTGTGCCGGTGGTAACGGATGACATTTACAAAACTGCATACACACGGGGAGTGAATTAAAAAAAAATCACATCAATGCTTATTCCATTATCCTCGAAATAAAAGAATTAATTAATTAATTAATTAATTAATACCTTAGGTACTCAACAAATTATTCAGGTGGGGGAAAGTTTTGACTAAAAGCGGCGATGAAAGCAGTTACAGATAATGTCCTTGGTTATAGATGGTTTTTGTCATGATTAAGGGAAAATTCGTTGTTACGAGCAGTGTTGTGTGTGTGTGTGTGTGTGTGTGTGTGTGTGTGTTGTGTGTGCGTGTGTGCGTGCGTACGCGTGAGTGTGTGTGGAGGGGGGGTTAAAAGCCAGCTTATGGATGCGTGCATACTTTCATATTTATATTTATGAAATATGCAGCCACTGCAATGCCCACACAAAACAAACTTCATGTGATTTCCTCAGAAATAAATTATAACAATTATTCCATCATCTACAGGATTCATTCTATAATTGTTGGAATGTTTTCTTAAACTTCCAATGCCGACCCGTCATACAAAAATTGCATTTCTGTTGTACATATTTATTCTTCGCCTTAGCAACTCGTTTCCTTCTGAAGATAATTAAATGTATTCAGAGTGCAGATTAGTCGAGCAATTAAATCACTGGCAGTTATTTTGTCCTGAGAGCCAACGAAAGGATTGCATAATTCATGAGCTTTAGCTTTGACAAGATGGCGGAACCAGTACGTTGTGACATCCGGTCAGGGGAGGTGACCTCCAAAGTGCTGTCGCGGGAGATGAGAGATTTAGGTTGACACAGCTTTGAAGCGTGACTTAAGTCAGAAGTCCTCAGGCGAACTTCGGTCAAGTCAAGCCAAGTCAAAAATGAATTACCATTGATAACCGTGTGCACCTCTACTCACAAACATGAAGGCACTCATGCACACTACACTCATAAAATGGTATACAATGGAATTTTGAGGTGATTGTACTGACTAATGAATTGTCATGTAGCACCAGTGTGATGTTTGGTAATGACAATGTCATGTATGCAGCACCAGAATGATAATTGTTCACTACATTGCCATTTATGTAGCACCAGAATAATAATTGTCAGTGACATTGTCATGTATGCAACACCAGAATGATAATTGTTCATGACACTGTCAAGTAGCACCAGAGTTATAATTTGTTAATGGCATTGTCATGTATACAACACCAGCATGATAATTGTTAATGGAATTGTCATGCGTGCAACACCAGAATGATAATTGTTAATGGAATTGTCATGCATGCAACACCAGAATGATAATTGTTAATGGCATTTTCAAGTAGCATTAGAAAGATAGTTGCTCAGGCAGATCTGTGGCAGAAGCTCTGGTAATGCCAAAGCCTCTGGTGCAATCCATTCGCACCACAACCTCCCCCCTCCCCTTCCGTCCTCTTCCCTCCCTGCTCCCCACGCCCACCACCACCCCCCCCCCCACACACACACACACACACACACACCCCCACCCCCATCCCCCCTCGTTCTCCTCCCTCTTCGCCACGGTATCCTCTCCTCCCTCATTGATTCAAAGCTGCTGATTTTCATTGTCACCATGTCAGACTCTGACAAAGGCTGAAGTGTGTCTGTGGGATTTGTGTTTGTGTCTGTCTGTCTGTCTGTTTGTCTGTATGCCTGTTTGTCTGTCTGTTTGTCTTTGTGGCTCTATTGTCTTTCTATTTCTCTTTGTCTCTATGTCCATCTGTCCGTTTCTCTTTCTGTCTTTCTGTCGCTGTCTCTGTCTATGTCTCTCTCTTGCTCTCTCTCTCTCTCTCTCTCTCTCTCCTCTCTCTCTCTCTCTCTCTCTCTCTCTTCTCTCTCTCTCTCTCTTCTCATCTCTCTCATTTCTTCTCTCCTTCTTCTCTCTTTTCCTTTTCTCTCATCCTGTCTCTGTATCTCTATCTCTCTATCTCTCTCTCTCTATCTACCTATCTATCTATCTACCCATCTGTCTATCTATCTATCTATCTTTCTTTCTATCTTTCTTTCTTTCTTTTTTCTGTCTATCCATTCATCCACCTATATACCTATCTATATGTATACCGATCGTTCTATCCATCTAGGTATCATCTATCTATATATTCATCATATATTTACCTGTTTGTCTGTCTACCTACCTATCTATCTACCTTTCTATCTATCTATCTATCTATCTATCTGCCTGTGTGTGTGTCTGTCTATCTATCTGTCTATCTACCTGTCTATTTACTTCTCTGTCTATCTTTCTGTCTATCAATCTGTCTATCTATCTATCTGTCTGCCTAGTCTGTCAATCTATTGACCAATCGATCTCTATCTCTATCTCTATCTCTCTATCTCTTTTCTCTTTTATCCCCCCTCCCCCCCCCCCCCCCCCGCCCCCCTTCCCCCACCCACCCACCCTTTCATGTCCTCAATCCAGAGACAATGGAGCCAATAATCCATAGATGCCATCACACACAGCAGTGCAGAAGGAATAAACTGTCGACAGTTGATCTGTCCTCTCTTTGTCAGGGCGACATTACAGGACAGTTATTACAGGACAGACACAGCCAGAACTGCATTGCCGCTGGAAAGGGGATTATCATGGTGTGGTTTGGTGTGGTTTCTTTTCATGTTGTGTTTATTCACACATACATAAACACACACACACACACATACGCGTGTATGCACACGCGCACACATACACACACACTTACATAATTATACATAGAGACGTGTGTATACACACGCACACACATACACACACACTTACATAATTATACATAGAGAGATACATACATACATACATACATACATACATACATACATACATACATACATACATACATACACACACACGTATACACACATACGCGTGCACTCGTGCGCACACACACCGGCACACGCACACATACACATACCTACACACACGCACATATAGATATATATAGAGAGAGATAGATATACATATACATATGTGTGTAGGTGTGCGTGTAAGTATGATAGATAGATACATACATAAATAGATACATAGATACATAGATACATAAATAGATAGATACATATAGATATACATAGACACATAAACAGATAGATACATAGATAGATACATAGATGGATACATAGATAGACACATCGATAGATATATAGATACATAAATAGATCGATACATAGATATAGATATACATAAATAGATACATAGATAGATACATAGATAGATACATAGATAGACGTGCACACACATGTACACAAACATACACGCGCACACACGTACACACAAACAAACGATACACACCAAAGCATGAATGCATTAACACTTAAAAGTGCGTGAGTACATAGTACACACTATGTATCCATGCACATATGCATGTCGGTACGCACATGTGAATATTCAGAAGTAAGGCCGAGCCCATATGTG
>CM054137.1:13546092-13566092 GCA_028751875.1 Rapana venosa
GATAGGTCCTGACGGCAGTGCGGGTGTGTCCTTCATGGCTCCTGAATATTACATTTGGCCACCGATCCATGAAGAAATGAAACGCCGGGATATCGTGATATCGTCTGCTTTAGGGCTTTGCCAAGAAGACTCAAAGGAAAAGATTTTTGAAAAATCGATAGTGTGGACATGAGTATCAACACCTTCTATGTGCTTCCTTTATATTAAAAAAAAAAACCGACAAAACAAACAGACAGAGAGAACATGCCCACCCAAAATTTCCCTAACATTAAGAAAAATCAAAGCTAATTTTGATTCATTCCTCGCTAATGTTCCGAGATTCGCAAGTAGAGTTTAGCGCTGTCAGCCTTCATCATGCAACATGAAAGCCTGATTTAAAGAGTGAGAGAGAGAGAGAGAGAGAGAGAGAGAGAGAGAGAGAGAGAGAGAGAGAGAGAGAAGAGAGAGAGAGAGAGAAGAGAGAGAGAGAGAAGAGAGAGAGAGAGAGAGAGAGAGAGAGAGAGAGAGAGAATGACAAGAACAAGCACCATTGTGTTTTTTTACATCCAGTCCCCGCCCGTAGGGCTACATCATAATGATGACCTAATACTCATACACTCACACAGTAAAAAAAAAAAAAAAAAACCCAAACAAACAAACCCAGCAACAAAACTTTTTAAAAGAGGGAAAGAGATAGAGAAAGAGAGAGCTAGAGAGAGAGAAAGAGAGGAGTGTGTGTGTGTGTGTGTGTGTGTGTGTGTGTGTGTGTGTGTGTGTGTGTGTGTGTGTGTGTGTGTGTGTGTGTGTGTGTGTGTGTGTGTGTGTGTGTGTGTGTGTGGTGTGTGTGTGTGTGTGTGTGTGGTGTGTGGTGTGGTATGGTGTGTGTGTGTGTGGTGTGGTGTGGTATGGTGTGTGTGTGTGTGTGTGTGTGGGTGTGTGTGTGTGTGTGTGCATATAAAGTGTGCTTGTTATCTATTTAATTTTTTTATTCTTCTATTTCGAAGATAATAGAATAAGCATTCATGTGCTTTTTTCATCTAGTCCCCGTGTATATGTAGTTATGAAAACTTTGTGAATGTGTGTGTGCATATGTGTGCGAGTGTGTGCGTGCGTGCGTGCGTGTGTGTATGTGTATGTCCCCGGGGAGAGCGCGTCGCCACAATTGCAGCGCTACCCGTTAGTTCTCTTTCCTTTTCCTGTCTGCAACTGTTTTTTACTTCCCTCTCAGAGTGCCTTTTTTCTAAGAATGTTTACCAGAAACAACTTTCTTGTTCCCTTGGGTTCTTTTCGGTGCATTAAATGACTATCACACACGGGACTTCAGTTTATCGTCTTATCCGAAAGACTAGCACCCAGACCACCACTCACGGTCTAGATCTAGTGGATGGGGGAGGGGGAAGTTTCGAGCACAAAGAGGGATCAAACCACCACACACTTGAAACCCGGAGTTTCCGCTTTCTAGGCAGGTGCGTTACCGCTAGGCCACCGATGCACCACTGCAGGTAATGCGGTACATTTGCTTCACTCGTTCTGTATGTGCAAACATATGCACGCTTGTACACATACATACATACATACAGGCTCAACGACTGGCTGGCTGGTTGGCAGACAGGCACGCATACAAGGACGCATCAAGATACCCCATACACGTACGTACGCGCGCGCGCGCGTGCTCACACACACACACACACACACACACACACACACACGCTTGAAAAAAAGAAAATGCACTGCTTATTTAATGTACCATCAGAAAATAAAAGTTTGGCTTTCACACACACAACATAACACACACACACACACACACACACACACACACACACACACACACACACACACACACACACACACACACACTGCTTATTTAATATGCCATCTGAAAATAAAAATTTGACTTTGACACACAGAGCAAGCAAAAAACAGACCTCAGGGAAGTCCGCTGTCAAGACCATCCATCCATCACTGAAACAGCTTAAAGCATCACTCACATGCATGCTGTGTTTACCTGACCACTGTAGCGTGTCAGACCAGACTGTGTTGAGGTTGTGTGTTGACAGACACAGCCGAAGTGTGCCCTGGTTCGATCCCCGTTTGGGCCCGAAACTCCACACCACCAACCCCACCCCCATCCCCCCATCCCCCCATCCCCCACCCCCATCCATTAGACCATGAGTGGTGGTCTGGGGCTAGTCTTTCGAATGTGACGATAAAAAAAAGTCATGGGTGGCGCCGCGACGCGCTCTCCCATGGGAGAGTAGCCCGAATTTCACCCAGAAAAATCTGCCATGACTAAAAGTGGTATGGAATGAAATGAAATCGAAGCCCTGTGTCTTACACTTAATTATTTAGGGCATGTCAAAGCACACACGGCGGCAAGAGATTTGTTCCTGGTAAAAAAAAAAATCTGTAGAAAAAGCCAGTCTGATAGGAAAACAAAATACAGTTACAGACAGGAAAAGAAAAAAAATGGGTGGCGCTGCCCTTGTGGCGCGTGACTCGCTCTCCCCATGGAGAGGAGCCCGATTTTCACGTAGAGAAATCTGCCGTGACATAAAGTGGTATAAAATAAAAAGATCATATAAATGAAATAATCAGCGTACGTCTGTGAGGTCCCCACTCTTGGATAGAGATGATCAATCTTATCAGTGATTGCGAAACAGGGAGCACAGAAAGAACAATGCAGCCTCACCTTCCACGAAAAGAAAACAATCATCAAATCAACAGCCCAACCCAGACTAGAGAAGGACGACTACCACCATCTCAAAAGAGAAGAACAAGTCATCAGTCTAAGACTCCGCACTGGGCACAACAGGCCAAATCACCACAATGTCCCCAAAGCTGTAACTTGCTCCTTCTCCCCTGTGTGCCTGTGGTAAAGAAAACCAGACTGGCGAGCACATCATTCAAAGACCAGGCTATTCAGCGACCTGAGGAAGATTGTATGGCCGACGGAGATAACCCTGCAAACCAAGCTGAACGGCCCACGAAAGGAGCTGGAAAGGACATGCCATTATTTTTACCAAACACATCTAACGGTGTAAAAAAGCAAACGAGAGAAGAGAAGAAAAAGATCAGTGATGTGCTGGTCTGTTTGGTCAGTCTAGCCAATTGCTAAGTAATAATTATAGATGTTCTGGTTTGAACTGTCTCTTGTCAAGGTGTCAGCAGTTGACAGGACCTAAAGGCGAGGGTTTCAAGCCTGACTGTTCTGTGTGACGAAGCTTGCCATCTCTGCTCGTGATAGGATTTCTTTGTCCATGTGGCAGTGATGTTTCCCTTCCTCTCTTTCTCTTTCTACATCTTTGTTGCAAGCTCCGGCAAATGTAGGTTGTCGAAAATGTTAAATAATTTATCCCCGAAGTCGGAATGCGGCTACCTACATGGGGGGGGGGGGGGGGGGAGGGGGGACGGTGGCATGAATCTGACCATTGGAGAGCCTCGGAGCTCTCACCGAGGAACGAAGAATTAATCTCTCAATTTCTTGATAGACGTGGTGTGGTGTTTATCCAATCATCTGCCCATGTTGACACACTCTTCGGAAAAACTTATTACATGGGGGATGGAGGGGAGACTACTGGTTCAGAGATTAGAATGCACACCACTTTGAAGCATCTTTGTTTACAGACATGGCATTCCATTAGAGCAGAGCTGAGTGTCACGGACCCTGAAGTCCCCAGCAGAAAGAGCCCTGCCCACACAAGAGATGAAAAAGGACTTTGACCCGGACGCCAGGCAGTAATTTGATTTAATGTACAGAGAAGGCGGCTGGCTTTTGAAGACAGTTACATTCAAGAGGTAAAAAGCCCTTTGAAGTTGTAAAAAAGCTTGACACAGGGAGAGACAGACTGACAGACAGATTGACAGACAGACAGATTGACAGACAGACAGGCAAATTTAGTGTCAGGGACAGAGGTTTTTTTATTGTTCTTTTTTTTTAGTATGATTCAATATCTGTCCATAACTAGATTACACAAATACACACACTTACGCACACATACACACACATACATACATACATATATACATACATACATACACACACACAATGAGAGATAGATAGATAGATAGATAGATAGATAGATAGATAGATAGATAGATAGATAGATAGATAGATAGATAGATAGATAGATAGTGAGAGAGTGAGAGAGTGAGAGATGAACCATGAGAAATGCACAATGAACAAACTTTATTTCTGTTACAGCTTTATTTATTTTTATTTATTTATGTATTCTTTTATATCGAGGATAATGGAATAAGCACTCATGTGCTTTTTTACATCCAGTCCCCGTGTATATGCGTTTTTTGTAAATTTTTCCATCTGTTCCCACCGGCACACAATGGCCTACTCTTTCAAAAGGCGGAACAGGATTTAACATGTGCGCAAGATGTTCTGCATGCGTTCGCTCATGGAGCCTCGGTTTATAGTCTCATCCGAAGGACATACGTACATACACACACATAGATATAGATAGATAGATAGATAGATAGATAGATAGATAGATAGATAGATAGATAGATAGATAGATAGATAGATAGATAGATAGACAGACAGACAGACAGGCAGACAAACAGACAGATAGATAGATAGATAGATAGATAGATAGATAGATAGATAGATAGATAGATAGACAGACAGACAGACAGACAGACAGACAGACAGATAGATAGATAGATAGATAGATAGATAGATAGATAGATAGATAGATAGATAGATAGATAGATAGATAGATAGATAGATAGATAGATAGATAGATATGAACCATGAGAAATGAACAATGAACAAACTTTATTTCTGTTACAGCTTTACAAGTCATTCAGCAGCGTATCACCGAGAATCATTGTGGTTGTTGGTTTGTCGTTGTTGTTGTTTTAATAAAATTCAGGTTATGTACAAACTAACAGCTATGACGTAAAAACTCGACATGACAACGACGTCAGTACAATTTGTCTTCCAGACCAGTAGGCAAGACAGTGGGGAAGAAAAGGCAGTGTGGGTGGGTCAGTCACTGGGCAGGACAAACGGTACCTAAATAGAACGCTAACAGACTGTGTCAGGTGTTCATTTATTTCATTTTCATTTATTTCATTTATACCACTTTAAGTCACGAGATTTCTCTTCGTGAAATTCGGGCTGCTCTCCCCGGGGAGAGCGCGTCGCCACAAGAGCAGCGCCACATATGTACATGATGCAACGCTGCTTCTGGGGTCTCGGTGTATTCGTGTGCTAAGAGAGAGAAAGAGAGAGCGAGAGAGAGAGAGAGAGAGAGCGAGAGAGAGAGAGAGGAGAGAGGAGAGAGAGAGAGAGAGGGAGAGAGAGAGAGAGAGGGAGAGAGAGAGAGAGAGAGAGAGAGAGCGAGGGAGAGAGAGAGAGAAGAGAGAGAAAGAGAGAGAGAGAGAGAGAAAGAGAGAGACAGACAGGGAGAGACAGAGACACAGAGAGAGAGTGTGTGTATGTGAGTGTGTCTGTGTAGCTATCTGTTCGATTTCATTTTACGTCTCTTCACAAAATGTGAAATTAGACACATTAAGGGGGGGGGGGAGTGTAGGGGAGGGGGAAGGAATTCTGGGAGTGGGGTAGGGGATTAATGTATTAATTAAATCTACACAGAACTGTAAGAAAATGTAAATAAAAATAATTCTTGAGTACACAATAATAAAAATCCCAATTTCTAACAGAATCTAACGAACGAACAATAAACCTATTTGTAACCGTAACCAGCGAGAGAAAATCTAAACCGCAGAAGGATAATGTCTTTTAAGTCCATAATAACCATAACAAAGAACCATCTGGACTATGCAATAATGATTTGAAACAATTATACTTCAGTAAAAGATCGCTGAATACAGCTGATGACGATGCTGAGGTAGGAACAGGTATGTAGCTTGGTCTCTTAGTGTGCTGTGTTGTTGGGGTTGTTGTTGTTTTTTTTACTGTGTATGTGTGTGTGTGTGTGCATTTGGACTTGTTAGAACTATTACTCGCTATTGGTTGCATGACTGTGTAAGAATGAGTTGAGTGCAAGCGCTTTGATTTGTCTGTGCAAGATACAGCGCTATATAAATTCCATTTATTATTATTATTATTATTATTCAAGTGTGCACGAGTAACGGTATGTTCACGTATTCCTTGTGTACCTGTCTACCAGCCTGTATACCTGTATGTATGCATGCATGCATACGTGCACCTTTTCTACACGTAGGATAAACTTTTGTTTTCCATTCCTCGTCTAGGATTTCTGGTTTACAACCGGTGAGAGTCGTTTACCTGTACGACCGTTTTTAACCCGTTATTACAGGTTGCCGTGTTCAGTCTTCAGGAAATAGGAGGAATGGAGTGAAAGCAATGCATCACACAAGCCCCCTGTTACCAGCATAAAGGACCAAACCACTTTAAGCCGCTGCAGGACGTGTTTGTCCAGACCAATGAATCGTGTCCAGCCACACACGGTTGTGTTGACAGCCACAGCGTCTGTCCAGTGTCCCTCTATTGCTGGGAACTGGTGACTGTATCGGAGATTTACTGGCCTCGTGGTTAGACCAGCTGTTTGGAGGCTAAAAGGTTTGGCGCTCGAACCTGGCAGTTTAGATGTACGGGAATTGTCATTGAATGATAACTGTGCATGGCTGTGTAAGATTAGGTTGAATGCATGCGCTTTGATTTGTCTTTGCAAGATATAGCGCTATATAAGTTCCATTTATTATTATTATTATTTATTATTATAACTCTTATCTGAAACTTGGTTGTTCTTTGTTTGTGTTTCGGTAGATTTTTTTTTGGTCAGAGGGATTCTTGTTTTGGATGAGACGATAAAAATGACAGCTTCAAGTTCTGGGTGAATGTTAAAGATCGCAAAGCGACGAGTGAATTGTCCATGGTAAACTACTTCTAATTCTTATTTTGACATAAATGCAATTGCGGGGGAGAAAAGATGGTGCCAGGTTGTCTAGACAGGTTTTGTCTAGTTCCTGCAGTCAGATTCCACGGAGAAATGTATTGGGAAATAATTATGACATGGTCGCATGTGCTTCCCCACAGTCGATTTTCATTCACTCTAGATTGACAACAAAGTTAAAAATCAGACAAACTACACTAAAATGCTATTTTTTAAACCACAATTTGCCAAACGTGAAAGCCATGCTGCATGAATATTCCATCTCATGACCTCAGGGAAAATCTGCTTTCTTTTTTAAAAAAATGGTAAAACAAAAAGTTGTTTGTTAAATGCAGGGATGATGGACGCTATAGCCGAGTGGTTAAGTCCGTTAGACTTCAATCCCATGAACCCATGAAGTCGTGGGTTCGAATCTCGGCGGCGTCTGGTGAATTAAGGGTGGGGATTTTTACCGTCTCCCAGGTCAAGTTCAAGTGCAGACCTGCCAGTGCCTTCATTCTCTGTGTGTATTTACATGTTATGCAGAAGCTCAAATCTGTACATCCCGGAATTCATGTGAGCGTGTTGTTGACTACGGAAACATGAACATACCCAGCATACATCCCCGAAGCCGGAAAGCGGCTACCTTCATGGTGGGTGAAAAACCGATCGCATTCACAAAAATCTCACCATAGGTGAACCTGAGAGCTCTAGCCATGGAACGAAAAAAAGAAGAAAAACAAACAAACAAACAAAAAAGAAAGCATGGATGAATCGCTAATGTTACAAAAAAAGAAAAACAAACAAACAAACAAAAAAGAAAGCATGGATGAATCGTTAATGTTACAAAGCAAAATAATAATTAACATTGAAGCTTGGCTTCTCTTGTCCTGAGTAGGCTTTGAATAATGAATGAGATCTTTTTCTGGCTGGAGTGGACAGAAACAACGCGTGTCTTAAAGCAAACAAGCTCCTGTGAAATCGATGCTTAGGAACAGAACCAGACACTGTGAATAGCCGGTGTGTGGGAAGTGACCACAGCACACTGCCACGGTGGACAGTGTTGTTCATTAAGGTGTTGCTGAGAAACTGACCACTTCGCTGCCAACTCTGATTCCTGACCAACGAGAGAGAGAGAGAGAGAGAGAGAGAGAGAGAGAGAGAGAGAGGAGAGAGAGCAGAGAGAGAGAGAGAGAGAGAGAGAGAGAGAGAGCGAGAGAGAGAGAGAGAGAGAGAGAGAACAGTTCGAAAAAACCCTTTCCATATCAAGCACTAGTTTTTTATTTAAAAAAGTAATAATAATAATTTTTTTTTTAATTTAATATTTTAAAAAGGTAAAGGTGTCCCATAACCTATAAGGTCGTAGGGGAGCGAGACGTCAGAGACCTCAGCTTCTCTAGGGGCCAGCATATTGAGGGCGGCGCCCATCTCCTCTCCCTCGCTGCTTTACCTTCCCTGGCCCTAAAGAGGGCAGGTACCCATTTACAGCTGGGTGAACCGGGGGACTATACTGAAGCCAAGGCACGCAAACGGTCACCCATCAAACTGGTGACGACGCTCGATGCTGCTTAACTTGGCTGGGGGAAAGCGAGTGCTCTGACCACTGAGCTATTCCATCCCCAGGCACTAGTAAATCCATGAAAAAACGATGGTCGCGCTAAAAAAAAAAAAAAAAGAATTCTGAAATTCTGAAACCCAAACATATAACTACACTGTTGAACAAGCTCCAGTGGCTTCCTGTTAAAAACTGCATTAACTGTTGTTTTTTTTAAATTGCTCAAGAACTAAACTCGCTTGAGTGGAATATTCTTTTGTTACCTTGCAGCCCCCTTGAGTGTTTCTATTTCCGTCCCAATCATTAAGATCATTGCAAACACACTCACACGCGCGCGCGCGCACACACACACACGCAACTTCCTTGGTGAAGCGTTTTTGAAAACTAGAGAGAGTTTAGAGTATGCTGCACCCGATCTGCCCAAACCTTTAGCATCAAGTGGATCAATGCAGCCTCTGTTGGTCTTCTCCCGTGTATTTCGGAAAGTAAAACTCCTGTTTAATCGCTGTATTGATCCACTGCAGCAGCTTAGAGCTAGGGGCAGAAGGATGTGTGCTGGTGTGTGTGTGTGTGGGTGTGTTTGGGTATGTTTGTGGGTGGTGGGTGTGTGTGTGGGTGTGTTTGGGTATGTGTGTGGGTGTGTGTGTGGGTGTGTTTGGGTATGTTTGTGGGTGTGGGTGTGTGTCGTGTGTGTGTTGATGTTGTGGTGTTGTGTGTGTCTGTGTGTGTATAGTGTGTGTTTATGTGTGTGTGTGTGTGTGTGTGTGTTGTTGTTGTTGTTGTCTTCAATTCAACGTCTGTTCACTGTAAGTGATATTAGACGAGTGTGTGTATGTGTGTGTCCGTGTATGTGTGGAGGGAAAAGGAAAGCATGTTGCATGTGTCAGTGCTTTTTAGTGCTTTTATAGACTACAAATGTGTATTTGGAACAACTATCAATATGCTTTGTATATGCATTCATACAACACACTTTGTCAAAGCAAACTTTTTGGATTCTTTCTTTCCAAAGCGTTTCACATCCACTTTATACTCTCATCCAAAAAATAAACTAGCACCCAGACCTTCACTTAACGTAAGTGATATATGCAGAAAAAACAATACAGCTTTATAAATACTACAGCTCTTTTTTATCAAAACTTCCTACACATCAGAAAAGGCCAGATTTGAACCACAAATCGCTTGCTTCCAACAGGGCTAGGCTAACCACAGGGCCATTATATCACTAGCATGATTCGTCGATCAGTTCAAGGCAGTAGAGTGGCACTTCACAGATGCTGTGACTGTCAACACAGAACGGGGTGGGTGGGTGGGGGTGGGGGTCTGATACGCTATAGTGGTCAGAACAAACGCAATCATATCATGCATGCAGTGGCTTTAAAGAGTTGTTGACGCTGTTGATGATAGCAGACGTGTGTGTGTGTGTGTGTGTGTGTGTGTGTGTGTGTGTGTGTGTGTTGCCACACATTTGCTTCTCCCATCCTCATTCTGTGCCTATAAGTAATTTCACAATATTATGCTGGTATACAGACAGATAGGCGTACTGTTAGGAGGCATGTAGGCACACAGATATAGATAGATAGATAGATAGACACAAGCATGCACATACACGCACACACAGAGACACATAGATGCACGTGCGCGCGCGCTCACACACCCCCATACACACACAGATAAATAGATAGAAACAGATGCATCAGACAGCCGGACAAAGACAGGAGAACTCTCAATTCTGAAATGTTTTAATGTACTTGGTATATGCGCCACATTATAAACGACAGGAAAGTACAGAAGGCGGGCAGGTGGACAGAGAGTGAGAGAGAAAGATGTTCGAGCGACAGACAGAAAGAGGCCTGTTCAAATCTTCAAAGAGTTTTCCTGTAATCATTGTATCTTCGTCTGAAGCTGGAGCATTTTCTAACTGCTTTTCATCAGTGGTTTGCATCCACCTCAAAGTTCCTCCTGACTTAGTGCGTGGCTGTCACCTCACACACTGCCTGTAGGCAGCACTGCAGTCTGCTTCAAGCAAATGCATTATGACTACGCTACCTTGAAAAGTTTGATAAAGGCATATGAACTATCTTCTTTTCAACAAGGGTTTGTTTGTTTGTTTGTTTGTTTGTTGTTGTTGTTGTTTTTACAACGTTCAGTTTTTACTAAACAGATTTTCAATGTATCTGGGGTAATTTTTATAAAACAAGCAACACTTTTTTGTTGTTGTTCTTGTTGCTATTTTTTTAAATACCCTCTCTTAAAACATCAAAGAACAATCTGATTCTACCTGTATTATGATTGCCTCCCATAACAACGAGGAGCTCGCGCGCTTTCCTCAAATTACCCCCCTTTAAAACCAATTGATAAGCAATCACTTCCCTTTGATCACTGAGTGTTACAATCATACAGATTGTTTCCCATGGTCTTGTTATTGTTGCCTTCCTGAGCCTCCACTGCTACATGAAGTGATTGGAAATGGACCAGAGGAAATGCCAAGACTCAAGCAGAACAGAGGAAATGCCAAGACTCAAGCAGAACAGAGGAAATGCCAAGACTCAAGCAGAAAAAGAAAGGCAAGAATGGGAATTCTCTATGAGAAATATGAAATAGGTGAAAGCTGAGATATCACTTTTTGGTGAAAAGATAATAATAGTTAAAAAAAAAAGGAAGGAAGAGAGAAATATATAAGAAAATATACCAGACTAGTGTGTATGAGACGATTCAGAAAAAGAAATTGTTTGCTGAATTTTAAGTTGTGTGCTAGCTTGTGTGTGTGTGTTGTTTTTTTTCTATTCTTTTATATCGAGGATAATATGTGTGTGTTTATTTCTTAGCTTCTTTTTATTTTTACTTTCTATTTTCCTTTCTTTCTTTGTGTCTGTCTCTCAGTCTGTCTGACTGTGGAAAGTAATCTGAAGAAACACAGTGATTTTGAACAGACAGCAAAAGAGTAACACAGGGAACTGTGTCAAAAACTGGTGGGTAATGTATCGTTTGTACTGTTTTGCATAGCATTTTATCGTATTGCGTTGAATTATATTGTATCGTATTGTTTGCATTGTATTTATGCATTGTGTTGAATTGCATGGTATTGCATGTATTGAGTTGTATTAACGCATTGTATTGTCACTCCTGGCAGATTTATTACAATTTGTGGGAAACCCGGGCTGCTATCTCCTGGGGAAAGCGTGTTGCCACAAAAGCAGCAGTGCCTGCGATTTTCAGTCCTATCTTCACATGGTTCGGTTTGTTGTTGTTGTTGGTGGTGGTCGTCGTCGTGATAGGGGGTTGGCTTTTTGAGGGGTTTTGTTTTGTTTTGTTGGGATTTTTTTAGGGAGGGAGTTTGTTAGTATGTTGGTGGAAGCAGGGTGTAACCTCAATCAAGTCATCTGCGACCATAACTGTCCTTATTTTGCTCACATCTCATTTTCAAGGTTTTTTTAAAAAAAATGAACGTCAATGCATGCTGGATAGTGCGTATACGCTTTTCTACTTTTTCTCGGGAGTGAAAAGAGTCGGGAAAGAACTAAAAGTGCATGCATATAGAAATGAATGCAAAAGGCCTCAACTGAGGACATCCTCTTCATAAGCCTGCTCTCTGATGGCTAATATAATTATACTGTGTTGGTAAGACCTTGCGTTCCCACCATATGTGGGGTTATGTAACTGTATGTGTATTACTTGCTATTGGTTGCATGACTGTGTAAGAATGAGTTGAGTGCAAGTGCTTTGATTTGTCTATGCAAGATACAGCGCTATATAAATTCCATTTATTATTTTTTTTTTTTTTTTTTTTTATTATAAGTTAACAAGTCTATAGACATCCATGTGACCAAAGTTCACCGAAGCGCCACCAACTCTTAACTCCAAAACTGTATTATTTCAGCCTTCCACCTCTTACTACAGAGCTCTGGCAGTCATCTCCCTTGACCGGATGTCAAAAGGCACTGGTCGGCGCCGCATCAAAAGCTGAAGCATGCGAATCCTGCCAGCCTTCTGTTGGATCTCAGGACAAAAGAATTGCAAATGATTATAAACTGTTTGATTGATTTGCATTTTCAGCAGATATATATCTATGAGAGCTGTTCAAAAGAAAACGAGTCTCTGAAGCAAAGAATAGGTGTTTGGCGACCCAACACAACTTCTGCATGGGCTTGTGATCAAAGGTTCAAGAAAGATATTTCCATATTCATGGAATTACAGCAGAAACTGGATGATTAATGCGGTTAGTCTCTGAGATAGTTAGATCTAGCCTGCTTTTATGTGTACATTCTCATGAGTACTTTCATGCATGTATTTTTTGTTTGTATGTATGTATGTAAGTAAAAGCAAGCAGCAGACACTCAACACTTGCACACACGCACTCACATGCCACATAATTTTGCGTATGCATGAGAGCACACATCAAGCACACATACAGACATATGCCTGTAAGCCGCTGTTTTGTGCGTACAGGCACTAGCTATTGTGAGGTTTGTGGTTAACTATATAACATCCTTATCTCCCTCTGCGTGTGCATGCGTGCTTGCGTGTGTGTGTGCGTGTGTGGGGGGGGGGGTGCGTGCGTGCGTGTGTGTGTGTGTTTGTGACACACAAAGGCAAAAGCAGAGAGAGGGAAGGAGAAAGAGAGAGAGAGAGTCAGCGTAAATGCGTCGTATATATTTGTACTTACGTATGTGCACATACACATGCTCTTTGTACGTCTATGCGCGCGCGCGCGTGTGTGTGTGTGTGTGTGTGTGTGTGTGTGTGTGTGTGTGTGTGTGTGTGTGTGTGTGTGTGTGTGTGTGTGTGTGTGTGTGTATGTGTGTGTGTGTGTTCACACGTACATTTGTTTTCATCAATACAAATTCTTTCTGTCACCTGTCAAAGTCAGTTCATAAAAATCCCACCATCACCAATGACAACACAACAATAACAACAAAAGCAGCAAAGACAATAATGAAGGATAACAAAGACAACGTCAATACACGGACAGCTGTTACAGCTGAGAGATTGTCACAACAAGCCAATAAATCAATCATCGTGGGATGATTGTATTGAACAGCAGGTACCTTCACAACAACTTTCCCTGCTTGAAATCCAGGCTGCTCTCTCTCTCTCTCTCTCTCTCTCCTCTCTCTCTCTCTCTCTCTCTCTCTCTCTCTCCTCTCTCTCTCTCTCTCTCTCTCTCTCTCTCTCTCTCCTCATTACCCGTTTGGTTTTGTTGGTGTTGTCAGTTTGTTGTTGTTGTTGTTTTTTTGGGGTGGTGGTGGTCTTTTTATATTTTCTATATCAGCTTCCTCATTGATTGGATTCTGATGATGCCATATTTAGATTGACAACTCTCTCTCTCTCTCTCTCTCCCTCTCTCTCTCTCTCTCTCTCTCTCCTCTCTCTCTCTCTCTCTCTCTCTCTCTCTCTCTCTCTCTCTCTCCCTCCCTCTCTCTCTCTCTCTCTCTCTCTCTCTCTCTCATATCAAATTAACTGTTTACGTTTTCTTGAAATGATTAGTTGTGATTATTAATGATAGTCCCTTCTCAGGGCAACGACCGGATGAAAAACAAAAGTATATCAATACTTATCTGTTACCTTTGGGAATAAAGACTATCGCTCAATTTCTCTGTGAGAAGTAGTACGTCGCCTTGTTCGGCGCCACGTATATCATGGTGTGGCAATCTGATGCAGTAGTTGGTGGGTGGGCAGGTGATGGCAAGGGGGTGACGGACATTGGGAGGGGGAGGGTGCGGTTAAGGGACATTTGAGGAGAATACGGGCGTGTTTCTTTGTTTGTATTTGTTGGGACTATTTTCTGTGTTTTTCTGTGTTGTTGAATATATTTGTTTGCCTGAGAGAGTAAAGTCATGCCCATATGTTTAGTATGTTTGGTGAAACGTGAACCATAACGGCAGACATTGAAAGAAGGATGCAGGCAACGAAGATAAGATGTTTCCGCAAACTTCTTGGTATCTCGTTCAGAGATCAGATAACCAGTAAGGAAGTGAAACCCGGTATTGAAAACGCCATCGGGCTATATGAAGAGCTCCTGACTTAGTGAAAAGACGTAAACTAAAGTGTTACAGCACGTCACACGAACATGTGGACTGGCCAAGACTGTCCTGCAGGGAACAGTACAAGGAGGGAGACGAAGAGGCAGACAGAGAAAACGATGGGAAGACAACATCAGAGAGTGGACTGGCCTTGAGTGGAACGAATTTATATGGATAGCAGAGGACCACGGGGAGTGGAGGAAGCTGGCTGCAAAATCTTCAGTGGTGCCCCAGTGGTCGACAAGACTACGGGATCGGTAAAGTGAAGGTGAAGTGAAGTGAAGAGTGCATATTCAATCTTCTATATATGTGTATACACGAAGGAAATTTATTAAAAATTAATGTATTTCATTGAGTGACGGAGGCAAAAGAGCAATGGATCGGTGAACAGTGCCAAGACATTGAAGAGAACATCAAGAAAAACAATAGCAAGAAAGCATATCAGCTGGTGAAAGACCTGACTAGCACGAAACAGAGAAAAGGTTTAACAATCCAAGACAAAAATGGGAAGTGTCTCACTGACGACCAGGATATTCTGAACAGATGGACAGAATACTGCTCCGACCTGTATAACTATAGAACCGCAGGAGATCCAGAAGTCCTTAATGTACTCGAAAGCAAAGACACAGACAGTCACCCTATCCTCCGAGAAGAAGTGGAAACAGCAGTCAGATCGCTGAAAAAGGGGAAGTCAGCAGGGGCTGACAACATTCCAGCTGAGTTGGTCCAAGCTGGAGGGGAAGCCATGATCAGCGCCCTACTAAGAATCTGCAACAAGATCTGGCAGACAGGAAAATGGCCAACACCATGGACGCAGTCACTCATCATCACCCTCCCCAAGAAAGGAAATCTACAACAATGCCATAATTACCGCACAATCAGCCTCATATGTCACCCAAGCAAGGTCATGCTGCAGATAATATTGAATAGACTGAAACCACAAGCAGAGACCATCATTGCTGAAGAACAAGCAGGTTTCAGAGCAGGGCGCAGCACAACAGAACAGATATTCAACCTCAGAATACTATGTGAGCGGTACCTTCAACATCAACAAGACCTTTACCACGTATTTATCGATTTTAAGAAGGCATTTGACAGGGTGTGGCATGCAGCTTTGTGGGCAACCATGAATTTGTACAGCATCAATGCAAACCTGATCAGAGTCATCAAACAGCTGTACAGCGAGGCCACCAGTGCAGTGTACTACAACAACAACATTGGAGAATGGTTTCGAACAACAGTTGGAGTAAGGCAGGGCTGTCTACTCTCACCCACTCTTTTCAACATCTTCCTTGAGAGAATCATGGCTGATGCACTGGAACATCATGAAGGATCAGTCAGCATTGGTGGCAGAACGATCACAAACCTCCGCTTCGCAGATGACATTGATGGAATAGCAAGATCAGAAAAAGAGCTTGCCAGCCTAACAGAACACTTGGATAAGGCCTCCAAAACATATGGCATGGAAATCAGTGCAGAGAAGACCAAACTGATGACTAATAACACCAACGGCATTAGCACTGATATCAGGATTAATGACCAGAAGCTGGAAACAGTTCAAAGCTTCAAGTACCTGGGAGCCATTGTATCCGACCAGGGATCCAAGCCAGAGGTAGTATGCAGGACTGCACAGACAATAACAGCTTTGTCAAAACTAAACACCATCTGGAGAGATAAGAATATCCCACTTATCTCCAAGATCAGACTAATGCGCTCCCTTGTCATATCCATATTTCTGTATGCCTGTGAATCATGGACCCTGACTGCAGATTTGGAGAGAAGAGTACAGGCAGTGGAAATGAGATGCTTTAGGAGACTCCTTGGCATCTCCTACAAAGACCACATAAGCAACGAAAGCGTGCATAACAGAATCCAGCAAACCATTGGACCTATGAGAACCTTCTAACGATCGTGAAAAACGTAAACTTAAATGGCATGGGCATGTCACAAGATCCCAAGGAATTACAAAGACAGTTTTGCAAGGCACTGTCCAAGGAGGAAGAAGAAGAGGCAGACCAAGGAAGAGCTGGGAGGATAACATCAGCGAATGGACAGGCCTAGAACTCAACAAAACCCTGAGAAAGGCAGAACAGAGAGAGGAATGGAGGGAACTGGTTGCTGAGTCTTTGAGGGTGCCCCCACGGTCGTCAGACTACGGGACAGATAGATAGATAGATAGATAGATAGACATTCCACCACAAAATGAATCACTTAGCACCTGACTCACTTTTCCGCAAGGAGCCATTTTAGGCAGGTGTGGGTCAGGTTGTCGATTTTGAATTTTGATTGATTATAAAACTATAGCCATTATTCTACCTTGTAATGAAATATCAAGGCATAATTTTGTTTCCTTTAGCTTTTAAACGTGTTCTAAAAAATACCAAAGCCCTCATTCTGACCACCTATTATGATGTTTATCTTGTCAATTTCTCATTTTGTCACATCCTGCAGTGTATCATTTCAATATGTAATAACTTTTCAAAGAATTGTCTGATTTTCATTCTGCATTTTCAGTTTGCATTGAACAGCCTTTTTCTGGCAAACTGACAGCATGTCAGTAACTTAACACTGACCTCAGGTGCATTGTGGCTCATTACGTGGAGGAGCGTCACTTCAAGAAAGCGCTGGGCTCTACACTTTCAGGTGTTGGCCTGGGAGAGCCAAACATCCACACCGTAAACTCACTACACGCCGCTGTCGAGATTCAAACCCATGACTTCATGCTCCAACCCATGATTTCATGCTCCAACCCATGACTTCATGCTCCAACCCATGACTTCATGCTCCAACCCATGATTTCATGCTCCAACCCATGACTTCATGCTCCAACCCATGACTTCATGCTCCAACCCATGACTTCATGCTCCAACCCATGATTTCATGCTCCAACCCACAACTTCATGCCCCAACCCACGACTTCATGCTCCAACCCATGACTTCATGCTCCAACCCATGAATTCATGCTCCAACCCATGAATTCATGCTCCAACCCATGAATTCATGCTCCAACCCATGACTTCATGCTCCAACCCATGACTTCATGCTCCAACTCATGGCTTCATGCTCCAACCCATGACTTCATGCTCCAACTCATGGCTTCATGCTCCAACCCATGACTTCATGCTCCAACCCATGACTTCATGCTCCAACCCACAACTTCATGCCCCAACCCACGACTTCATGCTCCAACCCATGACTTCATGCTCCAACTCATGGCTTCATGCTCCAACCCATGACTTCATGCTCCAACCGTGCTCCAACCCACGACTTCATGCCCCAACCCACAACGTCATGCTCCAACCCATGACGTCATACTCCAATCCATGACTTCATGCTCCAACCCATGACTTCATGCTCCAACCCATGACTTCATGCTCCAATCCATGACTTCATGCTCCAACCTACAACGTCATGCTCCAATCCATGACGCCAAGCTCCAACCCATGACGTCATACTCCAACCCATAACGTCATGCTCCAACCCATGACGTCATGCTCCAACCCATGACGTCGTGCTCCAACCCATGACTTCATGCTCCAACCCACGACCTCAGGCTCCCACGGGATGGAAGTCAAATGGCCTAAACCACTCGGTTCCTGATTGATTTTTGACGCGCACACACACGTACAGGCCTTTTATATATTGTCCTTCATTTTCACCTTCTCTCTCTCACGTACTTTTAAATATGCATGCAGCAGAATGATCCAGTAATGTCGACGCACCGTAACGAGGGATAATGGCAGTCACCGGGAATAATGCTCTGCAGCAGTAATGGTCATCTCTTTCCTGTGTGCAGACCTTTTGTTTCTGAAGGGCTTACAAAGCTGTTGCTGCAGTGGCGGGTTTCACTTTTTTTCTCTCTCTCTCTCTCTTTGTTTGCGCTTCTTAAACTAAAAGTGGATTTTTCGTCTGTTTCTCTTCTCTGTCCGAGAGAGTAGTTTCATGCATACATACCTTTTGCTTTGCGTATAAATAACACAAAGCATAACCAATACTGTTCCCATTGTTCTATGCATTAAAACCTGACTTACATAGTTGAAACAGTTGGGAAAAATATTCCAAGACAGTTATAAGCATTTACCGCCTCTCCATCCTCGTCGTTGTCGTCGTCGTCGTCAAACGCTTAGACAGCAACTATTCTTCTTTGTCAAATGAGTGAAAATGCGTTGCACTGCCGTTAAGAGAAGCATTCACTACTTTCACAGTTTCATTATTGTATTTCCAATGCTCATGAATAGCTTGATATCCCCCCCACCCCAACCCTTGGAGAAAGACAATGATATTTGTCTTCCCTATATGATTTACCTTTCATTCTAGTCTCATGGATGCATGATACAAATTGGCTCAGATGTCTTTCAAAGCCTACAACAGCTGCTGATATCAAAATAATATCATCAGAAAAAATAGCATTAAACGATTCTACAAAATCGAAAGAGATCCAATATTTTCTATTTTAATCAATTTTAAATCCAGTTCATTGACAAATAATTAAAATGATACCTAGCAACACAATATCTTTGTTTTGCACCTCTAAAGTGTGTAACAACAATTGTACACCTCTTGTACAATTAACAAAGTGTAACAACTTCCTGGCGGGACCACAGAACCAGAGTCAGTGTGGAAGGCAAGAGGTGATACATCATGAAAGCTGGGCCACAGGAGCCAACCCCTTCTGGCTGTGTGTTGTAAAGAGGAGGAAACTGGCGTGGTGTGGTCACGTCACGCGTCATAACTCTCTTATCAAGACCATCGTACAATGAACACTTGAGGGAGGAAGACGCAGGGGCAGACAGATGAAGAAGAACTGGATGGTGCAGAACTAACATCAAAGACTGGACCGGTCTTCACCGGTATTTGTGGGGAGAAGATCTCCAATAGTCATGTTATTTTTGGTTGTGGACATTTAAGAGCATTTTTACCTGCTGTCACTGGATCAGATTCTGTATGAACCATCGTTACTGTTGGACATTGTGTTAGGGGTGATAAAAATTCCGATAACTCAGTTTTTGTAGTATGTTAAAGTTGGTTTTTATTCAGTACTGTTATCTAACATTTATCAGTTATCGTTTGCTTTTTCTTGTTAGATTTTTCCCCGTCTAAAATCACTAAATGTGAATAGACGTTAAACTGAAGATATCACACCGGTCTTCACGTGAAGGAAGGTGGCAGGATGGTCAAGACGTTTGCCTGCCAACAAGTAAACCGTGAGGTTCTGGGTTCGATTCCCAGCCTCGCCCTTTCTTCCCAGTTTGACAAAAAAATCGAACTGAATGTCAAAGTCCTTCGGATGAGACTATAAACCGAGGCCCCGTGTGCGAACGCATGCAGAACATCTTGCGCACACGTTAAATCCTGTTCCGCTTCTCGAAAGAGCAGGCCATTGTGTGCCGGTGGGAACAGATGACAAAATTTACAAAATCGCATAGACACGGGGACTGGATGTAAAAAAGCACATGAGTGCTTATTCCATTATCCTCGATATAAAAGAATAAATAATAAATAAATAAATGATTAAATAAAACGTGGCATTGTTGCTGCAAGGGCTGAAGGCAGACATAGCAGCCTGGAGGAAAG
>CM054137.1:13571092-13581092 GCA_028751875.1 Rapana venosa
ACTGACAGAAAGACAGACACAGAGAGAGAGAGAGAGAGAGAGAGAGAGAGAGAGAGAGAGAGAGAGAGAGAGAGAGAGAGAGAGAGAGAGAAAGGCTTTTCCCTTTGTCTCTGCTGGCCTGAACTGAAGCAGCGGTTTTCATTTGATCGTGAACATTATACTGCAGGTGTCTGTCATTTTGTGGTAATTGCCCGAGATTGATTTTTGTGGCTTTGTCCGTCTCTGTTCAATCTCTCTGACGCCATCTTCTCTCTGTCTGTCTGTCTGTCTGTCTGTCTGTCTGTCTGTCTGTCTGTCTGTCTGTCTGTCTCTCTCTCTCTCTCTCTCTCTCTCTCTCTCTCTCTCTCTCTCTCTCTTTATCTCTCTCTCTTTCTTTCTCTCTCTCTCATACACAAACGCACGCACACACACACACACACATATGTAGTGCATATATTTATGCATGCAGATATTTTATTGTGTTGTACTCTACTATATTGTATTGCATTTTATTGTATTGTACCATATTATATTGTACTATACTTTATTGAATTGCACCGTGTTATATTACATTGCATTGTACTGCGCTGTACCGTATTGCATTGTACCGTATCATATTGTACTGTATGTATTGAACTGTACTGTATTGTATTGTACTTTATTATATTGTTTGATAACGTATTGTATCATACTGCATTACAATGCATTGTAGTGTGGCGTGGCCTTATGTAGCATGAACAGCACACTTTAATGTAGTGATAAACAGGGGGGGGGGGGGGGGTTATCACAGCAAGCTCTTGTACATGAAGTGTAGGTTGCTCTCCCTGTATGTGTTCACAGTGGGGCGACATTCTTTGATTCTGTCTACGCATGCATGTTGACTTATCCATGCGTTTTCAAAGAGAGTTAACCCAAACACCAGTAATTTCCCACCAAAGTTTTATGGAAGCTAAAAGCACACAGCTCGCAGTACCTCTGTTCATTGTCTTTTTTTTCTGGACGCATACATCAAGATCGGCATTCATGGACTAGGTGACATGCGTTCAGTCTTACCATTGTTTAGGTTTTGAAGTTTGGACCTCGTGCGCTTTTAAAAGCGTGATACTTTTAGATCACCAATGGTCAGACCACCAAACTCCAGAACATAAGCCTTGAGATCTATACTTCTATGGCAACCATTGTTGACGGGACTCAAAAGCTTTTCCTGCTGCAACTGTTCAGCCTACAATAACCAATGGATTAGGTGTAGACAATCCTGTATTGATTGCTTGACAAGCCAGTCTTTGACTGAAACCTCTCGCTCTGCTGCTTAAGCTGACGATAAATAATTATCGCTATCCACAATTCATGTTTCAATTCATTGGATTCATATATTGATGTGGTGTGATGTGGTGTGGATGTGTGTGTGTGTGTGTGTGTGTGTGTGTGTGTGTGTTTATGGCTGCGTACGTGGTGTGTGTGTGTGTGTGAGTGCGTGCGCGCGCGCGTGCATGAGTAAATAATAAGTTTATCTGTCTTTTCTAGTCAATGGTTTTTATAACATTCTACTCCTACATTGGTGTGTATGTGTGTTTGATATTTCCATTTGAAGTTATCTTGGAATGTTTAAACCAATATGAAATGTAGCTTTCTTGTGTCTTTCGAGATTATGATACGTATCAATCTGCCTGTCAGTATTGTAATTGCCTTACATGGGACGATTAAAGTGTTTTTGGACTCGACTTGACTTGACTTCCATCACTCGTGCAGCCTGTAGAGACTGGAGGTCCTGTGGAACCATCATCACAGACATTGTCAGACATCACAGAAGGGAAATTTTCTGTCTATTAGAACTCCATTGTCAGCTAAAAGATGGTTTCTGTAGGGGGGTAGGCTTATAGGATTTTGACATTCTAATGTTGCTTTAAAAGATTCAAATACGTAATGCTTGTAAATGACGGCACTCATACTCGTACGTGCCCGCGTGCACACACACTCTCTCTCTCTCTCTCTCTCTCTCTCTCTCTCTCTCTCTCCTCTCTCTCTCTCTCTCTCTCTCTCTCCTCTCTCTCTCTCTCTCCTCTCTCTCTCTCTCCCCCTCTCTCTCTCTCTTTTATCTCGTTCAAGAGGATTTTTCCCTGCATTAACATCAATGCCGACTCCACTCTCCCCAAAAGGCCTTCGGATGAGACTGTAAACGAGGTCCAGTGTGCGAATGCATGCAGAACATCTTGCGCACACGTTAAAACCCGTTCCGCTTTTCGGAAGAGTAAGCCATTATGTACCGGTGGGAACGGATGACAAAATTACGAAACTGCATACACACGGGGACTGAATGAAAAAAAAGCACATGAGTGCTTAATCCATTATCCTCGAAATAAAAGAAGAATATCTCTCTCTCTCTCTCTCTCTCTCTCTCTCTCTCTCTCTCTCTCTCTCTCTCTCTCTCTCCTCTTTCTCTCTCTCTCTCTCAACATATATAGATTTAACAAATCTTTTTTTTAAGTTTACGTTTACTTGAAACTATTAGCTCAGATTATTAAGGATAGTCCTTTCTCGGGACAAGGGCCGGATGGGGGGAAAAAGTACGTCAATACTTATCTGTAACCCTTGGGAATAAAGATTATCAATCAATCAATCAAACAATCAATATCTCTCTCTAAGTCAACAAACACTCCGAAAACACACATAGAGACAGAGCCTGCAGTGAGCACAACTGCAGTCAACCTGTCCCATCAAAACCCTGTTAAGAGCCCTGCCCTAAATGTGCAATGAAGTGGTTGTTATTGTTGAAGATCGATTCATTGATTCCGTTCCCCCGTCTCCCTTTGTTGTGACAATACTGGCAGTCACAGACACACGTTCCCCAGGGTGTAGGGGACTGTGCAGACAGGTATCAGCGATGAAGAGCCCTCACCATCACCATGAATAAGTCAGCACCGATAGGGAGAGGCTTTGTCCTTTTGTCTCTATCGACCATTACTGACGCAACAGCTTTTATTGTTGATTTCAAGTAGTGAATAATGTTCGTAGAAACATTATAGGTGTCTATTTTTCTATTGAAGATTTCAATCAGCATTTTTTTTTAGAGATAAAATGGGGCTAGTTATTGATTAAACAATTATGGGCTGATCCAGAATCTTTATGAATGGGCTGAAAACGTTTTTTTATGAACAAATTTCTTTTCAGGCATGTCTGTCAATCTTCCCTACAAGATTTATTAGCATAAAAATGGGTTGTTATATTCTACATAACTTACTTGCTTAACAAGATTCAGCGCTATATAAATTCCATACATTATTCATTATTATTACATGGAACTTTAAGAGAACAGTGTGTAGTATTGATTGAAATTGTCTTGGAATGTATAGACAAATATGAATCATAGTTTATCTGTGTTTTTCTAGTTGGTGATGTTTACCATGTTGTGCGCCTGCTAGTTGTGCACTCTGCAGTTGTGCTCCACGAGACTTGTTCTGTCTTTCTGACTTTACATGACAAAATAGTTCCAATTCTGCGCCGAAGTCAGATGCACTGGTCCTGATGTGTCCGTGCTTAATGGTGGTGCAAGGCATCTTCGCTCATATGTCAGCATTCGGCAAGTGAAAACACTTGAAAGCGTCCATTAAACTATCACAGACAAGCATTCGAAATGATCATTGGGGACGGGATAGCCTATTGGTCAGAACATTGCGCTCGCAATCTGACGACCCAGGTTCGATTCCCGTTCAAGGGGATATTTTCCCTTGGAGTTAACATCAGTGCAGACTCCACTCTCCCCAAAAGTCCTTCGGATGAGACTATAAACCGAGGCCCCGTGTGCGAACGCACGCAGAACATCTTGCGCACACGTTTAATCCTGTTCCGCTTTTCGTAAGAGTAGGCCATTGTGTGCCGGTGGGAACAGATGACAAAATTGACAAAACCGCATACACACGGGGACTGGATGTAAAAAAGCACATAAGGGCTTATTCCATTATCCTCGATATAAAAGAATAAAATAAAATAAATAAAATAAAATCATGCTTATTCCACCAGACTTAGCAGTTTATGACCACTGTCAGTTGCTGTCTGAGCGGTCAAGGACAAAGAAGAAGAAATTTTCAATGTAAGGTGGTCAGCAACTGCTATGGCTGGTGGAATAAGAAGGGTCAGTTCAAATGCTGCCTGTGATAGTTTAATGGACGCTTTTCACTTGCTGAGTGCTAAAGAGCTGAAGCATCCTTTATGTCAGGTTCAAAAATAAGCATGGAATAAAAAGTTGGATCATCAAATTTAAGAAAGATTTAGCTGTAATTTGGGAAACCTGGGGTGGGTGGTGGTTGTTAGAATACAGGCCCATTGCATTAACATAGTAACGTGGTCAGATCATGATATAATTGTTATCTACAGTGATGCCAAGGACTTTTTGACTTTTTGCTTCTGAAGTATTTTGCCATTTGTAAGCAGAAGAGATAAATCATGACTTCTTTTCTCCTGGATGGGAATGGGTGTATGTTGGAAATGTTCCGATGTTAAATCTTGAATCTTGAGATGTTTTCTAAAACTGTTGATGCAAGTGGCTTAAAGTATACGTCATCTGCAGGGGTAAGTATGTTCTTTCGAGCCAGAAGGCCCATAGAGCCGGAGCTTATCCCGGTTTCTGTAGCGTTAAGCGAACTTATGGTTTTTCACCACCCCTGTGACAGGACGCTAGTCTGTCGCCAGATACTTCCCAGCAGAGCTGGTACCCACTTGTACACCTGGGTGGAGTGAGGAAAATAGGAGTAAAGTGTCTTTCCCAGGGGCACAACACCGAGCCGAGCGGGGATCGAACCCGCGACCTCTGGATCACGAGTTGACCGCCTAAACCACTCGACCACGGTGCCTCCATATGCAGGGGTACGATCCGCTTATTGATCTTTTCCCTAAAAACATTTAAACAAATATCTGCAAGATCAAACTACTGGCATGTAATCATGGTGCAAGCAAGAAAAAACTTTGGCAGTCAGAAAAAGAGTAAGTCATTCACGGAAATCAAAAATAATAGCTCAAACAGACTTTGAAAAGTGTCACTTTCAACAGAAAAAAGGCAACATAGTTTTATTGATGAATACAGATTGTGTTCTGACTTTATTCAAGACTGCATGCATTCTAACTCGTTACTGGGTAGACATTGAATCGGTTTTTAGAAGAAATCTATGGTCAGGTCATCAAAACCTGTGTAAAACCAGCACAAAAAAGGACACGGGGGATTTCATTACCACTAGTGACTGGCCACCTGTCAGTTGAGGGATGCTTGTGAAAACAGGCATGACAGGCTCACTTAACACTGGACTTTTTTTGAGTCAAGCTACCACACCAGTCCCTCAATCGAGAGTGGTGCAGGGAACACTGCACTGACAAGAGCATCAGCTTTCTCCATTTGTGACGATCGTGTGCCAATACCTGGATCTCAGCACAGTTCTGTGGAATCCTTTCCGTGATTTTGTCCATTCGGTGATGTTGTGATGTTTTCCGTTCAGTGATGTTGTTCATTCAGTGATTTTGACCATTTAGTGATGTTGTCCATTCAGTGATATTGTCCATTCGGTGATGTTGACCATTCAGTGATGTTGTGATGTTGTCTGTTCAGTGATGTTGTCCATTCAGTGATGATGACCATTTAGTGATGTTGTCCATTCAGTGATATTGTCCATTCGGTGATGTTGACCATTCAGTGATGTTGTGATGTTGTCCGTTCAGTGATGTTGTCCACTCAGTGATGTTGTCCATTCAGTGATGCTGTCCATTCAGTGATGTTGTCCATTCAGTGATGTTGTCCATTCAGTGATGCTTTCCATTCAGTGATGTTGACCATTTAGTGATGTTGTCCATTCAAGGATGTTGTCCATTCAGTGATGTTGTCCATTCAGTGATGTTGTCCATTCAGTGATGTTGTCCATTCAGTGATGTTGTCCTTCAGTGATGTTGTCCATTCAGTGATGTTGTCCATTCAGTGATGCTGTCCATTCAGTGATGTTGTTCATTCAGTGATGTTGTCCTTCAGTGATGTTGTCCATTCAGTGATGTTGACCATTCAGTGATGTTGTCCATTCAGTGATGCTGTCCATTCAGTGATGTTGTCCATTCAGTGATGTTATCCATTCAGTGATGTTGTCCATTCAGTGATGCTGTCCATTCAGTGATGTTGTCTATTCATTGACGTTGTCCACGCAGTGACGTTATCCATTCAGTGACGTTGTCCATTCAGTGACGTTGTTCACTCAGTGACGTTCTCCATTCAGTGACGTTGTCCACTCAGTGACGTTGTCCACTCAGTGACGTTGTCCATTCAGTCTTGTTGTCAATTCAGTGATGTTGTCCATTCAGTGATGTTGTCCATTCGGTGATGTTGTCCATTCGGTGACGTTGTCCATTCAGTGACGTTGTCCATTCAGTGACGTTGTCCATTCAGTGACGTTGTCCATTCAGTGATGTTGTCCATTCAGTGATGTCAATTCAGTGATGTTGTCCATTCAGTGATGTTGTCCATTCGGTGATGTTGTCCATTCGGTGACGTTGTCCATTCAGTGACGTTGTCCATTCAGTGACGTTGTCCATTCAGTGACGTTGTCCATTCAGTGATGTTGTCCATTCAGTGATGTTGTCCACGCATGTCTTTCTTTCTCTGTCTTTCTCTTTGTCTACCTCCCTTGCACTGTGCCCTGCGAGATGCTCTGTGAAAGGCTGCCCTCTCTTTGGACTTGGCCAAGCCACTTCAGCTGTCTCTTCTTGACTAGAGACAGTAAATAGATCGTTAGACTGTTCTGAGTAAAACAAACTGTATACAGATATTAACATGATCGATAAATGATTGTTAACGAGATCGTTAATCTGTTCCGAGTAAAACAAACTGTATAAAGATATTAACATGATCAATAAATGATTGCTAACGAGATCGTTAAACTGTTCCGAGTAAAACAAACTGTATAAAGATATTAACATGATCAATAAATGATTGCTAACGAGATCGTTAAACTGTTCCGAGTAAAACAAACTGTATAAAGATATCAACATGATCAATAAATGGTTGCTAACGAGATCGTTAAACTGTTCTGAGTAAAACAAACTGTATAAATATTAACATGATCAATAAATGATTGTTAACGAGATCGTTAGATTGTTCCGAGTAAAACAAACTGTATAAAGATATTAACATGATCAATAAATGATTGTTAACGAGATCGTTAAACTGTTCCGAGTAAAACAAACTGTATAAAGATATTAACATGATCAATAAATGATTGTTTCAATGTGATTAAAGGAACAATCATTCCAATGTGGTTTTCTATTGATTTAAAACAAAGTAGAGAATGTAGAGAAGTAGCTCTCAGAAGACCAATGACCTGATCAATACAGAGGTGTGATTTTTTGTTAATTGAAATGACTTTTGGAAACGACTTTCACCTACATAGGAATTTAAACATTGTTAATCATAGATTTTTAAAAAATAATTTACTGTGAAAGTTCATTGGCATTTTATCACGAACTCCATCTCACCCACACAGAAAGACAGACAGACAGAGAAACAGAAACAGCAAGAAACAGAAGAGAGAATGAATCTGTGAATGAATGAAGCTTTATTTTTCAAGGGTAACAGAATAAGCATACGCATGTTTTTTCACCCGGCCCTTGCCCTGATTAGGGACCATCAACAAAACAAGGGAAAACCCCTACTACAACAACGACAACATGATTTAAAAAGACAAATGTATATTTAACAATGCATAATCCCTAACTGACCTGGACGTTAATGTCAAGAGATACATAGATTATTCTTTTTTTTTAGAAAAGAGATATGCGTTAATAAAACATATAATTCTCAAATGATTTGAACATTAACATGAAAACTGATACATTGATTATAATTAAGTAATATGGATAAAGTAAAATAGAGTGGAGACAGCAAAAAGAGGAGAGAGAGAGAGAGAGAGAGAGAAAAAAAGAGAGAGAGAGAGAGAGAGAGAGAGAGAGAGAGAGAGAGAGAGAGAGCATTTTCAAGTTACATCAGCATCAAAATAAAGCAGATATCAAAGAAGCAAGAGAGACAGACAGACACACACACACACACACAGCTCGCGCTCACACACACACACACACACACACACACACACACACACACACAACAGAAGTTACTACAAAGAAAGACAGAAAGACAGGCAGACAGACAGACAAGGAGAGGCACTGAGATAATACAGAAAGGGACATAAGGAGGGAAACAAGAGGGGGGGTGGCGTGCGGCGTGCGAGCGAGCGAGCGAGAGAGAGAGAGAGAGAGGCAGACAAGACACAGACAGACACACAGACAGGCAGAGACGGAATGGAGGGAGAGAGAGAGATTAAACAAGTAAAAAACAAACAACCCAACAAGCAATAATGTTGGTAAAACATAGTGAAAGACAACACAGATGGAAAGAACTAGCTTAAAATAGTGATAATACAACAATAACGCAATCAAACACAACAAAGAAAGACGGCTTAAAACGATGATAAAACAGTAATAAACAACAACAAAGCCATCCTCCATTCCTAATACATAACGCCTGGCCCAGACTGTAAAAGCTTTCTCTGTTATAACAACAATAAGAATTTATGGGACTCTTTTTTGTATACAGCGCTGAATCTTGTAAAGCAAGACAAATCAAAGTGATTGCATTCATCAATCATTCACGCACATGCGACCGTTTACAAATAAGACGAGCAGATCTTAAAATATTTACAGTCACGCACGCACGCTCGCACACACAGACACACATGCGCGCACGCACGCACACACACACACACACACACACACACACACACACACTTTTCGGCATGTTACAGTATGTATGGTTAGTTTAATTTTTGGAGGGTTTTTTGTGTTCTACTTGTTATCCTTGAGCGGTTGTAGATTTAGAAACATGTTCTTGAATTTTTCCCCTATAGTCCATACTAAAAGCTAGGCCGTCAGTCCATAACAGTTTGTTGTCCAGGTTATTTTATTTGCACAAACACACACACACTCACACACACACACACATACACACACGCAATTTCTCTCAAATATTTACACACACACACCTCACATGCACGCGCGTGCGCGCAAACACACATACACACACTTTCTCTCATATATTTACACACATCACACACGACACACACACACACCACACACATACGCACACACACACACGCGCCCCACACACTTCGGATGAGACTATAAACCGAGGCCCCGTGTTCGAAGGCATGCAGAACATCTTGCGCACACGTTAAATCCTGTTCCACTTTTCGGAAGAGTAGGCCATTGTGTGCCGGTGGAACATGACAAATTACAACGCATACAAACGGGATGATGTAAAAAAGCCACGAGTGCTATTCTTATCTCGATATACAAGGATAAATATAAAAAATAGTAAAAACACACACAGCACACACGCGCGCGGTGGCGCATCCATACGCACGCAACACACACACACAACAACACATCTGTAAATATACTTTTGTGGAAGACTAAACTAAGAACTAACACACACACACGCACACACACACACACACACACACCTCCACGCCACACGCGCGCGCTGCGCGCCGCACACGCAGCACGTCTCACACACCACACACCACACACACACACTCGTCTGATATCACTTTTCGGTGGAAGGACGTTAAACTGAAGAACTAACACACACACACACACACACACACACACACATACACACACACATACACACACACGCGCGCGCGCGCGCGAGCACACACACCCACACACACACAGTAACACACACACATTAACACACTAAGGCAAGATGATGGAGATGGAGGAGGCTGATCTGTATTTACAGGTGTGAGGTGTAACGATGGAGGAAGATCCTAGCTCGGAAATAAATGTGTTTAGAGGCTGCATTTGAAAGTGTCAAACTACGGATTTGGCCGAAGGGAGAGAGAGAGGGAGGTCATTCCAGAGAAATGGACCAGAAATAGTGACAGAATGACGGCCGACGGTGGATCGTTTAAATCCTATTGATGTCTGCAAAGTTCCGAGG
>CM054137.1:13586092-13591092 GCA_028751875.1 Rapana venosa
CAAGCGCTTATCAACACACGCAGACACGCGCGCGCACGCACGTACGCTTGTGCACACACACACACACTCCCCCAAAAAGTCCTTCGGATGAGACTATAAACCGACGTTCCGTAAGTGAACGCACGCAGAACATCTTGCGCACACGTTAAAACCCATTCCGCTTGTCGGAAGAGTAGGCCATTGTGTGCCATTGGGAACGGATGACAAAATTTACAAAACTGCATACACACGGGGACTGGATGTAAAAAAAGTACATAAGTGCTTATTCCATTAGCCTTGATATAAAACAATTAAATAAATAAAATAAATAAACTCACACACTTATTATTCTTATTATTCTTATTATTCTTATCATCATCGTCATTATCGTTATTATTGTTACTGACGGAACCGAAACAGACAAAAGGAAATCCTGACAAACCAACTGGTGTTAACATTCAGGATCTTCAAGTCCTGACAATCCAACTGGTGTTAACATTCAGGATCTTCAAGTCCTGACAATCCAACTGGTGCTAACATTCAGGATCTTGCAGTCCTGACAATCCAACTGGTGTTAACATGCAGGATCTTCAAGTCCTGACAATCCAACTGGTGTTAACATGCAGGATCTTCAAGTCCTGACAATCCAACTGGTGTTAACATTCAGGATCTTGCGGTCCTGACAATCCAACTGGTGTTAACATTCAGGATCTTGCAGTCCTGACAATCCAACTGGTGTTAACATTCAGGATCTTGCAGTCCTGACAATGCAGCTGATGTTAACATTCAGGATCTTGCAGTCCTGACAATGCAACTGGTGTTAACATTCAGGATCTTGCAGTCGTGACAATGCAACTGGTGTTAACATTCAGGATCTTGAAGTCGTGACAATGCAACTGGTGTTAAAGTTCAGGATCTTGCAGTCCTGACAATGCAGCTGATGTTAACATTCAGGATCTTGAAGTCCTGACAATGCAACTGGTGTTAAAATTCAGGATCTTGAAGTCGTGACAATACAACTGGTGTTAAAGTTCAGGATCTTGCAGTCCTGACAATGCAGCTGGTGTTAACATTCAGGATCTTGCAGTCGTGACAATGCAGCTGGTGTTAAAATTCAGGATCTTCAAGTCGTGACAATGCAACTGGTGTTAAAATTCAGGAACTTTGAGCGTGGCTGTTTAGCCAGGCAGGCAGTTACCATTCCGTGTGCACTGGGGTTTAGCTCTCCGCCACCACGTATTATGCTCCTTTGTTGCTTTTGTTATTGCTGTTCACGGCCATTTGGTAACAACAACACTAACCATTCAAACCGCAACAAGAACTGACAACAAACGCTTCACCACCACCACTCACTACCCCCTCTCTCTGTCTTTCTGAGTCTCTCTGTCTCTGTCTGTCTCTCTGTCTCTGTCTGTCTCTGTCTCTCTCTGTCTCTGTCTCTCTCTCTCTCTGTCTCTTTTTGTGTCTCTGTCTCTCTGTTTCTCTGTCTCTCTCTCTCTCTCTCCTCTACTTCTCTCTTCTCTCTCTCTCTCTCTCCTCTCTTCTCTCTCTCTCTCTCTCTTGTTGACGGTAATGGTATTGGGTTTCTATTGGATTGAATTGTTTGTTGAGGTTATTTTTTTGTTTTCATTTGACTGTTTTGGGTTTTGTTTGTTGTTGTTTTGTTGGGTGTTTTGTTGGGTTGTTTTTTTCTTTAGGAGGTTGTATTGGTTAATGGCTATTTGCTTAGTTTGTGAGGGGTAGGGGATTAATTGTTATCATTGTTATCATTGTTTGTTTGTGTGTTTCAGTGTGTTGGTGTGTCGGTTGTTTTCTTGTTGTGTTTGTTTGGTTTTTTTGTTTGGGGGTGGGGGGCAATGGGTGGGGGGTCTTTTGTTTGGGGAGGGGGGGGGGCGGGTGGTGGAGGTTCTCTCTCTTTGTTCTCTTTTTTTTTTTCTTTTCCTCTTGTTTGCTTGTTTGTTTGTTTGTTGTTTGTTTGTTGACTGCGGCTGTTGTTTATCTGTCTGTTTGGTTGTTGTTGTTGTAGTATTTGATTGTTTAGTTGTTGGGTTTCTTTGTCTGTTTGTTTGTTTGTTTGTTTTTGTGGGGGGTAGTTTTTTGGGGGGAGGGTGTTTTGTTGTTGTTTTTTTCATGATATATCCCTGATCAGAGCGGGACTGGAAGTAAAACAAAAGCACATGAGTGCTTAGTCATTGTCCTCAAAATAAAAGCATAACAAAAGAATCTCTCTCTCTCTCTCTCTCCTCTCTCTCTCTCTCTCTCTCACTCACTCTCTCCACTACTACTCTCTGTGGGGGGGTGAGGGGGGACGGGATAGCCAAGTGGTTAGAACATTGCGCTCGCAATCTGACGACCCGGGTTCGATTCCCGTTCAAGGGGGATATTTTCCCCTTGAGTTAACATCAGTGCAGACTTCACTCTCCCCAAAAGTCCGGATGAGACTATAAACCGAGGTCCCGTGTGCGAACGCACGCAGAACATCTTGCGCACACGTTAAATCCTGTTCCGCTTTTCGTAGGAGTAGGCCATTGTGTGCCAGTGGGAACAGATGACAGAATTTACAAAACCACATACACACGGGGATTGGATGTAAAAAAATAGCACATAAGTGCTTATTCTATTATACTCGATATTAAAGAATTTTTAAAATATAATCATATCTCTCTCTCTCTCTCTCTCTCTCTTCTCTCTCTCTCTCGTCTCTCTCTCTCTCTCCTCTCTCTCTCTCTTCTCTCTCTCTCTCTCTCCCCCCCCCCTCTCTGTGTGTGTATTACATTTACTATATAAAATGCAATACAGTGCATTGCGTTGCGCAGTCTTGTAGTGTAGTGTAGTGTAGTGTAGTGTAGTGTAGTGTAGTGTAGTGTAGTGTAGTGTAGTGTAGTGTAGTGTAGTGTAGTGTAGTGTAGTGTAGTGCGGTGTGGTGTGGTGTGGTGTGGTGCGGTGCGGTGGAGTGGAGTGGAGTGTAATGCGGTGAGGTGCAAAGCAGTGTGGTGTAGTGTAGTGTAGTGTAGTGTAGTACACTGTAAAGTATACTGCACAGTACTCATTGTGTTGCGTTGTTTCATTACATTGCACTGTATTATATTGTATTGTTTTGTGTTTATTGTATTGTATTGTATTGCGTCGAATGACATTCCATTGAATGGTATACTTTGTATCGCATGACATTATTTCGTAAAATAGTATCTATCATATAGTACTCATTACATCGCCCTGTGTCGTATTGTATTGCGTTGTATGTTACTGTACTGTTGAAACTGACCCACAAACAAGAACAGATCTATGAAATGACAAACACACAGAGACAAAGGAGTATTAAAAATAATCCATATATTATTATGAAAATATCCGTTCAGTCTTTTAGCTCCTGCTCTAATCAATTTTCACGCAATCAATTGCAACACAAAATAAGGAGCGCTTGGTTTTCATCAGAGAATTGAATTGTCAGCAGAAGCAGTGCTGTAATCAATCACTTTTTTCCCCTTCCCGCAGGGAAATACCAGAACAGGTGAACTCCATTTGCATTCCACTGGCATTTCCACCAAGGGAGAAAACTTTAGTTCTCCCAAAACTCAAGAGCCTGTAACTCTCAGCCAGTTTTAGTTTGAAGGCTGCCCATCAACGGCTGTGTACATTTAGAGGCTTTTTCTTAGTCTGTGAACACGTCGCACCGGAGACGCTTATTGATTTTATCTTGAGAATGATAGTGTACTCGGTTTTTTAAGGCACCAATTTGGAAATAGGCCTATTTCTCGGTTAAATGTATGATCACGCGCTAACTGCTGTCTTTATGCCACATTCCTGCTTTCTGTACAAAATCCATGTAGCTTTCCGTGTTTTCTCATCTTAACTCTGTGACTGACTTTGACTTGGACCTGCAGTCAGACTACAGTCAGTTTCCACGTCTGGGTCTGGGAACACAGGGTGTCGTTAACGGGGTTTTAGTCCAGAAAATAGGAACCGACCCCAAGGTCTGGAAATTTCGGGTGAAATGCTCTTTACCGTCACCGTCACCGTCACCGATCCTTCAGATTCCGAATCCTTTGGGGCGCCTTCGAAGCTTTGTCAACCACCTTTCTCCAGTCCTCTCGTTTCTCTGCCACCCTCAGGGTGTCTCTCAGCTCCATGTCTGTCCACTCTCGAATGTTGTCCTCCCATCTCTTCTTTTGTCTGCCTCTTCTTCTACTTCCTCCCCTCACTGTGCATTGTAGGATTGTTTTAGCAAGACCAGAGGAGCGTGTGACATGACCAAACCACTTCAGTTTTCGTTGTCTGACGAGTGTTAAAAGGTCAGTATAGTGCCCGATTTCATTGCGGATGCGTCTCTTGACTTCTTCATTCGTGATGTGGTCTTTTTACGAGATGCCTAAGAGTCTTCGGAAGCACCTCATTTCCACAGCTCTTATTCTTCTCTCTAAGTCCGCTGTGAGGGTCCATGATTCACATGCATATCAGAAGATAGACATGACCAGAGAGCCCATCAGTCTGATTTTGGAACTGATGGCGATTTTTCTGTTGCTCCAGATTGTTTACCGTATTGAGTGTAAAAACAAAGCATGCATTCAGTTTAAAACAAGTCTCTCTCGGACACTGTTTTAATACCCAACCAGGCGGGTTACCAATGCACTAATTGTAAATTGGGAAAAAAGCTGAAAAAGATTTTAAATCTGAAAACTCCCATTGTCTTGGGAAGTGCACGAATCGGGTCAAGTCAGCTTAGTTTTGTCTGTAGAGTTCGATAGTACTTGTCTTACTTTTGATAGTGTTTATCCTATGTTCGCAGTCATTAGTGAACTTTGATTTGTTATATATCTATGCATTCCCGTTTTGCTTTGGTCGTGTTCATATCCGTCTTGAAACAAAGATGATAATTCTGCTAAGCAGTATCTCTCTACTCTTCTCAGCGTTCCATGTTGGGGGTGGTGCGTAATGCCTGGACTTCTCCTGTGCTTGTCACTCTGCAGCAGGTCTTCCCCCTGGCCTCAGCCGACACATTGCGACATCAGAGCAGCCCATTC
>CM054137.1:13596092-13603592 GCA_028751875.1 Rapana venosa
CCTTCGATGAAGAAGGTGAAGAAACACCGAGATTAGAATCCGTTGTTCTGTCGCTGCTTGTATTGCTCGACGCCCTGGTCAACCATCAGGATCACTCCAGGACTGTCACCGCGTTGGGGGAGAACCCACATGAGTCACATGAACCACATGAGTCACATGAACCACATGAGTCACATGAACCACATGAGTCACATGAACCGCATGAACCGCATGAACCACATGAACCACATGAGTCACATGAACCACATGAGTCACATGAGTCACATGAACCACATGAACCACATGAGTCACATGAACCACGTGAGCCACGTGAACCACATGAACCACATGAACCACATGAGTCACATGGGCCACATGAACCACATGAGTCACATGAACCACATGAACCAAATGAGTCACATGAGTCACATGAGTCACATGAACCACATGAGTCACATGAGCCACATGAGTCACATGAACCACATGAGTCACATGAACCACATGAGTCACATGAACCACATGAGTCACATGAACCACATGAGTCACATGAACCACATGAGTCACATGAGTCACATGGGCCACATGAACCACATGAGTCACATGAACCACATGGGCCACATGAGTCACATGATTCACATGAACCACATGAACCACATGAACCACATGAGTCACATGAACCACATGAGTCACATGAGTCACATGAACTACATGAACCACATGAGTCACATGAACTACATGAACCACATGAGTCACATGAGTCACATGAACTACATGAACCACATGAGTCACATGAGTCACATAAACCACATGAGCCACATGAACCACATGAGTCACATGAGTCACATGAACCGCATGAGTCACATGAACCACATGAAGCACATGAGTCACATGAACCACATGAACCACGTGAGCCACATGAACCACATGAGTCACATGAGTCACATGAGTCACATGAACCACATGAACCACATGAACCACATGAGCCACATGAACCACATGAACCACATGAACCACATGAACCACATGAACCACATGAACCACATGAACCGCATGAACCACACTTCAAATGGAATCCAAACCACCACAGCGCCTGCGTTTGTTGTGTTACACTGTCTTGTTTTGCGTTGTGTTGTGTTGTACCGTATTGTGTTGTGTTGTGTTGTGTAGAACCACATCAACCACACATCAAAGGGGATCCAAACCAGAATAGCACCTGCTTTTGCTTTGTTGTGTTGTACTGCATTGTCTTGTGCCATGTTGTACTGTATTATATTCCATGGCATTGTGTTATAGTGCATTGTATTGTATTATATTGTGTATATATTGTATTGTGCTGTATTGCATTGCATTGTATTGATTTGCATTGTGTTGCGTTATGTTGTTCTGTATTGTAGTGTATATATTTTCAATCATAGCAAAACTCCTTTGTGAATTTCAGTTTGCACCCCCCCCCCTTCCCCTTTTACCCAGAGCCACAAGACCAGCACCACCCATAGTTTAATTTTCCCATCTGTGCATTTGTCCCCCCCATTAAGGGGGCTACTTTCTATAGAATTTTACCGCGACTAACTTTCTTGTTGCCAAAGATTCTGTTACGCACACGACATGTGTGTTACACATGAGACCTCAGTTTATCGTCTCATGCGACATACATACATACATCCATACATCCATCCATACATACATACATACATACATACATACATACGTACAGACAGACAGACAGACAGACAGACATATATACATACATACATACGTACAGACAGACAGACAGACATATATACATACAAACATACGTACAGACAGACAGACAGATATACAGACATACATACAGACAGACAGAACACAAACAGACAGACGGACACAGACACAGAGAAATGAGGGCGCAGCCTACAACGCTACAACATTTCCATTGTCTCTACTGCAGAGGAAAGGTCATTTCCTCTGTTGGGGGAAAATAAAAATTGCTGTAGAGGAAAAAGTGGTTGATGTTGGTGTTGGTGTTGTTTGCTTAAGGTTTGTTTGATTTTTCATTTTGCGTTGTCTAGCGGAGTCTGTCTGTCTGTCTGTGTGTTTCTGTGCGTGTGCGGACACCTACCCACCCACCACCCACCTCCACACACACACACAATCAAGTCCGCTAGACAACGCAAAACGAAAAATCAAAACAAACCTTAAACAAACAACAACAACAACAACAACAAAACCAACCACTTTTTCCAAGCAGCAATTTTTATTGTCCCCCAACAGAAGAAATGACCTTTCCTCTGCAGTAGAGAAACATTCCTCATCAACTTAAGTGCAAAGGATTTTGACCATCCCAATTCCCAACCCTCACCTCCACACCCCCAACCTCCACCCCACCTCTCCCCCACCCCCAACCCCAGTACCACAGTCTGATATCTCAGTTCTCAAAGACACCCAAACCCTGGACTGTTATTGAAGCTGAAGCAAGAAGCAAATCAACAAAAATAAAACAACACCTTTCACCTCATTAAATGATCGAAATTCTGCTGTAAACAGGAATAAGTCTTGGGGCTTATGATAGCATCAAAGAGTAGAAGATGTTGAACAGCTCGAAAAGCTGAGTTACTTGGCGTTCTTCGGGTTAACACTCTGAGGAGGTTGGAGGGGAGGGGGGGTGGCACCAGGAATGCGTACTCTGACTCCCCTACCCCACTTAGGAATCATTCATGTTTTTAGACATTAAGTATATGTTACATAGTATTTTATGGTTCTGTGTGTGTGATAGTTTGTTGTTAGGTTTTTATTAATGCCCAGGCAGCCATAAACCGACTTTGGAGTAAACAAATTTTTTTTTTCTGTTTAACCTGCTTTTAGAAAACTTAAATTGTCCTCCATTCATTTCTACCAGAGAGAACGACAGAGAGAGTGGGGGTGGGGGGACAGACAGACAGATAAAGAGAGGGAGGGAGGGAGGGTGAAAGAGAGAGAGAGAGTACGTGCGTGCGTGCATGCGTGCGAGTGTGTGTGTGTGAGTCTGTCTGTCTGTGTGTCTCTGTGGGTGTGCGTGCCTGCGCGCGCGTGCGCGCGCAAGTGTGTGTGTGTGTGTGTGTGTGTGTGTCTGACTATGTGTCTGTGTGTGTGCCTCTGTGTGTGTCTCTGTGAGTGCGTGCGTGCGTGCGTGCGTGCATGTTTATGTGTGTTCGTTTGTCGGTCTGTCTGTTTGACGGCGTTTGCAGTGTCTGTCACTGTGTCTGTGCCTATTGGCTATGACATGTTTACCCCAGTTAAACTCTATTCCGAGAAAACATTATTCAAGCGACAGCTTCATACTTCATTCCCCAATCGCTGTCTCATAAATTATAATCTGACGGCCTTCCCTTGGTGTTAGCCTAGCGCAGTCTGGGCGTGCATGCAGGCAGAAACAAAGGGCGATCATTTACAGACCTTTCCAGGAGTTGGTTACCTTGGCAACTTCAACACAAACCTGATCAAACAAGAGTAGTTCTGTTTTGTTCGAAGGGGGGGAGAGGGTGCTGTTGGTTGTTTTTTCTGATCGGATTTTTTCTGGGGAGGATGGGAGGGTTAACACGAAGCACGTTACACATATTAGGTTTCTTTTCTGACATTTCATTTCCTCAACGTGACGACAAATAATTTACAAAAGTATTGAATTCCTTGCGGGAAATAAGGTTAGGCCATGTTGTGTTGTTGAGGTCGTCAGCCACTACTGTTATCAGCCCTGGATTACAAGCAAGAGCGTTTAAGTAAGCAAGCAATAGGATAAGAAAGGTCATCGAGGAAAATGATTGTGCATCACAGACACACACACACAATCTGCCCATTCCAGTTTTTGGCAATATGAATTAAGCTACTAATTCATCGCCACACATGCTGAAAACTTACCAGGAAAAGATAACCATAGAGCTGTTGTTGTTGTGTTTTTTTAATTCAAGGTCAGGAAAACAAGCAAGAAGTTGATGTGTGTGTGGGGGGGAGGGGGTTTGTTTTTGCAGCTTCAAATCCAAACTATTACACTCTCCTATTACATCAGACCTTACCTCTCTCTCTCTCTCTCTCTCGCTCGCTCGCTCGCTGGCTCTGACCGTGTCAGGTTGGGATTTTTTATGTCTTTTTATTTTATTTTATACCACTTTAAGTCACGGTAGATTTCTCTCCTTGAAATTCAGGCTGCTCTCCCCGGGAGAGCGAGTCGCACAAGAGCAGCGCCACCCTTTTTTTTTCTTTTTCCTGTCTGCAACTGTATTTGTTTCCCTATCAGAGTAGCGTTTTTCTATAGAATTTTGCCAGGGACAACTCTCTTGTTGCCGTGGGTTCTTTTACGTGCACTAAATAATTATGAGTAACACACGGGACCTCGGTTTATCGTCTAATCCGAAAGACTAGCGCCCAGACCACCACTCATGGTCTAATGGATGGGGGGAAAGTTTCGGGCCCAAACGGGATTCGAACCACCGCACACTTCTGACCCGGACTTTTCGCTTTCTAGACAGACGCGTTGCCTCTTGGTCACCGATCCACTAAGAATAATAAACAACCACTGTCTTGTACACATCTGCACATGCCCATGTTTGTTTTTTTATTTTTTTTTTTTTTTTGAAGGGGAGAGGGAGGACGGCGTGATGGAAAGCAGCTTTGCGTGTGTCCATTTACCCTCAATAAAAGATCTCTCTCTCTCTCTTTCAACGATGTTGCACACAGAAAAACTGCCAGGCCTGGTATCCCATTTACATTGATGATGCTGCTGCTACTAGATGTATCTGTTCCTGCTTTGAACTAATGAAGATGAATTCTGAAAGGCCACCACGCAAAAACCGCTTATACTATCGGATCTCGACGCATGGGGAAAAAAATAATTGGGTTTCAAATACCCGATTATGTTCCTGTGAATCTGGGTTGGATGGTGTGTTGACGTGTCAAGGAGGAGTAGAAGAACGTGTGTTTATTCAGTCTTTTTAATCAGCGATTGATTGACAGCGAATGACTGAACTCTCACTAGTTATATTCAGTGAAGTGACAGATTTGATGTATACGAACATATGACCTTAATTACTGGGTAGATTACGTTAGTGCCTATCTTCTCCTGTGCTTGTCACTCTGCAGGAGGTCTGTCCGCTGGCCTCAGCCGACACATTCCCACTTCAGGGCAGCTTATCACAAAGTTCATTAGAAAAAATCAGATTTGATTTAGGAGAGAAAAGCAGGAGATTGGCTGGTTTTGCAACAACAAAAAAGCGCGCACGCGCGGAGAGAGAGAGAGAGAGGGGGGGGGGGGTAAGGAGTGAGCAGGAACAAAGGGAGTGATATAGAAAAGGGGAAATTTCTAGAATTTCCAGAAAATGGAATGCTGTTTGTACTGGAAGAGCTCCTGGCACGCTGGTAGGGGGTGATGTCTACGGACATTGTAGTTTCAGCCAAAGCAAAAGCTTTGTTAGTTACTGATGTGGAAAAAGTTCCCAGGCTTGCAATGAAATGTTGCACTGCTTTGAAATGTTATGTTGAGATTGTCCTTAGCCATGACAAGCTCACCTGTACGCTCCGTTTAAGAGGAAAAGGTCCTCTGAAGTAGGATTATGGCTGCCTATATGGCAAGGTACTTGAAAACAGCCATTACTGTGCAAAATCTGATCTCTTACTTAGAGGAAAGTTCTGTACCCCTTGTAAAATCAATGGCCTGTGTAGACAATGACAATAAACGGTATCAGTGCTCAGTGTTCAAAGTTCAGTGTTCAGCCCTCTCTCTCTCTCTCTCTCTCTCTCTCTCTCTCTCTCTCTCTCTCTCTTTCACACACACACACACACACACACACACACATACACACACACACACACACACACACACACACACACACACACACACACACACACAAATGCAATTCTGTCAAGTCCTGTGAAGAAGATGAGGATGGTCTGTTGTCTGTATTAATGGATTCATTCATTTGATATGTTTGAAAAGATGTTGGTTGGTTTCAGTTTTTCTTTCTCTGCTGCTAAGTTCACATTGGTACTTTCTTAACAAATAACTTGTGTACTTGTATTTTGATCAGTTCAATCGAAATGATGATAAGCTTATTTTTGGTAGATTGGACTGGAACAATGATGAATTCCTTCTGACAGCTTAGAGTGATGCTTCTTGGATTAAGAGCCCATGACCAGAAATAATGTAAATCGACATCATTTCCTCTTCGTCGTCGTCGAACGCTTAGACAGCAACTATTGTTCTCTGTTATATGAGCGAAAATGCATTGTGCTGCCGTCAAGCGCCTAATAAGTCAGGCCCAGCACATCCGACTTCGGCGTGCGAGAGAATTGTTGTCTGTTAAGTCTTTCCGGGGGGGCGGGGGGGGGGGAGCAGGAGAATGGATCAAGCAGGCAGAAAATAGACAAGAAATAGATGACAGGAAGAAAGGGAGAAGACAAAAACTAAAAGGATAGAAAAGAGGGAATTCCTAGCACAGAATTTCAACAAAAGTGCTGGTGCTATTCATACTGACATGCCCCCAGCATCTCCACGGAAGAATTTCATATTATGTATGTACTTTCCCTAACACGTCTATGTGTTGTGGCCAAAGGCTAAAGTACCTTAAATTTCTTTGTTCTTATGTTCTCTCTGTCTGATTGTCTGTCTGTCTGTCTGTCTGTCTGTCTGTCTGTCTGTCTCTCTCTCTCTCTCTCTCTCTCTCTCTATCGCTCTCTCTCTCTCGCTCTCTCGCTCTCTCGCTCTCTCGCTCTCTCTCGCTCTCTCTCTCTCTCTCGCTCGCTCTCTCTCTCTCTCTCGCTCTCTCTCTCTCTCGCTCTCTCTCTCTCTCTCTCTCTCTCCTCTCTCTCTCTCCTCTCTCTCTCTCTCTCTCTCTCTTTGTTCTTACGTTCTCTCTCCTCTCTCTGTCTCTCTCTCTCTCTCTCTCTCTCTCTCTCTCTCTCTCTCTCTCTCTCTCCTCTCTCTCTCTCTCTCTCTCTCTCTCTGAGGCAAATCAATGATCCTTAACAAATAGTTATAAGTGCAAGGTAGCAGAACAAAACCAACTCGCAAGCGATATGTTAGAAGACACATTGCCATTTTCCATTGTCTTATGAATTGGTGGAAAAAACCTAGATCTTTCCCTTCGGTTTCAAAACAGTGTATGTGCAAGAACATTATGCATGTGTGAAAAATAAACACCAGCAGTACAGTAACAACAAACTTAAACCTTATATAGTACTCAGTGCTTAAAAAGCATTAAATTCGGGTTCGATCCCCGTCGTGTTCCTCTGATGTCGGTGTGTGGCTGCCTATAAGGCGAGGTACTTAAAAACAGTCATACACACAAACTTCTCATTCAGAGTGCACTTTTAATCTCACAGTGATTCTCATGTGGGATGATGAGTGAGTCAGAGTGCACATTCTGGGTGCCCCCCGGAGTGTTAAGCTGGGGAACGCACAACAACAAGAAGAAGATCCCTGTGTAAGCCCAAACTTTTTCTCCCCCACCCCTTGAATGGTGGTCTGGGTGCAAGACTGTCGGATGAGACGATCAACCGAGGTCCCTTGGAAACTAT